>CM057092.1:15570480-16170480 GCA_029959045.1 Taenioides sp. WSHXM2023 | reverse complement strand
TTTAAGAAGACTTCCAAATTCCCAAATTATTTATAGCAACAAAATTACATGAATATATGCATGATACAACAGCAGGAAAAGCATTCACCAATTCACCAAGCAATTTTCTTCTTGCTACATTACCACCAAGCCTTTTTTCTCTTCAGGGCCACCACAGAATATTACATCTCTCCCTGTGTACAATAAATTCAGTATAATTTGGCATATGTTGTATGTAGATGAGCATTGATCAGATAAAAAGTGAATGGTTGCTGCTTCGATCCCAACTTCTACTAGTCCTTGCCATCATTGTGTTCTTGAGCAAAACACTTCACCCATCTGGCATAAGTATAAGATTTTTGGCAGCCATGTTTGCATCAGGTGTGCGGCATGAATGAAAACTGCAATGTTAAATATCTTTACGTGTTTTTTTTTTTTTTTTTTTTTTTTCAATAGGAAGAGTACCCATGAGTTTCAGAATGATGGAAAGTAAGCACAGTTGCTTTAGTAATTAAGATTTCAAGACAATATAATATCTATAATATCTTTTCAATGGTGACAAGTACTCAAAATAGCACCTTTATGAACAGGAAACTAAAACCCTTGAATTTATTTTTTTTTTACAGCAGTGTGTCATATCAGGCATTGTTGATTTTGCTACTCGTTTTTATTCATTTTTTGTCTCTGAAGTCCTCCCATAGTCCAATGTCTCTTCACAGTGAATGGTCTAGTTCTCTGGTCTGTTTTTGGGGGCTGGACCGTGGCGTCCTGCTGCTGCCTAATGGGCCCTGGCAGACAGGCTCCCCCTGTGGCTGCACTCTCCTCCACAGAACAGAGCTCCACACCAAAGGCCAGCACAATGCCGCTCAAACAGCAACCAAGTATAGGCTATACTACTACACTACACAATGCACCGAGCAAAACACACCTAACTACTCCTTTACAGTGTAGCCAATGGATAGTAAGCTAGCTATTAGGTAAAAATAGCTAGCTATTTTTACCTTCAGATATATACAACATTGTTTTTTGTAGGTATTGACAGAGGGAGAAATAACAATATTCATAGGTCTTAGTTACCTGACGCCATTTTGAGGACATCATTAATTGTTATGGCAACGATCCCAGTTCTCATCACTCTGAAACCCATCAATACTTTGTTCAACTTCTACCTTTTTATTGCTACAAATACAAACTGTTAATATTATATGATTTCTTGATTATATTTATTATCAAACTTTTATACTGTAAAAAACATACTTTGAACAGGTTTGCCTCTCCACAGATCTAAACTATATTTCTCATACTGTGGAACATTGCAGAGAAACTATAACATCTCCATGAAGACGAGCAGGTGGTTGACCCTCCACCAAACAAGTTACAATGGCTTTCCTGACCTGACTTGCTCTTTTAATTCAAGCTGGAGAAAATAAAAATAGGCCCGAAACATCTTTATATGCTAAGAGACCTTTTTTATGTTTGTTAAACTTATTTTTATTGATGTTGCGATGGTAAGTCCAAGGCTGTAGTGTATTGGAGTTTTGATGGGTTTTCAACTATCATAATAAATCCCTGACTTTGGAAAACAATAAATGTCAACATCCATTTTATTGAGAAAGCTCCAGAAGAACTGATGTTCGAAAGCTTTTGAAAACAAGTTAAATGGCTTTCTTTGGAGATAATTCCTTAGGGTCTTACTCAGCAATTCTGCTACAGATTCACTTTTACTGTGCAAGTATTACTCCTGTTCATGCATAAAAATATTTGGAGAGAAAATCGATTCTTGTAATGCACTTGTAGAAACTGCTTTCACATATTTGATCTGGTCAGATATGAATGTCAACAACCTACAGAAAAATTACTAGATTTTTAAATCAAATTGTAACACAAACGCACAATGCCCCAGTTACGTTCAAACTCTTAAGTCACTAAACTGAATATAAATGACAACTTGTAAAGAACATGATACAAACAGGAATATAAAGTCATGCATTGCTGTTTCACCAAGTTGCATATTTTTATCTTTTCAAACTTCTTCCTACCCACATAGTCAGTTCCATACAGTTTACCTGCATTGTCTCCATATTGTAACACAGGTGCACAATTGAAAACAAAAGACTTTTCCAACCCTCTCTGAAAGCTCCACAGAGCGCTCACCATCTGCTCGGCTCAGCCTCCGAACAGAGAACCACGCTCCGGTGTCTTCATCTGCAGCATTCACAAAAGACGCCCCCAAAATCCTGACTCTCCTCCAGCCAAAAAGAGTTGTGCTTTATAGCCAGTCTTTGAAACAGAACTCCAATCCACGCTCGCAAAACCGCCAATATCTTATTTAAAACACAGCAAGAAACCCGAGACTCGCTTGACTTTCATAGCGGATCGGATTCATTGTTGTCATCTTCTCCGTGCGTCCGTAAGTGTGTCCAATACGCCCAGCCTTCTCCGAATGACAAGGCAAGAGAGAGGGAGGGAGAGAGAAAGAGAGAGGGAGGGAGAGACGCACATCCCTCTAATAGTGTGTGTCTATGGTGTGTGCGTTGTGTGCATTAAGACTTCTACAGAAATAGTAACAGCAGCACAGTGCGGTGCAGCTGCAGGCTTAGGCTCTGTAACAGAGGGAAAGAGACAGGAGAGGCTATTCTGCATACAATTATTACTATACTGAAATGCACTTCAGAGTTTTAAAGGGAAGGTATAAGGAAGGACTAAAAAGGCGGGATACAAAAGCACCTTAAAATATAACAAATTATGTTATATATGAGAAGATAAATAGTTATTTTTACAAAAGAGAAAGTTAATTTGTGACGTTTAGTATAACTTTACCGGCCTCTGGATTTTCGGATATTAATATCAATATAGGAAAATATCAGTCACAGCAGCCAGTATCATATATTGCTGTCATATCGAAACATCCCTAGTAGTAGTATGTAGGTTTTCTAGCTCCTTTTTTAAGCTAATTTTTCATAAACACGATCTACATGTGTCCTCAAATAAAAAGTAAGCATGTTCAAATATAAATTCTACCGATAACTATTGTAATGTTGCCTTACTCATAGTTACAAAAACAGGATGTATAATTTCTTCATGTTTTAAAGTTTTGTTTCTCAAGTACATGAATGAGCGCATTACTTTGGGTTGCCAGATTATAAGAGTAAAACCAGTTTGCAAAAGTGCTCTCACTCTGAACACTCACAACCTAAACCTAAGCCTTGCAGCCAATCATTAATCAGCGCTAGTGCAGCTTCCAGCTTTAGGACAGTGATTGAGTTCTGAGGGTTCTGAGCTTTCACATGAAGCTGTCTATACACTGAGAATGAGAAAAACATGTGTCATTAACATGCAGGTTAAGGCAGCTCGTGTTCAGGTGTGATTGAATTACACATACACCCTAATACCATTCTTTTATACAAACTGATTAAGGCTTTACAGATGCTTTACAGATTTACAGACCATGTTTTAGCTGAACACTTTATCATATTAAATGGGGTTTATGGGCTACTATTTAACAATATAGTGACTACAAGTATCGTGTGAGGTATGGGTTAAATAGATTCATTAATTGAATAATATCAGCTTTGGGTGTATCTTTTAAGCCTCTGTAGCACTCCTTGGCTCATCTTGGCATCCTTAAAAGAATGGGAAAACCAAAATAGTGAGTGAGTCTGAAGCATCTTGTAGCACCTTGCGACTACTTTTTAAATTGTAAGTTATGCATGTTCTCAGGGGAAGTTAAAGTTTTGGATGGTGGTGTGCCCTACATGTCTGAGATCAAGACTGAAGCTAAATGTGTTTGATTCTGCATTGAGGGCAAGGCCTGTAAATAGTGGTCAGAAGACACAAATAAGAAGTGGCTCAGTAGACCAGGCCATCCAGTTACCCAGTGCAAGAGGCGGGATTTCAACTTGAGATTGCTACATATGAGTTTGTGGACAAGACTCATTTTAAACCTGTGTTGTATTTAATACTCATTGTATTTAAGTTGGGAAATGTAACTTCGAGGGCGTTTTATGTGGATATGTAAAGTACTGAACACCAAACAACACAGCTTAAGGGTGACACTGTGGGTGAACTCACAGTAAGAAGGTCCTGGGTGCTATGTTTAAGAAGGCCTTTCTTTGTGGAGTTTACATGTCCTCCTGAGGTTTTCTTTGGGTGCTCCAGTTACTTCTACCACTAAAATATGTGGGTCAGGTTGGAGCATAGTGTTGGCATGTTCACAAAACAGCAACTTAATCCTGCTTTGTTTTTTTCCACTTGGTTTTAGCTAATACCACACATTTTAGGCATCTATCTCGTTACTAATAGTACTGAATTACACTTGTTTTACGGTTAGGCTTGACAAACCTCTCAAAGCACTGCACAGTAGTTAGTTAGTATTCATTAATTCCATACGCTGTGGTAAGTTACTACTGTGTATGTCATGTCTGGCCCAAGGACACAACAAAGCTGTACTGTTATGAGAAGCATTTGAACTACCAAAGCAACCAGTTATTTTTTAGAATTAAATAAGGAGCTATATCCTATCTGTTAAGACATGTCATTCACAAATAAACATTGTGCTTAGTCAGTTCACATTTTCAGAAATCAATCAGTATGAATTTATTTGTCCCCAACGAGCAATTCAAACACACTGAGCAGTAAAATACAATCATAACAGAAAAGCTCAATCAGAGGTCTCAGTGCAGCTTAATAGGATGAGTCGTCAGATAGGATCAGCAGATCATGTGCCAGGGCAGTTTGAGAGAAGTAATAGCCCTCAGGACAACAGTGTCCCTCCTCTGTGTCCTGCAGGCCTGCGTCACATCCAGCCTCCAGGGGATCTAAATGAACAAAGAGAGATACGTCAGAAATGCATTTCCCGTGAATAACTTTCCTGACCAAAAACTGCCTGATAATTGTTTTTTTTTTTTTTTTTACATAGTTGAAAAAAGGTGTTTTTATTGTATTTGGCCTGTGTGGTTGCAGACTGCAGCAGAATCAGTGCAGCTGCAGCTCTGAAGGGCGATAAGGACACGGTTGATGACAAAAGAGAAAAAAATGAAAAATGAATTGGAAACAGCAGGAAAGGAAAGAAAAGTGCAGACCACTGACTCTGCACTGAGGCTATTTGAGAGGAGAGAGTGAAATCACCGTAACCACTTTAGTGCACCCTGAGGTCACCCTGCGCTCGGACAGATACTGGACTGTTACTGCTATAGTCACACCTCATTCTTTCAGAGACGTTCAAATGACTTTTATGACTCTGGGAGGAAGGAATTATCGGATTTAAAATAAAGTTGGAACTCCATGCACAGGCAATAGCAGTATAATGACTTTGTGAAAATTTATAACATAAGTTTTATTGGAACATTTCACCCATAATTGACACGTAATGTCCTACAGACCCAAGGAAATGTCTGACAAAAAAGGAATTTGCAGATTTCTTTTGAAGTTCAGTGTTAAGATGGCTTCAAAATGGGCATGAAAAAAAAGCAAACTGCTTCCATGTTATGGTTAAACTATCAGGTAATAAAACTCAATCTCACCAAACTTTCGTGTCCGGTGCATGAACATTTTACAACTTTGTGAACAAAATGTATTCTCAACTATAGGTATTCTGTGACGTAGACATAGTACTTCAATCAATTCTTAGTGTAGGTGAAATAAATAATTAACTTAAAAAAGGAGGGAGTAAATAAAAAACAGATTCTTGTCAGGCATAGGCTCAAACATAATTGCATTCAAAAGCAGGGGTTTAGGATATGTTCTGCAAACGTATCCCAAATCCCTGCCCAATATCAATTTTATGATTACCTTTGGGCTTTTAATGGACAGGTTTATAGCAGATCCTGTGTTAGAAAAGAATGCAGTTTGGAGGAATAAATTAGATTTTCTTATCATTCATACATTATTAATATTTGGTGATTCAGAAAGCTTTTATTGTGTTTTATAGTCTGTAGATTAGAGTGTCTCTGCTTCAGGTTTTGAATTGTTTTTTTTTTAACTATGCCATTTTTGTTATTGTTTAGAACAATTATTGAACTCATTATTAAATAAATTAAATTAATCGCACGGCCCTATGGGAGGTAGTCTAATCGTCCAACGTTTTTGTTTATCTTTTCGTGCATGGCAGAATCTGCATGCAGAAAAAGGCCACTTTAAAGAATATCTCAATAACAGAAACAAGGGCTTTTTCCGTTTGTGTTTTTGTAATAAGAGGATTCCTCAGGAGAGCCGTGCAGGCCTGTATCTGTCACTATGCTGTGATATAGTGGCCACTGCACTGTGAAGGACAGTCTTCATTACACTACTGCAGATATTACTGTAAGTCTATGAGTCCTACATCCCCCTGCTTTTTAAACCACAGTCTGACAGGCATGTAGTGCTTTCTTATTACTGCTGCGAAGACACAAAGTGCCCTGGTGAGTTTTAAACAATATTACTTTCTACTCTTAAGTGGTTGGTAGACGTCTTCAAAATGACATGTACTTGGAAAATTCAACTAAAACTACTAACATAAAGGTGTAACTGTGTAACTTTTCTGATGGAGATGTCACTTGGAATGTTCCACAATATGGTGTTAAACATATGTATCTTGTATGTTTTAATTACAGGTGTCTTTATTACTCAAAAAATACTATTTTTTTAACATGTATTGTTACTGTAAGCTGGCTCCCTTCTCCATAGATCTGCCCTGTAACTTTGTCAGAGAGTGTCACCTACTTGTCCCCATAGATAAGTTCAATACTATATAGTGGAACGTCCCAGTCGAGTACCCTTCACCTTTAAGTACAGTATATGCTGTAGTTTCTGAACTCTACGTACATGAATTGGAGAGAAAGTTTCCAAAAATATACTGCATGTATGAAATGTATTTATTTATTTTTGGAAATATAAGTTTCAGTGTGGCCTGTTATAGAAGTTATATATAGGTAGGAAGGTATAGATAGGAAGGTATAAGTTATTGAAATCTGAAATAATATTTATAGTATATTTGAAAGAATACATTTGGGGTTGTTAGCTTGTTAATTCAAGACCTTTGGGGTTTGATCAACTGGAGAGTGGGCTGTACATGGCTTTCTTGGTTCTACCCAACTTCTTCCCTTCTTTTGAGAAATACACTATTATAGAATGAATAAGTGAAAACATTTTAATTTTGTCATTCTATCTAGTAACAGATAAGTACAAGCACATTATTATTTTTACCCTCAACCATACCAAATCTAAATGGGCCACTTTTGAGAACAGTATGATCTTGACCTACATCTGTCCCTAACAAACTACAACATGGACTTAAAAAATAACGAAAGAGAAGAATTAATGGTTTATGGCTCAACTACTTTCATTTTCACTTTCATTTTTTTTGTCAAATGTTGTTTACTTGTGGGCTGACAGTAGCTCATTTGGTTAAGCTTTTGTCCACTGATCTGAAGGTTGGCAGTTTGAATCCCACTCTCGACATAAACAAGTGGTCAGATCCACTGAACCACAAGTTGGCGTGCAATTTCAGCTACCACAGATAAATGCTGTTGTTGTGTCTTTGGGCAAGACACTTAACAGATCTCGTCCCTAGTGTCTGCGTACCCCTGTGTATGAGTGTGTGTGTGAATGGGTGAGTGGTTCCTTGAATGCCTTGAAGGTGGAAAAGCTATATAAATGTGACCATTTACCATTTACATGGAAAACAAATAAATACATACAATTCAAGTATGTGATGGAGACTACATATAAACAACTTGAAACTACATTTCTTTAATATTCTTAAGAAATAAAGGTAGATTATACTGACTCTCTCCACACACATACATTTATGACTGTAACATCTGCGGCATCCATCTTGTCCTGTATCTGTCTCAGTACTCTGTCTTTGTGTGTGTTTATCTATTTTTAGCCATCGGGGTGCAGATGACCTTGGATTTGCTGGAAAAGAGGTTCTGGGCCATTGCCAAGCAGGTGACCGCAGCACCACACACCCACACACATGTTGGGCCATTGGATTATTTCTCCCAGAGACACTGCGAGTGTCTGAAATGCTGGTGTGAATCAGGTTTATTGTTAGGTTTATGCACAATGATAACACTTCGGCCCAAAGTTTTCCCTTTTACGACTTGATATTTATAGCGTTCTTTGGAATTGTTAGAGAAAGTTTTATCGAAGTTGGAAATATTAATTGAGCTTCCTCGGTATATGTGGACTGTGTAAAAAATGAAGTTCATCAACCTAACCTTAAAGGGTCCTATAAAATGGATTCTTGTGACCTTTAAGCCATGTTGTAATGCTGTTACCTCATCTAAAACAACCTGGAGTTGTGTTTTGTTTCATTCACACATATTTGAGTAAACCTGGTTTGTTAATCTGTCGACATCTCCAAAGCTCAAAATGCTCTGTTCCACCTTGTGATGTCATGTAGTGGTAGCGTTAAACTTAACAGCTTTAGTTCAGTAGAGATGGGCAATTTCTAGTGAAGGTGCATGGAGTTTAAAAACACAGTGGAGCACTTCCTGTATTACCACATGACATCACAAGGTGGAACAGAGTGTTTTCAGTTTCAGAATAGAACACAGCCTAAATGTGCAGTATTTGTGTGTTAAACATGTGTGAATGAAACAAAACACAACTCCAGGTATGTTTTTATGAAGAAACATTATAACGTAGATCAGAAAATAGCACAATATAAACCATTTCATTTTAAAACATTCATTTCACTCAATTTAGATTTTTGAGACTATATTTGAATATCAGTATTAATGTTTCAATACTAAGAAAAAAGTAATGTAGTAATGTTGTGTTTCAACAAAAAGTAACAGTAGTTTCTTTAGATCCAGACCATAAACCATATCGAAAAAGTTACTTTTTTCCAGAATCTATACTTGTTGAAATTAGTATTTAGTTTTATTACTAGTTTACAAGTTGAATCAGTTAGTATCTGAGTATTGATTCATTTGACCCTGCTTACAATTACAATAATCAAATCCCCTCCTTTGTACACAGTAATCATATTCCATATTAAATATTGACTTATCTTTTAATGGTACTTAAGCACATTTGTCTAGTGGAACTCTTTTATATTTTACATATATTATTATGAAGATTTTACATTGTTGTTAAGAATTGTGTTTTTATTTATATATACATTTTAGCTTCTGTACCCTTACATATACCAAAAATTTTATAAATTTCTAATTCACAACCATTTTTTTACTGTAACAACCATAACCGCAATCTATTCAATTTCACCAATGCCGCAGATTGAGTTTTGCCTCTCAGTAGTCAGAGCAAGTCTATTTGTTAGCTTTTAATGTCAGTATTTTAAATTCTTTATATTGAAAAGTAATGACTTTTTAATGAATGAATACATTCTCCCCTGCAGCGCTTATCAGGACGACCTTGTGTCTCTTTTCAAACTTGATCAACTGGGAACAGAAGCCATTAATTAAACGCATTAACTCTCTGATTTTACACTTGGAGATTAAAAGTAAAAATTGCTTTTTACTAAACTAAAAATAGTTTTTCATAAACTTAAAGGGCTTAGGGCAGATTTTCAAAAGAACTCAATTTATCTGTATTTTAGCCCTGATAGTTTATAGAGGGGATATTATCTAGTCCATGAGCGTTTGACCTTGTCCCAGCTGTGGTGCACTGAAGCAGGACGGGCCCGTGGAGGTCGAGGGGCTAGATAAGGGTTTGTAATGGGCTCTGACAGACTGCTGACCGCTCAGACACATTTACACTGAATGAAACGCTGTCTCCATTCAGGAAGCAGGGAGAGATACTGTTTCTGAAGCACTGCACACGGAGGGAAGAGGCTGGCAGTAGGTTCAAACAATAAAGGAAGATTAGTGTCGAGTTGTATGTCAAATGTATTGACTGTCATTAGTAAAAATATAGAATTAATCCATTTTAAAATTTTAGGTAGAGGGCAGGGGCCTGTATAGCTCGATGGACAATTTACTGTTTTTGGAAGAAGTAACCAATTTCAAAATTCATAATGTGAATGGTGAAACTTATCTTTTTTTTTTTCCACAGACTATGGGCAACTTTAGAATGTTCTGTGAACTCAACCTATTTAACTATATAGTTAAACCCAAAATGCCTTTACTTACCTTGTCTTATATAAGAACATCTATGTGCTAAATGTAATTATTACATATATTGATTTTTGATTTTATTTTGCAGCCCCCTGATACAGATGTAAGTATAAAATCTTTGGTACATATTACTACTACAGGTATTCTTTTAATATCTTTTTATAACGATACACTTTAATTTTCAGTGTTCCAACATTGAAGGTGTGTGTCCCCTCAGCTGTGAGAGTGCTGTAAGTACTGCTAACTATTCTTTTTTTTTTTGCATTTATTTAAACATACTTTACACTGTAACCTTTACAAGGTTTTTTGTTTGTTTTTTAGGATCTCAACTGTTTCTTGGTTGACAATAATGGCTTCATTGTGCTTTCCAAAGAGAGAGATGAGGTACGTTGTTTAAAGGTGCTTTATGTAACTTTTCTGGTGGGTTCTCAGTCACCTACTTGTCTCCATGAAAAGATTATTATTCCACAGTATGGCATTAACCTCAACTATGTTGCATTATTAATGTACAGGTGTTTTAATGGTCAGAAAAACATAACAAACATGGATTCGAACTGAGTGGGGAGCCTCATTTTATAAAAGAGTGTGTCAAAATCTACTTGAAAGAGTTTGTACGGACAAAACGCAAATTTCACGTACATGAAAAAATATCTGCAACACTCCCTCATACGCTGTCCTCTTCATAGATCACACTTGCAGCACAAACATGCGCACATCCCACCTCACGTCATGCCCCTTTAACACCTCCATTTCACCATAAAAGGACAACGCAAAGTGAGTTCTGAATGAGATTTACCTAAACATAAGCCAATAATGAGCCAATAATGGTTTGATTGACACACTGAGGTAAGGAGGGAGGGGCAGAGGACACAGGCTCGTGGAACTTTAGAGAAAAGTGAACTCTTCTTCTCTGAATTTTAACACAGACTTATCCTGTCATCTAATCATTTATTATTATTTTCTGGGAAAATATAGTCAAAATAAACAGTTTTAAACTTCCACCAAACATGACTTCCTCAAACTGTCTCCCCTCATGGCTCCCCGCGCCTCTGAGCCGTGTTTCAGACTTAGCGTGGAGGTCCGCAATGTTTCACGTTGCTTTTTATAAATACCAACTTTGACGTGACGAGCTGTGTACGCACATTTCTAACCTTGTTTTGTGTGTACAGAAGCTTTATAAATGAAGCCCAAGACCTGTAACTAAACCTGGTTTTCATAGTTAGGTTTAATGACATACTGTGGAACACTTCTGGCATCTCCATAGAGCCAAGTCATTGCCCTTTTGCTGCCCTATAGATAAATTATATTAGGACAAACAACTTGATAAAACTAATTTACACATTCACAATTATAAATCCAATTTAAAGGTTCATTTAGGGTTTCGGATTATTTGGGTGCGTGTTAAATAAAATAGTACTGTGGCCTCATCAGTTTTGGAGCGTATCATTTGAAAAGGTGACTCTAAATCTTCACTCTGCGGATCACGGCTGTGCTCATAAACAACATCTGTGCGCGTCTGCCCCATTTAAGCACGTTTAATCAGTCTGCAGTAAGAGAGGGGGCGGACACACACACACAGCGGCTCCACGCTGACCCCTTCTGTACAGGAGTGGGGCTGTGAGAATGAGGAGAGGCTGCAAGGCGCTGCTGGAAAAGAAAAAACTGAATATTGGCACAAATATGAATATTGCATAATAACCTTTGCAATAGAAAATGGATGGATGGATGGATTTTTTGAGCTGATACCAATATCCGATATTTGGCTTACTGCTGTAGTCAGTACTGCTGTATATTTGCAGATACCGATATTTATATTTTAAAATCCATAGTAAGGCCCACAAATTTATCTTAAGTTGGAGTAAAGATCACTAATAGGGACATAAAATCAACATGTTTGTGTAAACGTACTGGCATATAACCCACTTCTATTTCCATTTTTTTCAATTACTGATGAGTCAAAAGGACAAATCTAATGCACTGAGATACAGCTACAGGAAAAAGTTTAGATGAGGTTAGATGAGGTAGACTGCAAGTGGTTGGAAGGGCCAAAGGTTCATGTTGGCAGCCTCACTTCTGTCAAGGACTGCATTGACACTAGACAAGATAGCTGAAGTTGGTTAATATTATGCACGAGGGTGACTTCTGCCCATAGCACCGTATCCCCAAGGCCCATCCCCCTAACTTCTGAAATCAGATGAGAATGAGCATGCTCAAACTGATTTGGCTAATTACTATAATATTTGTATTGAAAACCATTTTAATTTATAATTTTGTAATAATTTGGAAAATTCCTTCAGACACACATATCCTTACTTTCATCCATCCAACGGGCAGTATCGTTGTGATAGCATAATTAAAAACTCTTAATAGAAATCTTTTCAATTACTTTTCAACTGGCGCGGCAATCTTTCAACACCGCAGTGTATCTAATTGGGGGCACTAAAATGTCAGCGCTACAAAGAATCTAATTTATCAGACCAAATTCCATTTTTTACATTGGGTTGATGTTGGTCCAGAGGCTTGTGCAGTGTTTGTGTTTGTAGCCAAGGGAAAAGGGCACTCTCCAAAGCTGTTGTCCATCTGACAGCTGCTTGTTAGCCTGGGATTAACTCAGTCTGTTAAGAGCCATATTACTGCGGATTAGGCCCCGTACCGTTATATACCACTGTCAGTGTGGGCTTCACAATACATACATAGGTCTGTAGTATTCAACAAATAGGTCAAATGTATTCATACTTTGCAGCTGCATGTCATCAACATTCCCTGGGAAGGTGGTGCTAACTGAAGGCACCGCTCTGTTTGAAGCACTATAATAATATAGTAGTTAGACTTTTATCAGATCTTTTTTTTAACACGATCTGACCATAAAGAACTGATTTAGCTGGAACAAAACAGGTGAGCTGATTTGTGCAGTTAAACAAGTCCCTCCCAAATAACTTTACAGTGTTTACAAGCTAGCATTAGCTAACCTTCAAAGACCTAAACAGGGCCTTGAAAACTTGCATTGATTAGAGGCTCCCAACATTTGTTGTTTAAATCATTCATATTTTTACATAGGCTGTATTTGCTAATGTGCGCACTGTCACCATAGTAACTGCTGAACATTCTGCCATAGACATGCATGTAGAACCCCCTCAGCATAATGTCACTGCAAAGTATCAATATTGTTATGTATACAACAATGCAATAAATTATACTTGATGAATTCGGTGATAATGTAAATAAAGCTGCAGCAATAGTATCAGCATCAGAGTCCAACTACTGAACTGCTGCTCTGACAGATGCATGAGTCTGTGTCATTGGGCAAGACACCTCACCTACATTTCCTCCCGTGTTTTTGTACGCTTGTGTATGAATATTTCCGAATGCAGGACAACAGATGGCATGCACATTATCAATTATGGTCATTAGTATGCGCAGCTCACCCAAACAAACAAATCAGTCATGCTTTAAAAGGTCATTAAATCAGTTTAGCAAAAGACTACATTTGTTTTGCCATGTGTGCAACAAAGAGGCCCACAAATATGATATAGCTGCTCTATCAAAAACGTGGGAAAAAAGTGAATTGTTTGCAGGTGTCTAAAGTTATTCCTCACTTACCTTATGCATTCTGAGCATCCTAGTCATTCACCGCAATGAGTTTTTCCACAATTTCTAGAGGCCAGAGTGGAGTTTGCCATCATGGTAATGCTAACTACTACAACTACCATGCTAACAGTGCACCTCCTGATTATTGGACAGCAAAACGTTTTATAATTAGATGCAGACAGCACACAGCTTTCAGTCTTAGTTTGGCCTCAAGAGCTGTTTAAACAGTATGTCTATACCGGGGCAAGACAAATTTTGCTCAAATACAGGGGAATAAATCGGGTACAGGGCCTTTAAATGCAAGTTTTCATAGTTTATCTTGATTACAGATCTTAAGTTGGGACATGACAGATAAATTTGTGGGTTTTTTTGTGATATTTAAAGTGTTAAATCTTGGGTTATAGGTAATTCTTAATGTTGATAATGTCTAGAGTGTTTACTGCCTAAGGCCCCTAGTTGCTGGTATAAGCTCCATAGCACAGTGAAATGTACCATAACACAATTTGCTGTGGCATGACAAACCCAAATGAAGAGAAACAGCCTTATATTTGTTTTCTCATTTTTCATTATTTGTATGTCTGCTGTGTTCCATCCGGCCTTACTAAGCAGATATTATGATAAACTGCATCCTCCATGTTTTTGCTGAGCTGTGGGCTTTACAGGAAGCATAAGGAAACTACCCAGAACGCTCCCTGGTTCCTGTAAACAAAGAGGCAAGGTGGCTGTGTCCGTGTGGTGTTAGAGGGCGATGTAAATATTTCATTAAAAAGAAATCAAGCCGCTGCTGGTTTAACCAAGGGATACCAATCAATGCAATCAAATAACATGTGGTAAACTAGTACTTTTTCTTCGCTGGTTTTGCATGTTTTAATAGAACATATAAAACGTTATTACAATTGTCTATCTTCAGTGATCACCATATGCACAAGTTTAAAAAATATTCAAGACGTTAAGAAAAATAAAGTACATATGATTTCTGAATGTTCATATTGCTGGTTGGACTATGGTCGTGGTGGTAAAGCTATTAATACTGCTGGCTTGCATGACCATAAATCAATAGTGATTCATTTTACATGTTACCATGACAGTGACCTATGTGTATGGGGCTATTTTTGCACTCTTGGGTCAGTAGACTAGTAAGTGTGGCCTCTAATCTCTTCGCTGTGGCTTAGTGATCAAAATAATCCAATATTCACAAAGTCATTTGCTATAAGTAAATGTAATTGTACTAAATTCTAATAGGTAAAAATTTGTGCTCAAGTAATTAATATGAATTTAGATTAAATATAATGAACATACACCTCCAAAGTGAATAATATAACTGCAGTATGTACTTCATATAGAAATACACAAGTATAAGAATATTAGTTCATGAGCAGCTTTTGTTATACTGTATCTAAATTCATTTTACTAAATTGCATGGAAAAGTTATGTACTTCCACTTTAAGTCTTGGCTAAAAACTAACCAAAACTATTGCCAGCTGCCCTAAGCCTGACCAACAGAAATGTGGCTGGCAGTCTGTGCTTATGACCCCTTCAAATGCATCACTTACCCAACTTGTTTATATCGTATCCCCCAACCTTTTTAAGTTCAGAGTTTTACAATTTGCTCATACCAGCTGATACCAGGGCTTGTCAATAAAATGGTGTTCATCTCCTTAATAGTTGTTTTGGGCTAAAGCTGTGTGGCATTTTCTGAATCAACAAGCCAACAACTTTATTTTTTTTATTTTAAAGGTTCTGGGTTTTATAATGAGCTATGACATAACATATTTGAGCAGAAGCTGGTAGAAAAGAAAATGTTTTAGTTGTCAATACCAGGCTGGAAGGGAAGTAGAAATGATGCCCGATCCATAGAATTTGAATGTCTTGCCCAAGGACACAGCGACATTACTGGTCAGAGCTTAAAGGTCCTGTATTATACAAAATGGTCCTGTATTACACAAAATGGATTCTTCTGAGCTTTAAGCCATGTTAGAATGTTGTCCCTCATCAAATACGTACCTGGAGTTATGTTTTGTTTCATTCACACATGTTTGGGTAACCCTTTATTATTAGTCTGTCTGCAACTCCAAAGCTCAAAATGCTCTGTTTCATCTTGTGATGTCATGAAGTGGCAGTTTTCAAGTTCAAGTTTCAGCTACATTTACTTTTTGTGCAATAGAGATTTGCAATTCCAGGACTAAAATTGGCTGTTCCAGGGCTGAAATCCAAATGATTCTAGTCAAGATGTACTGAGTTTAAAAACGCAGTGGAGCATTTATTACACAGTGGAGCTGTGACATCTCAAGGTGCAACAATGTATTTTCAGTTTGAGAGATGAACTAAGATAGCCTAAACTAGCCTAAATGTGCAGGGTTTATGTGCTCAACATGTGTGAAAGAAACAAAACAAAACTCCAGGTAAGTTTTTTGATGAGGAAACAACATTAAAACCTAATGAATTTGATCAAATGTTACGTACAATGCTACTTTTATATGCACTTCTTTTTACCACCATTATCAGAAGGTCCCTTGCATATCCATGTTTTATGCCCAGAGTTTAAGATAGGTCTCCCCCGTTGTACTTGTTAACATGCAGCCTTAACGTCCTGATGCAGTTGTAATGAGATTGAGTGTGCTTGTAGAGATGTGTTCAATTGCTCCCAGAGGTGAAGGATGCTGCAGAGATTTGGCTCTCTTCCCCTTTCCTGTTTTTGCTTGCTCCTTCTGGCACTGATGCTGACAACAGACACATGGCCAGATTTCACTGATGTCACATATATAATCCCAAGTGGACCCTCAAGGAATTTAAAAAAAAAACAACATACAGCTTTTGTGTACTTGGGCAAGGCACATCATGCAGCTGGCTGGTATAAGCTGGCTGGTTGGTATATAAAATACATAACATCCAGGTTTTTAGATAGTGGTGGTGAGGAGAAGATGGAGAGCTTGAGGCGGCTGATTTTTCTGCTACTGCTATAGTATAGATGGGGTTTTACATGATAGAAATAGAAATAGAATAGAATAGAATAGAATAGAATAGAATAGAATAGAATAGAATAGAATAGAATAGTTGAAAATGAATAGTCGTGAGGCAGTTGTGGGGCCTATCACTTCTGCAATACTGAACAGGAAGTCAATCACTTTCTTTTACTATGTGTTCTTATGTATTCTTTATATGTACTACTATTGTGTTCACTACTCCAACCCATCAAATGTGTTATAGGTTCTTATTTCTCACCTTGTTCCAACTTTACATAATAGTTCAAAGCTGTTTTTTTTACTCCACCTCTGCTCAGCTCTATCAGGAGCAGAAAATCCCACAGACTTCTACTCTATATGCACCAGTCTGTTTAACACCAAGGCTGCTGGGAGAAGCCCTCACAGACCCCATTGTAAAACCAAGTGCTGTGGAGCTGTGGAGACTGAATGCTTTGAATAATTCAGTCGAGTGGTGCCGAGGCCGCAGCCCAGGGCCCAGAGCAGACACATCACACGGCTTTAAATCAGTGTTAAGCACTGTGCACTGCCGCATTTCTCCTCCTGCGTGGTTTTCTTACTCCACTTCTCGCTCCACTACTACCCAAACCCGCTACTCTGCTCTCCTCCATCTGTTGTCCAGCTTCTCTTATAACTCGTGCATAATGCAGTCTGTGTCGGGCTGGAGCGGAGCCTTTTCAAAGACAAATCTCCCTCAGAGCTTAAATAAATTGCAGGAGAATAATTGAATGCAAGACTTCTAGAAGGCGTGTGGATCATTCACCGCTTTGTTCAGTCTCAAAGGGCAGTGGTTTGAATAATTTACAAGCTCTTTACTTTATTAAATGAAATAATTTACATTAATGTAAATAATTTACATTAAATGAAATAATTTACTCTCTAATTTGTCTCTCAGATGAGGAATTAATCCCCTTAAATATCTTTGTAACCTTTAGAATAAAATAGTTATCCTTTTGTCTGACTTGGAAATCTATGCTTGGAAATCATAGACAGGATACGGTTCCAAAATATAATGTATTTGTAGTATTGTTTAAAAATAATAATAATCTTGGGTGTCTTAAGCAACCAGCCAATTTCATGTCACATCTATACTTTTCCACTAGATAAATGCAGCAGTCAAAATGCCAAACCCACCAAGCATGTTTTGCTAGTGCTAATAAGTAGCCACTGTTGTTTTAAGCCTTTTGATTTTTTAGTATCTGATCAAATTTATTTCTGTAAACACAAATAAAAAAAAAAACTTTATATTGAATTGAATGATGAGGAGGCGTTTGTGTTTTCTTATCTATTCTGTGATAGTATTTTTTATTCAAATTAACTGCGCATGCTCCTCTGTGCTGTTTCAGATTGGCCGTTTCTTTGGTGAAGTGGACGGCTCTGTCATGGCTTCCCTGCTCAAGATGGGCATGTATAAGAAGTAGGACAGTTTCTTATTTATATTATTTTATTTTATTTTATTTAAGTCCATCCCATTGACTATAGTTATCTTAGTGAACCTTATGGTGTAGACTGGATATAATAAAATGAATCAAATGATATAATATTGTTGTATTTCTGGTAGGATTTCCTTGTTTGACTACCAGGCCATGTGTAAAAACAGCCACCATTCTCACAGCAGTGCTCGGCCTCTTCTTAGTGTAAGTACTATTAGTGGAAAAAAACATTAAATATTCACTGGTTTTAACTGTTTTAACTTGTCATTCTTTGTATAGCCTTTTTATGGAATTGTTGCATTGATCAGATGGTTCTTCTCCCATGCGCTGATGTACGTATGAACAGACTTCATTTACCGTTCCTAAATAAATCATTTTCATAAATTACAAGAAATATAATTCATGTTTGTTTCTATTCCAAAGGTTTCTCCTGGACTTTAACTTCTGTGGGCTTTGGCACTCTGATTATTTTGTGGAGGGTATGACTTTCTTTGAGCTACAATAATACACTTAACAGGACTCAGAATTAACAAAGCATGTACTATACTACCATTTCTATATGCCATTCTTTATGGAGCTCAAAAGTGACCACCCGCCCATAGACTTAAAGAACCCATATTGCACTATGTTCTAGATCTATTTTATAATGTTGTTTCTTCATCACAAAATAGTTGGAATCGTGATTTGTTTAATTCACACACCCTGAATATTCTTTCAAACTGAATACACCATCTAGAATATCCATATATCTCTACTCAACAAAATGTACAAGGTAGCTGTTAATCTGTAAACCACTGCTTTATGACATCATAACGTGAAACAGTGCAATTTGAGCTTTAGAGATACAGACGAACTAACAATAAAGGATTACTCATTACTCATGTGTAAATGAAACCAAAACACAACTATATTTTTGAGGACGCAACAGCATTCTAACATGGCTTAAAGTCACAGCCAATTTAGTGTAATATGGGACCTTTAAAAAAATTAACATTTGCTTGGGCTGAATCTATATTTGAATATGCGTTTAAACTCTTACTATCAAAATTTTCAAAAGAGTCTATGAGGAAAAAATAACAAATTTACTTCCAGAACAGGCATTGAAGTGGGAGCGACTGTAGAGCTCCATTATTGAATCCCATTGTCAAATCATTGGTGTTGCATATTACATTGTTCTACCTGTCACACTGTGTCCTGTGTCCTATCCTCTTCATATGATCTCTTCATCATCATGTTCATCACTGTGTCCATGCTTGGATGTTTGGTGTCTTCATCTGATCATGTCACCATTAGCCAAGGCGGGATATCACACCAGTGAGTACAGATCCGAGTAGGAGCTAGGCTAAACTGTAGTACAATGGTGAATAACTTGGTGTGTGTATTTGTGTGTAGGTCATAAACAGAAGAAGGTGGAGGCGTACATCCCCTGTGAGACTGGGTATCCTGGGTTCATGTACGATCCCAGTGTGAAGGAAGCCAACAGTCTTATCAAGTGTGGACGCTGCCAGAAGTACGGACAACTACTTTCATCTGGTCTAATTATTATCACAATATCCGCTAACTCAGTGTTTGGAATACAGGAAACTATACAGATACTTTCTTAGTGTGCATGTTCAAGTGAATGCCATGAGGGTAAATTACAAAGCATCATACAAAAAAGCATATTCTATTGTTGCTTTGGCAAACTTGTGACCTCACCAGCTGAAGTTATAGGTCAGATCTGTGTACTTTTAGAATGCATGTGAGATGCATACTATGGAACATTCCAGGTAAAGCAGTAACATTAAATTGAAACAAGCAGGTGTTGTACGCTCCACCAGAAAAGTTACTTTGTGCCAATAGAAATACTAAACATACTCTCAAAACCTCAATCATTATAAAAAAATATATATATATATGGTAAGTAACAACGCTATAATGGTGTAATAATCTTTTGTGTATGTTGTTGCCCCCTGCAGGATGTTTGTGGTGCAGCAGGTCCCAGACAGTAACCTGGTGCTGGTGGTGACTCAGGCCGACTGCGACTGCTCTCGTCAGTACGGAGCGATCCTGCTGCAGCCCAAAGAGATCAAATATATTCTTTACCTACAGACAAGAGGCAATGGACACACACAACTATGATAATAATAAACAATTAGTTCATTTTTCATTCGCAATGGATAAAACAGTCCTCAAGAGGGCAGCATTAGTTAATTAATTATTAAAGATGTAATATTATGATCACAGTATTGACGATCATATTATCGTTAATTTTTAATATTGTAGGGAGGCTCCAAAAAGCCCCTACAGTGTTATCATTTATTTTTTATTAAAAGTTTTAAGATGGCATGCTTCTGCAAAAAACACATTATGTACCTAAAAGTATTTAGTAGAAGGAAGTGCAGCTTGATATATTGAAACATATTGCTTTCGATACTAACCTTGCCAGCAAGATGAATTCTGGAGATTTTTGTGAGTTCATAAACTCTTGAGAATCCATCTTGTTTTTAGAAGAAATAATACAGACTAGTTTGTGGAAAAACGTGCAGAGGGAAGCGATTTGTATTTGTGGACAGGTAAGATATCTGTGCTTTTCTCTCAACTGGATTTAACAAAAGTGATTTTTTTGGCTTGTTCCACTGAACAAGCTTGTGACACTTTAATCAGTCAAAGCATTTTGCGAGAGCCATCCCAGACTGATGGGTAGAACTCAATTCAGAGGGCTACACATATAAATCTGGCAAGAGCCAGGCTATTTCAATACAGCCTTGGCAAAATAGCAGAATGTAGGTCTAATTTTTGTTTGATGGCTATCAATTATAGTACTGATTCCATTTATTAGCTGTAGTCCGAGGAGTCATATTTCCCTTAACACCAGTGAACATAATGCGACAGTCAAATGTAACAGGATGAAGTCACAGAAAGTACGACGGAGACCTGAGTCCTGCCACGCCTATCACCCAAAGGTCTGTCCTGACTATACTGACTATTCAATCTTTTTTATAACTTAAATGTTTATTAATTTTATGTTTCAGCCAAACAAAATTAGTATTGGACCTAATTAACATTTGGATTTGAAACTGCTGAGAGACATTGGCTGTAGTAGTACATACTGTTGTTGTGTCCATGCCAAAATACTTGGTGGAAGATTGTTGTTGGTCTGAGGGTCCGATGCCGTAGACTGGCAGCCTTGCTTCTGTCAGTCTGCCCCAGGGCAACTGTGGCTACAGTAGTAGCTTGCCACACTCAGCCGCAGTTTGTCTGTGAACTTGAAGAAAAGTAAATCAGAAGACATTTTTATAATAGTAAAGTATCTATATAATCTAAGTTACAGATTTTGTGTAGTAAGAGTTTACGAGAATAGCACATAATTCATTACACTAACTAACTTATTTTTATTTTCAGGAGAATGCTAAAGACTGCGGAGGTGCAAACGCAGTTTCTCTCTCTCTGTCCCTCTTCTCTGTGTCTCTGCTCACCTCACTGGTCCGACATCACTGGACTTAAACCAGTACAAACCGTCTCCAGACCAGTCTTCAAGATGGAGGAGCCGTGTTTTTCAGACTAAAGCCAAAGGACTGTTGACTTTGAAAGCCTCGCCTCAAGAGAAAAAGGGCTATTACTTTTATAGTTTATCAGACTGACCTGTGCTGTACTCTGGTCTGTGTCTGCTCTGCAGGAGAGGACGTATGGACAGTGAAGGGAGACACAGTGCCCCCTTCTGGGCCTGTGAAACCAGTGCAGCTCGAGGAGAAACGTTGCCATTATCATGCTGAGAATGTAGTATCTTTGTAGTTTTTGATACTTGTATATACATAAAGTTTTACATTAATTTTAAAAACGTGGAATTATGAAAATATTTTTAATGTATACTAAGCAGGACTAAAAATGACTGAGTGTACAAATGGTAGTGTATTGAAGTAAATTTATTTAAAAAATCCTTAACAATTGCATCACATTATATTATACCAAATATTTAAAAAATAGCTAAAGAATTATTGATATGAGAATATGGTAAAACAAATGCAGGGTTGTTGCCTTTAAGTGAGATTTTAGAGACGTGAATGTGCTAAAGCTTTGGTCAGAATCCTCCAGATGGTGTTTTGTTTAGGTGCTGAAAAAGAGTCCGAAAATAAAGAAAGATTTCTATTCTATGTGTTATTAGTTTACAGATTTTGTCCAACCAAAAGGTAGTTTTTTTAAGTTTATGTATGATTCTGGTTCATGTTCCACAAAGGGTAATTTAAGAGGAGACAAAACATAGGCAAAATGTGTATTCAGTACAGTTTGTAAATTAGCATCTTAGCACCTGGGCCTTTGTAGACATAATGGTAAACTCAGTAACTTCTCAAATGAACGGCAGCCATTATGGAGATGTTTTTGCTTTGCCTGTAATGTTCCACAATATGACATTAGGCTTATATTTTTGAATCTCTTCAATTACAGGTGTTTTTATTGCTTCCAAATACTTAAAAAAAAACATGTAGCCAGAATGGTGTCTCCTATCCACAGATCTAACCAGTAATCTGGCCTGGTGGCTTGTCTCCATGGAGATAAGATGCATATGAAGTCATACTGTGTAACATTCCAAAACTAGAAAAGCACTCAGAGAGCGCAGACCTCCGCCAAGCAGCTCAGTTTTCAAAGTGATCCAGAATCCAGGATTTCTTCTGGATCATCACCAAAATCTAATCATCTGTTGGATTTACCATTAGGAACATTTCCTGAAAATTTCATCAAGATCCGTCCATAACTTTTTGAGTTATCTTGCTAACAAACAAACAAACAAACAGACAAACTCAGGCGAAAACATAACCTCCTTGGCGGAGGTAATAAAAATGACTCCATGACTAAAGACTAGTTTGACTGAGACAACCGTGCAATGAAGTAACCCACTCTTCTGTCTACAAATAGCACTTACAAATTCCATAAGAGCTTTTATTAAATTAATTGTACATTTAGAGCTCATGACACATTTTAGATCAGTCAAAACGATGGTGATGCTTAGCAGCTTCTTCGTCACAGAAACAGCAGATACAATGGAGCTCCAAACCAGTGTGGACAGGTCACATGGGTAACTGCAGCCGCAATAAACATCACTAAAATCCACTTTGTAAAAATATTTGGATACTCCTGCAGACACATGGGCTGCATGACTCAAATATTTACTTTATATAAAATAAATACAAAAAAACTAAAGGAATTCAGTTCATTCACAACATCACTGTGAGATTTGGAACAGGACACTGCTGTTGGTTGATTCGTTTTAAGGCATTTTAAGTATAGGGGGTGGAGAGCCTGGTTGACATCAGGAAAAAATCTTATAGAATCTTATAAAATGTTTTATTGTTGATTTGACTACCGGTCTTATATTTATAACATTATGCACTGATATACTGTATTGTAAGCTACTAATATGAGCTAATATAGAGTAACTGATGCACCAATAACCAAGGTGATGTGTTCCACTTTTCATAGCAGGATATGGTGCATTTATGCAATTTTTCCAGTGGAATGTATGTCACCTACTTGGTTAGCCACAGCCTAGAGTGTTCCACAGTATGGTGAGTGTGGCGTTTTCTTTATTTGAAAAACACCTTCAAAAACACGCATTCTTACAGGAGCCCACCTCTCAACAGATCTGACCTATGAACTTGGCCTGGTGGCATCGTCTGAATTTCTATATCGAAAGATAGCTTAAAAACCTTAATGTGGGACAGCCGAGGCAAAGAAAGAACATCTCCATGGAGACAGGCATGTGACAGACCCTTCACCAGAAAAGTTGCATAGTGCACCTTTAAGATGTGTAATTACATTTTCAAAAAATACCCTCAGAATATTTCTTTATCACAGAAACTAAGATTTTTCCATGAGTTTGACCAATCTATGGTATTTGTATATCTAAATAAATCTTATCTTTCAAAATGGTTGCATATGATACAATATGAAACATGAAATTGAACACACATTAAACAGAGTGCTTCCTGACATCCCCAGGCTCTGTGCAGAGTACTGTATACTTGAACTGTGATCTGTGTTTGTCCATGTTATACGGCTTGTTGTTTTTGGCTGTTCTCCTCGCTCTCCTCTGTGGCTCCTCTCTCCTGGTTCCAGTCCCTTAGACCTTCAGGTAAAGTCGTGTCCTCCTCAAAGCTGCCAGTCCCTTCCACAAACTCCTCATAAGTGGACTTTTCCTCAAAGGGACGTGGGCCCAACAGTTCCACCATGTCTGCTTTGTCCAGCACCTCCTTCTCCAGAAGACGCTTCCCAACCTGAAAAACAAAATGACACTCAAAACCAGAGCCACTATGCTATTTAAATGTCCAAGTGACAAATTCCAACTTCTGATATATACTTGGGTGAAATCTATTACATTTTTCTCATCATTTTTAAAGTGTATAGTTGAAAAAATATATCCAACCATTTTAGTTTTATGGAATTCAAAGATTCAAAATTGCAGTGAAAAAATTACTTGATTCCCTGCTGTACATGGCTAAAATATGATGGACTTTACATAATAATACTACCTTGCATTTTATTATTGAATAATTTCCTCAGTCATGTTAACTTCAAACAAATAAGGCACCCAAGAGTAAATAGACCAACACTGAAGAATAAAAAGTCTTGATTCAAAAACGTGCAACCCTCACCGTCTCCGTCAAATCCTTCTTGTCCTGGATGAGCTGGAGCGTGCGTTGGTAGGCGCGGTCCACCAGCTCCCTCACCTCCTGGTCGATCATCTCAGCTGTGGCCTCGCTGTAGGGCTTCTCCAGGACCATCTCTCCCTGACGAGGCAGGTCGAACGACAGCTGGCCCACCTTCTCACTCATCCCAAACTGCACGATCTGTGGAGGAGAGATGCACAAAAAACACACATATTTAATTGCATGTTATGTTGATATTATTCTGGTGGAACTAAATGTATTGAGAGAAAGTTTAGAAGTGCCTCGAAGAAAAATAAGAGATAAATTAAATGAACATCAATGTAATGCAACTGTAACACAGCTTTTTTTTTTTCCATATTATTAAGTTAAGCTGTTCACAGAAATACAGGTTTAAACTGCAAATGAGTAATTAACACATTGAACACACTGTCACTCATTTCAAGACAGTTCTACTTTGTAGAATAAATTAAACAAAAATATGACTCAAAAGACAAGATGAAATATATCAGTGTGAACAACGTAAAGCTGTACTTACCTGTGCGTACGCAGACTGGGTGACCTTCTTGAGGTCATCCTGAGCTCCAGTGGTGACTCTCCCAAAGAAGACCTGTTCTGCCACTCGCCCTCCCAGCATCATACACATGCGGTCAAACAGCTGCTCCTTACTGTACAGGTACTGCTCCCGCGGTAAGTACTGAGCGTAACCTAAACCTTTACCCCGTGGGATAATTGACACCTGCATACAGAGAGAAGATGGTAGGAAGAAGGTGGTAGAAGAAAAGGTTTTAAATGTGAAACCTTATTTCAAAGTAATGCACCTTAAGTAAAGGGTCGGCGTGCTCCAAAAACCAGCCCACTATGGCATGGCCCGCTTCATGATACGCCACAGTCTTCTTCTCTGTGGGCTGCAGCACTTGCGTTTTCTTTTCTAGACCTGGACACACAAAAATAACTACATTTTAGTACATTAAGATAAGATAATCCTTTATTTGTCCCACAATGGGGAAATTGCATGTATACAACCATATTTAAAAAAGGTTAAATGGTCACAATTGCAGTGTTTATCTACCACTTATTGGACTGGACTCATTAAAAGTAGACCAGCTCAATTTGGGGACAAAAATCTAATTGCGCTTTTTCTGTAGCATTGCGGTATATTAAAAAAATTGGAAAAAAAACAACAGTATTCTATTCATAGTGCACATGGTAAACAACTCCAGGAGCATTAACATTTGTGAGAAAACTGAAATATGAAGTGATAAACTAAATCCATTCAATCACACATATACATATATAGACCTACAGCTTAATGGGCAGACACCATTACTGGTACGCAGGTAGGCTCACTCACCTCCTATAACTCGGTCAATGGCTTGTTCAAAGTGTTTGCCATTGACGGCTGTGTTCAGATGTCTGGCAGCGATCAGTGCAGCCTCATTACAGACATTAGCAATATCGGCTCCTGATGAGACAGAATACATTCAACACATAAAAAATTAAAGACAAAGGATATACTGTTCACAAAATAATACTGAACATGTTTAAAAAGGTATCGAAAAGCTTTAAGAAAAAATAAAAAAAAAAATAACAGAAATTGCTGTTAAATCATCCAAATATTTCTGTACTTTTGTCTATTAACTTTACAGGTCATTCATTTTTCTACAATACTTGACCTTCATCAAAGATTTTAACACATTTCTGACGGAATCCAAAAATATACTCTATATACATTATAGCCATTTTGGACTGACACAAAAACAGTAAAATACCTGTAAAGCCCGGCGTAGCAGCAGCCATCTTCCTGGCGAGGGCGTCCTTGTCCAGACTGGGGTCCAGTTTGATTGGCCGCAGGTGGACTTTGAAAATGGACGCTCTTCCCTTGATGTCCGGAGGCCCTATGAAGATCTGCCTGTCAAAGCGCCCCGGCCTCATCAGAGCCGGGTCCAGGATGTCCGGGCGGTTAGTGCCAGCCAGGACCACCACGTTTGTAGCAGTGTTGAAGCCTGGGGGCAGAAAGGTTTAACCAAAATCTTGCCATGTGACACAACTGTAAAGTCTCTGCTTGTATGGTTTAAAATTGAGGTGGATTGTCCTGGATTGTGGTTAATATTCCTGTAATTTCTGGGTTTTTTACAATTTCTTACAGTTGCTTCAAAGAATGGCAGAATTATTCATCCACAGAGGCGTGATTATTGTCTTGGTAGGAGCTGGTAGGTCAAAATAATAAGGGAAGTGGTCTCAATTTCTATGTCAAATTACAAATTTAAATCAACTACAGGTACAAGATATTTAGTTTTTTGCGGAGGACATTCTATTTTTTACGTAGCCTTTGCAATTTCATAACTATATACAGTCAAGTTGTAATTTTGCAAGTTTAGCACTTATTGGAAGTTTTCTAGAATGCTAAATCCATTTGAACAAGATAATTTTTACACACCATCCATTTCCACGAGCAGCTGGTTCAGAGTGTTCTCTTGTTCACTTTGACCTCCGAAGTTTCCTCCTCCTCTCTTCCTCCCGACAGCATCAATCTCATCAATGAACAGGATACAGGGAGCGTTCTTCCTGGCCATTGCAAACATGTCTCTCACCTGGATAAGAATACAATTATCATAATGACTTTTACAAGCAATCTGCTATGATAAAAACTGAAACATTTTAAATATACTGCTTATATTACTATAATACTATACTAAAATTCCTGACTCTCTCTTATGTCCTCAATACTCAACTATCAAATCACATCTATTGAGAAGAAAGAACCGTTTGCGCCTGTCTTATGGCCAGGATGTACAACTGAGTAATTTTTTTACTAAATTATTACTAAAATGCATCCCTTTACTTACCCTGGCAGGTCCCACTCCCACAAACATCTCCAGAAACTCAGATCCATTGACAGTGATAAAAGGGACATTGGCCTCTCCGGCTGTGGCTTTGGCCAAGAGTGTCTTCCCTGTCCCTGGAGGACCAGACAGCACTGCACCCTGGAATAGTAATCAGAAGTCAGTAACAAAACATCATTACTATGACGATATAAATACACAATTGGCCACTCCGAGTGCACAGTTAGCCAAGTTGCAAGAAAAGACGTACATATTTTTATTAAAATTTGTTTTTGAACGTAGAGATGTAAAAATAATTAATAGTAATAATAAATAAATAAATAATACCCAGGTGCTAATACTATATTCTTAACTGGTATCAAAACTACTCATTGAGCAAGTATCAACACTGAATGAAACTGCACAAACAGGACATAATTTGACCTTTCCTGAGTAGTTTTTGAATGCTCTTAACTTAGAAAATCAAACGGTAATGTTTATTTATTATTTTGGAATCAAGCCTTTTCCTTAATATTCACATTGAAATTTTAGCATTGTGACGACAATTAATTATGATGGCAGTGACTTAAAGTATATTATTCAGGCATCTTGGTTTACAATAATACATTCTATATATACATAACGCTTTTCAGGACTCTCAAAGATGCTTTTATTTGTATATGAAGCGACTGAATGACAGGCCATATAAGTGTACCTTGGGGATCTTGGCTCCCAGGTCCTGGTACTGCTGTGGGTTCTTCAAGAAGTTGACAAACTCCAGGATCTCCAGCTTGGCCTCCTCACACCCGGCTACATCTTTGAACTTCACGTCTATATTATCTTTCAACATTTTAGCGGTAGATTCACTCATGCTGAAAGGCCCGCCCCTCCCCGCACCTGGGCCTCCTCCCATTGGTCCTCGCCGTAGAGTGAAAAGCAGGAAGCCAATCAGCAACAGCGTAGGGACCATGCTTATTAGAAATGACCTGTCAGGAAACAAGACACAAAACGAAAAGTAGAAAATTGTCTCTCTATTTTAAATGCATCTTCAGTAAGTTAACATGAATGTCCAAGTTGAACTGACCCATCGCTCTCTGTGCTGTAGACCACGGCAGGTCGGTGTGATGGCTCCAAGCCCAGTCCTGAGTGAGCTGCCTCCAGGTTCCTCTCAAACGTGTCCACACTCCCAATGTTGAACCACACATAATTCTGAAAGAGAGTTGCAATTTTTATATAAATATGTAGCACAGATCAGCTTGATTTGTGTAGTATTGTGTTTCCCATCAACAGAGGAGCCCACGAAGGCTCCCATAGTCAAATTTTTTACATCGTCTGATAAATAAATTTGTATTAAAAATTATACTTTTTGCTTGTTGTATTATCATGAATAGAATTAACTTCATTTAATCTTTAATCTATACTTTTTTAAAATAGAAGAGGCAATAAGAGCCAAAAATGTTATTATTTATTCAATTAAATTATTCAAGGATTGCCTGTGTTGCAAAAGTCTCAAATTAACCTGTGGGGAACTCTTTAGTAGTAGTAGTAGTAGTAGTAGTAGTAGTAGTAGTAGTAGTAGTAGTAATAATAGAAGATTAAAAAAATAAAATACAAAAATCATTCTTACCGTAGTATCGGCTCCTGGTATCAAAATTACCCTGACATATTGTTTATTTACAACTTCTAATCGCTCCACCTACAGGAAAAAGTATGGTTAAATAACTGCATACAACAGTGCATCAAGTGATTAGAATATGTAAAGCGCTTTTAGTGCCTTGAAGGTGGAAAAGGGCTGTATAAAAATGTGTCCATTTACCATTTCCCGATATAATTTTAATACATTTTCATTGGAACATATTTTGTACAGGGCACTCACCAATCCTCTGCCCAGGTAGCGATGTACAAAGTCCTTCCAGCTGATCTCTCGGCCACTATCTCTGAAATGGAAATAGAGCAGAACAGAACAGACGCCGGCCACAGTGATGGCCATATAACGGAAGTCCTTTTCGTCCCACGGAAAGTCACCCTGGACAAAATTAAATTATAGACATTTAGTGGGTGTGACAGAGTATTTAAGTGAGGGGATTAATAGTTAATCTTAAACGAGGGATCAAACCTTTTGCATTCGGCTCCACCAGTCCTTCCCTCCTCCTTTCTTTCCTCGACCTCCACCTGGTCCTCCTGCTCCTCCTCCTGGGGCCCCACTTGGCTTCCCATCTAAAAATCACACAACAGCACATCTTCAGTAACAGAATATATTGCTTGCTTATTGATAATTAATGAAAAGTTCTTACCTTTGGGCTCTGTGGAGTAAAGTCTTCTCTGTGCTAAAAGAAGTCTGTGGCGGGACAGGAAGTCAGCACGATTCAGATACAAATTCTGGAAAAGTCCAACACATTTTACAACATTACAAAAAAGTCAAATAACATTTTGTTGACAAGAGAAACTTTTCTACACTTAAAGGTGTGCTATGTAACATTCTGTTGGAGGGTCTGCAATCTACTTGTCTCCATGGAGATTTTCTTGCTTTGGCTGGGATCTTCCACAGTCTATTAACTTATCCATCTCCATAGAGAAAAGCAGGACACAGGGGGTAAAGTTACAGGTTTCATCTGTGAAGAGGCAGTCATAGTCAAAGCCAGAATGCAAGTTTTTATGGTATTAGTTTGAAAAAAAAAATCCAGAATAAATTATGTCATGGGAATATTGTGGAATATTCTTGGTAAAATAATAACATCCCATAACATAAAAGTTTTATTATATGTTATCAGTCAGTATACATTGATTTGGCTACTTTTCTAGAAAAGTGCCAACTTAGCCAGACTAAGAAGAAAAAAGGGATGATTGACAAGTAGCATGAAGTCATAACGTTAAATAACATTTTTGTTCTTATATGGATAAGGTTACAGCATCAGACTTAAAATTTGTCAAATCACTTCAGTATGATTTCAGATATAAATCTGGTTTGAAACTAAACAAAACCTCTTAATCATACAATTTCATAATGCCAAGTTTTGCTAAGTAGCCTTAGCCTAGCATAGATTAGCCGCGTCTGTACTGATTCATTTACAGAGCGGGTAATATTTTTGTTTACTTCAAATTTAGCCGAATCAAAGGAGATCAAAATATAACTATTGAGTTATACATTTGCGAGTCTTGTGAATAAAGCTGCTTTGTTTTGGGTATCTCGACATTGGCATAGTTGATTTTCATAATAGGATTTGGCAACATGGTTTATCAGACAAGCTAAATTAACTAACCCCTCTACTTCAAGATAACAAAACGACATTCAGAATAATAATAATCTATGCATTAGCGCTGTTAATTCCATGTTACCATATCCACACTTGGATCTTAATTTTAACACCGTAACCTCCGCCTAACTTACCCGGGCAACGCTACTCCTGAATCCGACTGAGGAGAGCCGTCCCGCGGTTACGACACTGAGGAATCCCCGGGCTCCTCCTGCTCTGTGGAGGGGCAGAGCGGACGCGGATAGAAGCCTCAGCAGCGGCGACATCCTCCCACAGCCCCCTACCAAAGCTGTCTTTAAAAATAGTTGTGCTTTGATGCTTTTAATACGTTCTCCCACGTCTCATCTTGTAACAGTGCGCAGTGTTATTGAACAGGAGCTGCAGCATGTGAAATGTCAACGGGAGAGTGATGTAAAAACAACAGGCTGTCCGCGCACATGCCTATTTTAAAATAATAAATTGTTTAAAATACTTTATGAATTTAAAAAGAAAATACTAGTAATTCGCAATTATATACCCAGAATAAGAAGCATTATTTTACTTTTATGCACAAAATAACTTTATTAATTCCAATTACCTTCTTTATTACATACAGGCATAGTACAAGCTGTCAATGGGTCTTTTGGCATCTTTCACTGGCTTTTTTTTCCTTTTTCAGTTTTTTTTTTCATTGAACTTGACACTTGTCGTGGACAAGAGCAAATTTTACTTATTGAGACAAAATTATTTCTTATCAAACACCCTAAGACGTTCTGCAATTGTCATTAATAATTATCACACACTATTCTTTATATTTAGGCTAGTATTTAGTAGGTATGAGGAATGCAGAAAGCCTCAGCTCCCTCTGTATGTGCTGTAGGAAAAGCGGCTCAGGAGAAGAGGGATGTGAAATCTCTGGTCTGGCTCCTTGATGGTGAAAACAACCTAGTAAAAGAAATAAGTTCATACTTATTATATTCTCTGTGTACCATGCCCTATAGTTGTAAATAGACTACAATATTAGGATGGGCTAATATTGGCTATAGTTTGCACCTCCATAGTCTATAGATTAAAATTAATTTAAGCACAGTGATAGTTATTAAAAATGTTGAAAACAGGCTTAAGTAAAAATGAAATAGTCCCAGTCATTCACCATTATCCAAACAATAACAACCACAACTAGAAATTTTACAGAAAATCTGGACTAAAACAAAATTGTCAACCATATAGGTTATAGACTGGTGAACCACTGAAGAATTAATTATGAAAATGCATTAATGCATAGTGTAGTATTTGCCAAATATATAAACCTGCTATAGCCTATATAAGCTTTAATAATAATAACAAATAAATAGGTGGTTAGTTTTGAATGGAACTGCTGACCTCCACATAGGGGTAGAAGGAGCTCTGTCCCAGGCTGTCAAAATACTGTCCCGTCTCAAAGCGCAGTTTGTAAGTCCCTGGAGTGAAGCCTGCTCTGGAGACAAGCCCTGGACACCGACCATCTGTGTTTGTAGTCCTGATACAAAACAAAATCAATAAAATTATATTGCTGCATGTCAAATCTATTAATGGTTTTTAGATTCTAGAATGAAATAAATGGCCAGATGGGGGGCAAGAGCCAGATCCTATTGATAGCAGTCCTTTGCCATGAAATAGTCACGCTAAGGTAAATGCACAAATGTTGAATCTGATCATTTCTATTATTGACAAGGCTCAAGCACTTGCTGTATTACAATCAAATCAACATTTTAACAGTATTAATTAGTCTTTAACAGTATTAATTAGTACTGAGTATTAATTTTAGCTGCCTCCACCTGTATTAAACAAATTAAATTATAAACCATATCCACATAATACTTTTCTACAACTCATTTGTGTAGTTCATAACATTGTAATACATGAACTACAATACTTCGGCTGCTGCCACTGCTATTACTGCTGGTACATCTATAAGCAGAGGTGAAAAGTAACTAATTACAAATAATCATGTTACTGTATTTGACTCGATTTTTATATGTACTTTTTATGTTTACTTAAGTAGAATTTTGGAAGTAGCACTTACTGTATATCTGACTATATTTTTAGTCATGTACTTCATACAAATTTGCAGTACTCTTTCCACTACTGTCTATTAGTACTACTACAATTAATTACTGGTGCTGCTGTACTATTTATACAAGTAGACTAATACTATTACTACTATTATTGCTGCTGTTGATAGTAATACTACTAATACTACTTCTTCTCTCAGAGGTTGTAAAAAGTCCCACCCAACAGTGAGCATGTTCCAGATCTTGGTGCTGTGGTCCAGGCGGTGCAGACTGAGGGCCAGTCGAGAGGCTGGGACCCCCTCTGAAGTGTTGAGCACATGAGTGGTCAGAGGGCTGCTCTCTGCTCCGGACATCGCTCCCTACTGTCTACTGACACATACAGCAACTTTTAAATTCAAGTTAACCTGGGAAAGTAGTTTACGTTTAGGCAGAAATACAGATTTTGACCATTTTTTTGCAAAGTTTAGGTTAGGCATATTTTGTGTGGTACTATCCCCTGTCACTGAAACTAGTGAAACCACCACAAATTTAACAGTGGATTCTACAAATATAGTAACAAAATATGCCATACCTATATCCATAGAAACTATTTCATTAATATTATTTCATTAATTTCTTTGCATTAACAAAGCAATAATAATTAGTGAGAAAATGTAGTACTAGTATTGTAGTGGTGGCAGTATAGTTGTAATATGTAAAAGTACTGCCACTTGTGTACACATGTTGTTCGTCCATTTTTTGTCATTCTAACCACACACAAGTTGAACATTTAGCCTGGGTTCACTAATACTTCAGTAAGTAAAAATAAATAAAAGTAGTAAAACACTGTACCTATGTGTAGCTCCACTCCAGAAACCATCCAAAGTCTCATCCAACCAGCCTTGTATTGAGTGAAGCCGCCTCCTTTTCCCAGCATGCAGCAGTGTGAATCTGTGTAAAATCATTACAAGAGGGCAGCAGCATGTGACCTAGTTATTTGGGAACAGTGGAGGGGAAGTTGGCAGGGCTATGACTAGTAAATATGACACATTACTTGCTCAAATATTAATAAAAGTGAATATTACATATTTATAACATGAAGAAAAAAATAGGTAACTAAACAGAGGCTGATTCCATTATTAAGTAAGGTGGGTAGAATAGCCAAACATTGTATTCATGTAAGAGTAACATTACTTCAGAATGATATTACTCAAGTAAAAGTACAAAGCAGTGATCCAAGAACATACTAGAGTAAAAACTTTTTATAATTTAACATAATTTGAAGGACAAAATGTGGTATTTTCAAAGTATAGAGACATAGATGATATCTGAAGGAGTGGTGCAAGAAACAACTGTTCAAATAATCTTATATTGTCAGTTTGACTGAGATGAATGAGGGAAGATAAGATGAAGGAGGAAATGTATTAGTTGGAGGACAAGAGGACTGTTTTTGTGTATTTAGAGATTATATTTTATTTAGAGGAAAAAACATGACTGGGAACACACCTCTTTAGTATACCTGTATGTTGTTAGAGGTTCAAGGTTTCGGCGCACCACCAGTACCACTACCATTTAGTGGTTTACATCAACATAAAGCTTTTGTCACTTGTAGACTTACTCACAGTGGGAAGAACAACAGAAACCTTAACTCTTACTTTAGTGTTACTTCGATTAAAATATTACTCAAGCATATGGCTAGAAAAGTACAAATTCTTTAAAAAGTTACTGAAGTAAATGCTGAGAAAATGTAACTGAGTACTACCCACCTCTGGCATGCTATTATAGTAAATGATTACATATAACATAGTACGTGGTACTGTGTGTAAAAAGGACTTCTATTTTAGGCCACGGGCTCGGATAGTCACGTGTGCACCCCCCCACAACCCTATAAATTTGGTATCACTGGAAACCTTGGGATGTCTAGATTACAATTATAACTGGTAACAGTAAAAAAACTGGGACTTGCTATGACAAATCAATAGTTTTATTGACCTACCATAAAACTCATGAAATGGCTGAATGCGAAACCTGTGATTTCGCCACATGATACAAAGACTCAGTAAATCATCAATTTTTCACTTAAATAAACATATAAGGCATGAAATGAAAGCGAACTCTGTGCCAAATCATTCCCTTTTTAAATGATATGTCTGTCTTAATTGTGTCTGAAGATATGCTTTAGTGAAGTATGACACCATATAAACAATAAATGCTCGTATGACAATACATGATGAATATGACAATAGTTCTGTTTTCATCATAATTCTACATTTAAAGATACCATATTAATTCCATCATTATTATAATTTGTAATGTCATGTTTTAGCAAAGTGAATACGTTTGAACTTATCCTCACAAAAATTTTATCACAAATTATCCCAGCAGGGCTCTCGTAGACGTAGACATCTTTGAAACTCAGTCAAAATACTCCATTGATTCGTACAAAATATTTTAATCACTTTTGATCACATCTTTACACAAAATTATTACATTCAACTTAATACCAGAGACAATACAGACGAAGTCACAAGCTGATTCATAATTGATGATTCTATAACTTCAAATCTACAACAATTTATTACATTTAGCTTGTCATAAAAAGAAATTCTACTGTACATCTTAATAATTAATATTATATTTTACAGAAGCATATTTACATTTTGTGCAGAGCTTTCTAAAAACAAATCTAAACAAACAAAGGACAACAATACTCCATACAGTTAGCATGTGTGCACCCATCAGGTGAATTTAAAGGTGTAATAGTGGGGATGCTATTACTTTGTTTGGAATGTTCCACAGCATGGCATTAAATTTATCAAATTATGGTTGCTGCTCCAAAATACTTTGAAAGGGGGCTCGCCTCTCTTCAGATACGGCCTGTAATTTGTCCTGGTGGCATCACCAGCTTGTTTCCATGGAGATAGATATGTTAAATGCCATACTGTGGACCATTCCAGGCAAAGCAATAACACTGGGTTGTGTGCATTTGCATGTTTCTCCCCATGTCTGGGTTTCTACACTCTGGATTACCCCAAAATACGCATCATAAGTAAAATCTCAACATCTAGCTTAACATCTGGAGATGGGTCCAGACAAGTTTCCCCAGGCACAATAAAGTGCACCTTAACTTTAACCTTGATATCCGTGGATATTTGCAGGGCAAATCCCACAAAAATGTTACATATTGCACTTTTAAATTATATGAGAATATGTATTTTGTGCTTTATCTTAGTATATACACCACTCTCTGTAGCTGACTTCTATTTCTTTTACTTCAGGAATTCATACTATAGCAGCTTAATTCTCTTTTACCCTCCATGTTGTTGGAAGATTAAATATCATGGTCCAACATTATGAGAGGACTTTCAGCAGTTCAAACAGAGTCACTTGGTAGAAAACCTAAAGTATCCAGCATCTTATGATTTCTAATGGGAATTTTGAATGTTGTCTAGAAAGTTAGCCACATGCAACATAAAATATGTCACCTATGAACATTTATTCAGATTCATCTTGTTGTATTTGTGGTGGATTAATATTTAACAATTAGCCTTAAAGGTGTACTATGTAACATTCTGCTTATCTCCATGGAGAATATCCATACTGTGGCATTAAACATGTCTATATAATATTTATTCAATTACAGCTGTTTTTGCTGTAAAAAAAAGTACTTTGAAAGACATGCATTCCTATTGTGAGCAAGCTCACCTCTCCACATATGTGACTCATAATATGATCTGGTGGTTAACTCCATGGAGTTTAAAAGTTAAATGCAATACTGTGGAACATTCCAAGCAAAGCATTTCCATGGAGAGAAGCTGGAAGCAGACTCCCCTCCAGAAAAGTTACATAGTGCGCCTTTTTAAAGTTTAAAGTTTTGTTGTTGTTTTTTTTTACTTTATTCGACATAATGAAAACAGCATCTTCATAATCTTTCTTCATTACCGGCATAATTATTCCTGTCATTACCAGGAGTTCAACACATGTACATATAGACCTACCAGATGGTACTTTCACCCATTGTCAAAACATTATTTATGAGCAAACCCAACCTTTAATTTCACACTGACAGTTCATATCATGATTCATAATTTCTCCACATCCCATAATAATAAACAAATGGCTACAATGAGATGGACAGGAAATTGTAAGTTGCTCAATCTAGTGCATTTTATGACTGATTTCCTTTGTGAATTAGCATAGGACACTGTACCATAAAATAGTGCGGGTAGAATCCTAATGCAGTTTTCCACAGATGGTTGGTTGTAATGACAGAAGGCTGATGAGAATAAACTAGAGAGATAAGGATACAGCTGCTGCCTTCTTCACTGTATTAAAACAACATCAGTGCCGTAGGACAAACAGGCATGTCATACACGGATACAGGATACAAATGTTGAGTATGGAAAATCCCTCGGAGATTTTGGCTTGTCAAAAAGTTGCAAGGAGAAATGAAAAATAATTGTGGGTTGGTGAGTGGTGTCCTTAAACTATTTCACTTTGTGGTCTGCTCAGGTGGTCTTCTGTGGACAGAAATTGATTAAAAAAAAAGAATGTTTCAATACTTTGTAAAGACAAAATTAATGTTCAAATAATGTTTACAAGTCAAATGTGTTTAATTTATAATAATATAAATAAAAACATTATATGATTGACTGAATAAAAAATGAAAATGTGTATTTTACATTGAAAAAAAAAAAAAAAAACAAAACTAAAAACTGTTGTGGTAGAATGGTTCATTTAGAATTGTTCTTAAAAGCAAAGAAGCTATGTGTGTGGATCAGAAAAAGGCAGAAAAACAAAAGTAAAACAAAATTTTCGGTTGCGATTTGAGATCTTCAGCTGATACCAATATCCAATATTTGTCTCAATGTTGTGTCTTTGATATTTGCAGATCCAGGTCCATATATATTTTAACAATTGACGTCAAGGACCACAAAATGAAGTATAGTTGTAATCAAGTTAAGTTTAACAAAATATATTTTCTCTGACACATCATTTGGTGTACTTTTTATGATCATTGTGAAAACATATATATACAGCCACCTCTTCAGGTTCACTGCTCCTCTATTTCCATTAAAGATAAAATCCTTTAGAAAGAATATCAGCCATTATATTGGGGAATTTTTCCAATACCAATACAACACCAAAATTGAAATTTGCATAAACAAACTGTCCATCCCTAATTTGAAAATAATAACTTTTTTTTAAGTCTGAGAGCCACTTTTTCCACCTTAAGACAATATACAATAGAACCTCAGCACAAAATGGCTTACAGAGTCAGTTTTAGGCGATAAGTATCCAGCAGATAACCCCACTTCTTATCTCAGCTAAAAAAAATCCACTCATTGCTGAAATGAGTAAATGAACTTATTCTGTTTAGACTGCAGATGTACTGAACTGTTCTTATCACAGAGAAAACACAACACACTGAGATTAAAGCATTTGTTGCATTAGAGGCTTATAGATAGTCAGTTCCTTATACACATATATAAGCTGTAAAATGATTGATATATTGATATATTGATATATTGGAGTACATACCTGTTCTTCAGTATCACAGGGTGTCCTCAGGGTCTGAAGAATGCTGGGGTATCTGAAAACATACAAACATACAAGTTCAGATTATCACTGCAATGGTGGATAGACTAAATTAACTATCTTTAGCTTTTAAATATACCATATTAATTCCATCATTATTATAATTTATGAATTTCAAAATGAGTTGAGAGATATTTGAACAAGTTAGTGGGCGGCCTTGCCTTGGTGGCAACACGTGCTTGTCTCCATGGAGATAGATAAGTTTAATGTCATACTGTGAAACATTCAGTCCTTTCAGCTGACTTCTATGTCGTTTTTAAGACTGAATAATGGCACCACTTTCTAAAGCTATTGTGAACAAGCAATTTCCCTTTTGTTTATTCGTACTAACAGAGACGATGTTGAACTTTGTACCTGTTTTTGTTTTATGCGGATAGGCCCAGTAATTACAGTGATAAAGTAGATCAACAAATCTGCAATCTGAACAGCAAATTCTACTATAGAATTGACCTGCTCTCCGGCTCACCTATTGATTCTTTGCAGTGACACCACACTAGGGGTGTTCTGCATGTATGTCTATGGCAGAATGTTCAGCGGTTACCACAATGTACACATTAGGAAACATAGCTTCATACGTTTTAACATAGACTGAAAACTAAAGAAAAAAAAACACAAAATGGATTCAAACAACACATTTTCCGGAGCCTGTGAGCAATATGAGAGTGACTGAATAACTGTTGGCTCATGCTAGATAGCCTGTGACTGTTATTTTATGTGTGAGAGGCTTGTTTAACAGCACAAATCATCTCACCGGTTGTAGTTCCAACTAAATCAGCTCTTTGTGTTAAATCAAAATTCAGATCAAGGTCTAACAAAACCTAAGACAGATTAGTGCCTACGGTTAGCATCACACCCCAGGGAATGTTGATGACATCAGCTGCAAAAGTATAAATCAATTCCCAAAAATATTGTCACACAACAGTGCAGCCATTTTCTCATCAATAATCCCAGCATTCTTTGTTATGGTTGATTTGCCCTTTGAAAACCCTGCTCTCTTTACAACAGTAATTACCCACACTTGCCTCTTGCTGTTCCTTGGGCCTTACACAAATGAATGAGACAGTTTTGCTCTGTTAGTCAGGTACAACCCCCAGCCTCCTCCTATAGAGACAATCTGTTCCCTGCACTGACTGTACGCTTGGCTGGTTCGTTCAATATTTTAGGCTACAGCAATAGTGTGCCTGGGTCTAATAGAAATCCATATTCAAGTTTATGAAAAATGTTCCATAGACGATAAACAGGAAGCATGTTGTTAAATAGCAAATAAAAGTGTGCCTGCTGTGGGTCGGAGACATTATGAGAATCAATGCCACTAGAGGGCAGTGTGGCATTGTAGTTGTAGTTTGGTCTGTAGGTACATGGAAGTTCCTTTTCATTTATTTCGATTCGTAGTTGTAAAAATAGTACTTGCAAAAAAAAAAAAAAAAAAATTAGAGGTCTTTCTATTGCTCAGAAATACAGTAATACAGTAATTCCTTCTGTGAATAGGGGTGACACTCCATAGATCTATACTGTTTTGTAGTGCAGTGCTGTAACCTGCTTGTCTTCCTCATCCTCGTGATAGATAGGTTTAATCTAAACCCTCCACCAGAAAAGTTTAATATATTTACTTTTTTATATGTTCAGGATATTGTGGCAGAATTTCAAATGTACCGCAACAATGATACGTAAAAATAATAACACACTAAAATTGTGTTATCTTGCCAATATTTACAGAAAATTTGACTAAAAACATATTTTCCCAGCTCTCCCTGATACTCCATGCCTTTTTTAAATAAATAAAAACTGAAGCAAATTTCCTGCTGTCTAGTTGCTATTTATATAAGGGGCTAAATAAATCAGCGTTGCAGTTTTGGTACAATGGAACGCTCTTTATGAGCCCAAGGACATGTTGAACCAGACCTGCTTGTACCAATCAATATAAACAGTACTGACAGTATTAAAGCATTAAAATAACCCAGCATACATGGCCGATGCTTATAGTGCCACTAATATATAATACTGTTGACTTTGCACAGAAAAGGTACAAATATATTTAGCACATTTCTGAATGCAAAATCTGCTCTGTTTATTGTCAATAACAATTTAGTACTTGTAAACAACATCTTTACAAGTCCAGATAAAACTGTCCAGTCACCACAAAACTAGCTAACACACTCCATGCTTTCTGCTGTTGTGTATAAAAATGTAAATAATCTTTAAGGCCCTGTGTCTGATTTTTTCCCCATGTATTTGAGACACCTGCATCTAAATATAAAGCATTTTGTTGTGTGATAATCAGGAAGTGCGCTGTTAGCATGCTAGTTGTTGTTAGCTTTACTGTGAGGCCAAATTTCAGCTGCTTATAATATAAAGTCTGGTGAACAATTAGGATGCTTCGAACACACAAGGTAAGTGAGGAATAACTTTGGACCACTGCAAACAATTTAAAATCAACTTGTTCTGTTTTTCACATTTTTAAAAATATAAAAAAAAAATTAAATAAAATAAAAATAAATAAATAATAATAATAATAATAATAATAATAATAATAATAATAATAATAATAATAATAATAATAATAATAATAATAATAATAATAACATGTTATGCCATGCCATATCATAATGTTGTTGCCTCACCAAAAACAATGTTGTGTAGAGGTAGTTTTCAAGTTAACAGCTACATTTTACCTTTAATTCAGTGGAGATTGGCAATTAGTGTATATGCAGTGGCACGACACATGACATCACAAGGTGGAACAGAGCGTTTTCAGTTTGAAAGAAGAAGCCTAAATATGCAGGGTTTGTGTGTTAAACATGTGTGAATGAAACAAAACACAACTCCAGGTCTGTTTGTGATGAGGAAACAACATTATAACAGAGATCATAGAATAGTGTGACATGGGCCCTTTAAAGTGTCTTACCCGATGTGTGTATCTGTGTGTGTAGTAGTGCTGGTAGTAGACTGGCTCCTCCTCACTGGCCTCTCCGGGCTCAGGACTGTCCCGCTCCAGACTGCTGACGGAGCCACGGTGAGGGGAAGCCACTGCACCCGCCTCTCTGTTCATGGGACACTCTGAACAAGCAACACACATTAGGTTAGTTGATGGACAATGTGTTGGAGTTTGGAAACTGCACTGTGTGATGCTAAAAGACAGTCAGATTGGTTGGTAGTCTAAACCAAAGAGAATTACTGCTAAAAGGGCCTAAATTATACATTCTGGTTGCTTGGCGAGACCGGACTGATAATGTAATTGTAACTGTATTGTAATTTTTATATAGATGGAAATCAGCCTGGTCCTCACTTCCTCCATCATGCCTCAAACCAGAACCAAACATGGCTATGCATTCAGATTTGTTTATTTCCATGACACATGTGAAAGAAGGGTCTCATTGGTCACGCATCATTTACAAACAAAATGACATTTCTCTCCTCAGATTGGTTTAGTTTTTCACTCACTGATTCTGCAGAAATTTACAATGTTGTGATATTTTTTGCTATTGGACAAACCATGTATGTCCATATGCTAATCCATCTGTCAATCATACCCTTTGGGACTCTTTGTAAAGTATTCTGGATCACAAGCAAGCATTTTTGGTCTTATTTTGACTTATTTTGTCTTGATATTTCCTTTAGTACATTTTTAAACATATGTGTAGAAAGAGCAGCTCTGAATACTGAAAAGTAGTTAGCATGAGCTTAAAAAAAATGCTGCATTTCCAGGACTGATTCACTGAGGCTATTTGTGCACAGAAAGGATCAGAACAAGGTGAAGATGCCTCTTGTTAAAAAGTCAAGGGAGAATGGGAAGTATAGAGATGAAAGGAGATGAAATAAACATGCAGGATGAGCTAAACATGAAAACAAACTCAGAGTTTATGATGAAGACATAATTAATCATTGTATTTATATAGCGCAAGACCCATAGCACTGTACAGTTCATTGTTCATTCACTCCACACTAAGCTAATAGTGTCAAGGCTGGCAATCTGCACCATCGGCCCCTCCAACCACCATCAACACTGACGCACACTTCACTTTCTTACTAGGCAATGTAGGCGAAGTGTCTTGTCTAAGGCAAGACGGCAGTTTTTGCCACTGGCACCCTGTGGCACCTGGTGTTCCCAGCGGTCTCCCATCCAAGTACTACCTGGTCTTACTGCTTCTGAGATCTGATGAGATCAGGCTTTGACAGGCCGGTATGGCCGCATAGCATTATAAGATCATTAAAGGTCCTATATTACATGAAACTGACTCTTGCTCAAGCTTTAAGTCATGTAATAATGCTGCTACCTCTTATAAAAAATACCTGGAGTTGTGTTTTGTTTCATTCACACATGTCTGAGTAATTCTTAAGTATCAGTCTGTCTTCATCTCCAAAGCTCAAAATGCTCTGTTCCACCTTGTGATGTCATGAAGCAATACCTTTAAGATGTGTGTAGAATCCCTCAGTCGTCCAGGTAGAATCCATGGCAAAAGGAGAAATTCAATTTGAATTTCTTCAGTTCTGAATTTCAGTTCACGTCAGAACTGAAGAAGCATCTTGGATGAGCTGCGAAACGTATTCAACCAAATAAACTTTGTCCAGTTGACAAACTGAATTTCTCGTTTTGCCACAATGCCTTTAAGCTTTGTTCAGTAGAAATGAGCAATTCCAGGGCTGAAATCATCCAAATGATTCTAGTGAAGGTGTGTGGAGTTTTAAAAGACAGAGGAGCACTACTTCATTACTACATGACATCACAAGGTTGAATGAAGTGTTTTCTATTTGAGAGAAAAACTCAAATATGCAGGGTTTGTGTGTTAAACGTGTGTGAATGAAGCAAAACACAACTTCTGGTTTGTTTTTTATGAAGAAACAACATTATAACATAGATCAGAAAATAGTGTAGCATGGGCCCTTCAAAGCATGATGTAGGTCTAATAATATGACTGCCTTTTTATTTGCCTGTTATGTCAAACCATGTTTAACTTGATTTTTCAGGTTTATTTAGACATGCCAGTACATTTTAAAGTAGCTAGTTCATCCAGGTCACAAGAAGTCAAAACAAAACTCATAACAAAACATATACCGCAAAAGTCTCAAGCTCTCTTCACCGACAGGCACAACAATGGATTGGAAAACCTAACCTGAGTATTAGTATAGAATTAGGACAAAAATTGCTTATCTCATTCTTCACTTTAACTGACTCAGTTTATGTTATCATCACATTGAAATTAATAACTACGCTAAAAAAGCTGACTCCAACAATAATAAATGTACAAAAACTCCACAAACAGTCAAAAGTCCCACTGGTCCACAGAGCAATATTGCACAATGTAAAGAGGTGTCAAGAACTGCTGAGCTGGCTCTCCGATCAGCCACTGGGCTATTGGGCAAATTGGACGCCTCAGCAATTATTTGTACAACAGAAATGACAACCAGTTTTGCACAGTGAACACATTCATCATAACGGTCAATCATCTGGGGATTTTTCCTGCTCTTTGGGTCACTGGAGACCACAGTGTTCCTAAACTATGGCATAAAACAGGAGGACAAAATCAAATTCTTTTTCAAATACATGTAAATAGTATAGTAAAAAATAGTATTACATGAACATTTGCAGTGGTGTTAGTCTACCCCACTCTAGACGAGGGGATTAAACCCACAACCTTGTAATGGAAAAACAGAAATACTAAACTAGTAACAGTAATGATTTTTAATAGTTTTTGTCTACTTTTTTTTAAATTAAAGACACAGTGTAACTTTTCTGGTGTTACATCGTGCTTGTCTCGATGGAGATGTTATTGCTTGTCCCACAGTATGGTATTAGACATACTGTATCTAGCACCACCGAGAGGGGCACATGACACCACAGAGCCGATACAGGTTGGATCTGCACGTAGGGATGCACCGATCCAGCTTTTTCACCTCCGATACCGATGCCGATACCCGATATTAACCAATTCCAGGGACGGAAAATCCCCAAAAAACAGTTAATTTATTACAAAATCCTGCCAGAAACTACTCAGCAGCTTTGTATGAATTTGAACATTATTAAATGCTTATATCAGCCAGTAAATCGCATTCAAAGGACCAAACATGATATTAGCTGAATTTCCTGGATAGGCTCCGATATCCATTATCAGTATCGGTATTATTACATCCCTACTCTGTGCAGAGGTGACCCCGCCTACAGCAAAAATGCATTGTTTTTCAAGCTATATTAAAGCAATTACAACCGCTGTAATTGAATAAATGCAATAAAGCCGATATAAACAAGTTTAAAGCTTTGCTGTGCTAACATTCTAAGCCAAGCAATGATATCTCCATGGAGACAAGAAAGAAAGGTTATTGCACCTTTAAATTTGTTCTTAAATGACTGCTTTTTATGCACTGCTCAGAGCTTCCTTAAACAGGATGTCAGCTCATATTTACAATTTTATCACCCAAACATATCCCCGATACTATGCGCATTTTATCTACTTATAAAGTTATAAGTCTTTCAAATGCAAGTGTACAGCTAAGGGATGAAAGTAGCACCTTCATCTTTTTACTTAGGCTGCTCACAGTAAGAAATGGTGGACATGCAGACTGCACCCAGAGAGCTGTAGAATTGAGCTTATAACCTTTTAGATGAGAGGCAAGAGCACCATATTAGTAGAATAGTTGGTTGTAAGGCGCTACAGCGTTCACACACCAATTCATACAGTCTGCAGCTTGTGTCCTTGGGCAAGACACTTCACCCACCATTCCTTGATTGTCCAAATAATTGATATAAATGAACTTTTATTTATTTATTTATTTATTTATTTTCAATTTTGTACTTGAAATACTGTAAATTCCAGTATTTTCAGACTCAGTATAAATACTAGCTTCTCAGAGCACCACCTTCTGATTGAAAATGACTTCTGGATGAGAGATGAAACGTCGAAACCTACAACCTTCTACCATGGACCACTCCTGGACGAATGAGGGATTACACCAAATTGTTTCTTATTCTCTGCTGCTGTTATTACTTCCTATAAAAGTTATGGCTCCTTAAAATGCAAGTGCACAACTATGGTAACTCGGTAGCGCCATCAACCTGTCACTTTGGGTAATTTGCTTGTGTCACAGGCAGAGAGAGAGATAAGAGCAGAGTTAAGGAGAAGCTTACAGCAGTTATGAGGCAAGTTTATCTATGTTTACCTAACTGTCAGAATGCACGCTCCACCGCTATTTTTTTTACAGGCCCATTACTCACAGATAGAGGGTGATAGCAGTTAGCATCTCAAGGTAAACATGCCATGGGTTATCATAGAGAAAGGAGACAAGTGCTAGGCTAATCATTTGACAGTAACAAACTTGAGTACAGAGATGTACTGTGGATTGGGGTGAAATGGTCTAAATAATGTTAATAGGTGGTGCTGACAGGATGATGGATGGGAGGGATGCTAATAAAGCTAATGATGAGGGCAACAAAGGCATTTTAACCTGTCAAGTCTGCTTTAGCTTGAATGTTCCAGTGTATGGCATTACTGTTATCTGTCTTTATGGAAACAAGCATAAAAAACCACTAGACATTTATTTTAGTAATAAAAACAATAAATTCTAGATACTTCTATGAGTAAAACGAATGCCTTACACTGTGCTTTACAGGCTTGAAGCCTCTCATAGCATTACACCGGAGTCACTGTACTCACTTCACACTCCATGACGGTAAGGTATTATTGCAGCTACAGCTGCCCTGGGGCAGGCTTACGGAAGCAAAGCTGCCAATCTGTGCCATCGGCCGCTCTGACCACCACCAATACTCACATACCACATTCATATATACTATCATCATATTGTGGAACATTCAAGGCAATGCAATATGTAAAAAAATATATTTATTTATTCATTTTATTTTATTTTGTCATTTTAAATGTATTTCTAAAACATAAATGTAGCTGTCAAAAATCATGTGAAATGTAGAGTAATATTATCAGACCATACTGACCTGTGCAGTCCTTCCTCTGGCGGTCCATCTTGTCCACACAGTCCAGCAGCTCGTCGATCTGCACTTTGATCACCGTCAGCTCTCTCTTTATGGACAGCAGCTCAGCCATCTTCACTGAGGCCACAGAAGAAACACATCATCAGGTCATTAATGACAGATGACAAAAAATATAAAAATAAATAAATAAATAAACCACCCCTAATTCAATGGCACCACAATACTATGTAACTGCAGTTTTTACATCTGCAATTTATTCATTTAGGAGGAATGCGTTAGCTGCATTAATAAGATAAGTTATCATTATAGAGCCCCATATAGTCCTAGATATAGTAACCCAGAGCTTTATCCAGGGTTGAAACTGGCACAGAAATGACCAGTTGTTGTGACCGTATTGTGGTACTGTAAAGATATAAGGGAAAATGTGCATTTCTTAGTCTTTATCTTAATAATGTATTTATTGGTCCTCTCTTCTATGTCAAACATAATTTTTAAAGCTACCATATGTAAGTTTATTCGATTTTTGTAAACAGAAAATGGCAGATGTGAAACCTGTTCTCTGCATCTAATTATTGAGTGTTTTATCCTCAGAGAATCAGGAAATAGCTCCGTTAGCGTCTGGTCTCTGAATAGTGAATAGTGAGAAAAAGACAGGAATAACCACTGCAAACTCTTTAAAATACACTACTGTTTTTCATTTTGATGACTGTAAAATCAGATACAGCGCCTTCAAGAGTAAAAACTATACATTACATTAACTGTCATGCGTTCTAGCACTGCAGCCAAACTCAGCATTTTACAAAGCACAAAAGCAAAACATTTACTGTGACTGGAGCTGCAGCGATTTCAAAAAGCGTATCATTTGCGGTTGGCTTGCTGTGTATGAATATAGAAAATGTGCCCACTGACCCCAACCTAGTACCAAAGCACCCTGAAAGCACCCACTGCAGTCTGCTACATTCTGACCTCTCTGTCTCCGCAAAGGCAATCTCATTCCCGGTGATGGTGCAGTAAAACTATTAGGGCTTGTAATAAACTAGTATAAACAATTCTGATTTGCTACGCACGATTAACCAGCTCTAATTGCGGATGGTGATAGGCCCGCGCGGTTATGGTTTGGAGAGGAAGCGTTTAATGAAGACACCATCTGGCCCGTTCTCCAGCAGCACCCTAGGGCCCCACGCGAGACGAGCTGTCACCCAGGAGCAGATAATAAGAGGTGGGGAAGACTTGAAGACGTGCAGGTTCTACACAAGCACTGCATTTACTATGGGATGTGCTGTAGTGTTTGCACATTTAAGTTTCTGTATGGAGTGTGGAGCAGTGTTGTCATGATATTAAAAACAACTCTATTTCAATTTTAAGGAACAGACTTGATACTCAGTAACAATTCCAATACCGCTGTGATAATAAAAAACACTCTAGACAATAGAATGTGATTTTCAACATTAAATCATAGTATTTTCTTTTATATTACCATGTGGCCTTATATCTGTGTACTCTCTCAGTCGTCCAGGTAAGTTCCATAGTGGTCCATAGACATATACTAGTCTACATGGTCTTATAGTAGTTCTGATACAGCTCAAGATCATTCTAAAGCTATTCAGGAAAGGTTAATTTTTTTTCCTGTGACTTTTTTAGCATCGATACCAGCTCAAGTGAGTATCTAGTTTCGATACTAGTTTAGTATCTATCAGTATCTGATTTTCAATACTTTTGATATAGTTGAACATGTCATATAGCCTCCCATATTCATGGCTTTCAGCTTCTTCTTTACGGACACCATTTTGAGGACTTCACTTCAAAAGATATAATGTTTAGTTTTAAATTGTCATGGCAACTGCTAATTTTTCTTCTGTTACAGTTTCCCAAAGGTGCACTTTGTATCTTTGTTCACCACCTTCTTTTCTCCATAGAGATATTATTGCTTTGTCTGCAATTAACAACAACTTCATTTTTTATTCCTTGAGTAAAGTACTACTATGACCATTTTGTAATTGTCATTTAAATAAATTGAAATTTATGCATTACCCCATCTGTAAGCCCTAGCCCCTCCCAGTGGCAGGTCTCATACTGTAGCCTGTGATAATGTTATCGTTTCTTACATTTCTTGTTGGTTGTAGAGGAGCGTGCTTTGCCAGGCACTCTGCTGTTTTTCCTGGCTGCAGTTTTGGAGGAAGAGGAGGAATTGGAGGAAGATGGAGAGGATCGTGGTCTCTTCACTGGACTGGACACTGCTCTGTCTGATCCTGGAACACGCTGGTACTCCAGCCCTCTGTGGAGACATGAGGAGGCAAAATCAAACTACCCATAATGCAACAGGGCTGTAAATAATTAAGTTTACCTAACTATTATATAGAATCTAATTATGGTGTAGTAATAAGTATAAATATATATTGATCAGTATCAAACAAATTTCATGGTATTTCATGGCAGAAGTAGGCTAGTCTGACTCTTCAGTCTTTACTACTTTCTTCTCAAACATAAGTTTAGTGCTTTCATGTTCCAATACCAAAGTCGATATTATGGCTTTAAGTATCTGCTGATACCCGATATCAACCAATACCAGGGCAGAGACTGAATATTTTGTTTCCTTTAAACACAACTGATGTATGGTAAACAATTATCCAAATGTGTTTTGTTACTTATGAATCATATAAAGTCATTACAGAACAGATTTGAGAAAATACAAGTTTAGTGTTTTGGGCCAGTACTGGTGAGTAAATTGTGTTATTACACCAATTTATATACTAAGATGGGGGATGTCGACTGAACCGATATCTTGGAACCAATATCCAATCCATCAAAATGTTCATTAGTATCATATTGGGGCATGCCTAAGATTAATATTTACGCCATGTTTGTTTTGACACAATCGGACCATGTGCTTCTCTGATTGGTTAATCCCCCTGTCAATCACATCCATCTTAACGCACAGAGACAGGCCTGGTTCATCCTTGTAAAGTATAGAAAAATCCAGAGGCTTAAGTCTTGGCTGGTCGGGAAGCAATGCCATATAAATTGTGCAAAAAAAAAAAAAAAAAAAGGATTGAGTTCATTATTTTTCTGTGATCTGTTCAAGTTTAGAGCATATTTGTAGTAGCCCATCCTTCTGTTGCGTCTCCCTGTGACTTTGGAAAATAAATAATGAGTATTTAATTACAATGTATTTTTATTTTAGTTTGTTCATTTTTAAATGCAATTCTAAATTTGTAGATAATGATAATCTTGTAACATTAAAATAAAACATTTTTAATATTTATGTCACTCAAAATATGCATCACAGATGTGCGACACCGGCACATATCTGGCAGCCCGGACTTACCAGCACCTACATCAGCAGTATGATTTTCTGCCCAGTGATGGATAAATCCAAGAAAAGAAAAGTTTCTGAAGAAAACAGAACATTTAATGCTACGTGAGCAGATTCATTTGCTTTCACAGCTGATGAGACTGGTTTACCAGTCAATTATGTACGCTCCAGTACACGTGATAAAATGATGACGGAACACAGATGCAGACCGCATTTTTGGTTCGCCGCGGGTAGATAACTTAAGTTTGGATTTTTATGTCCTACGAGGAGGACTTAAATAGACATTGAGTATTTCATTTGAAAAGTAAGCATCAACCAAGTGCCTTTTTCAAAATGTTTTTTGTTACATGCAGAAATAAAATTCTGTGTTTTCTGTAGCATTTCATTGATTTTACAAATGCAACACACCATAATCTTTTATACATAGTATACAGGTAAAAAAAAAAAAAAAAAAAAAATCATATGCAGTGTTATCCTCATTTTAGATTTTTAGTCAAAAGGGTTTTGTGGCTCCGGTGTGTTCTTTTCTGTGGGAGACGGTCCAAACGACTCTTTGAGTATTTAAGGTTGCCAACCCCTGTACTAGCCTATATTTTACTCCTTGTCATCTCAGATCTCTTCCCCATAAGTGAAGTTAACAATTATAAGAATCATGTTTCATCTTATTTCCTCACAGAGCAGCCCCTCTAGCATTTCATTTAAGTGTTGCAAGCAGCAAATGTTTATTATCAGTGTGCTCTAGGCGTTTGTATCCATAACATCTTTTCAAATGATATCTATGTTTTCTGTGTGTGTGTGTGTGTGTGTGTGTGTGTGTGTGTGTGGGTGTGTGTGTGTGTGTGTGTGTGTGTGTGTGCGTGCGTGTTCAGGGGCTGACACTGTGTAGGAAAAATCAGTTTCTCGTCTGCTGTTCTATCACACACTTGATCAAATTGGAGATGTCATTCGCTCCTCAGCCTCCGCGTGCTATTTCTGAACCAGGCATCTGCAGGTATGGAGTACAAAGGGAGAACAGGTATGTATGCTGCGTCAAAAGTATAAAAAACACTATGGAAAAAGTGTGAAACATTATATATATTTTTAGTTTCTACTGAATTTTTGCAATTTACCTGGGAATCGTACCTCCAAGTGCCACCTCCAAGTAAGTAGTATGTATATTGCCTGGTAAATCCAGAATAATCTCTCAGTGTATTTTTTTATACAGAGAGAGATGGTCCTCACTTCCTCCGTTACGTCTTGAGCTAGCATGATCAGATTTGGCTTTTTTCAGTGACGGTTTTGAAATGAAAGAGCTCATCGATTACCTATGAGTTACAAACAAAATGAAATATCTCTCACCTCAGATTAACAGTTTAGTGCTTCACTCATTGATTTTGCAGAAATCCGTAATGTTAAACAAGGGGGCAGTTAAATAATAATAATATTTTTATTTTTATTATATATCTTAATCTTTTTGCATGCTCTTACTTTATTCAAATAGTGATACTTTATTATCATTATTATTATTATTATCCTTTATAACTGTGATATCTCTACTTGTATTATTATTATTATTATTATTATTATTATTATTATTATTATTATTATTATTATTCAGTGTTCTATGTTGCACCTTATCACCAAAGCAAGTTCCTAGTCTGTGAATTGTGTTCACTGACAATGGCAATAAAAGCTTTTCTGATTCTGATTCTGATAAATGATTACACTTAATTAATTTTTTCCTTGGTGAATGTTAACCTCACAAAGGCAAGCAGATGATAGACTCTTCACCGGAAAAGTCACATAGTGCAGCTTTAAAGATGTTTTTAGTCTGATGCTTGGTTAGGGTTGTGAAATTGGGGTGATGAGCGAGAAGAGACATTTAGTAAATTGTTGGTGCTGGGAATCAGCTTCACTATGATGAGGCAAACTCATCTAGTTAAAGACAAAGAGTCTTGTCCAGTTCTGAAACAATATTTTTTCATGTTACTTTTCTTCTGTCGTTTGGTTTTTAGATTTTATAGGTTTTAGTCAACTTTATTCTGAAACTCTATGAGGCGATTGCTGTTTTGAAACCGACTGTACCAAAATATATACAAACTGTATATTGTGTCCTTGTCAAGTTAAACTCCAGTCAGTAAATTAACTAAAAGCATTTAAAAGCAAGCGTCACTTTGAGATGACTTTGTCCCATAATAACACCACAGCCTTCAGTCTCAATTAAGATGCTTATAGATCATTTTAATACCTTTATAAAAACAGGGCTATTTCAGGTCATGTGCGGATCACAGAGCGCCCTTCAAACAGGAAGACTCCTTCACTGGTGCTAATTATGGACTTTCAAATGGGGCTCAGGCTTGGTCTCATTCACATTATCATCAGGAAAGTATGACCACTGGTAATTGGGGGGATTGATATTTTCATTGTTTCACCCTTGATATATTTGCTGACAAAAAACTCATAAAAAGTTATTAAAAAGGACTGAACAAGATTTACAAACTACTTACATTTTCTTGTTTTTAATATGCCCCATTGTCCCTTCGTAAATGTAATTCAATATATACTTTTACTGGAGAGTTGGTGCAGACATTAATATACAGTAGTGGACGCATGCTTTTGCTTTACATAAAATGTTCCACAGTATGGCATTAACTCCATGGAGAGAAGCAGATGGAGCCACCAGACCAACTTGCATCTGTTTTTCAAGTTTTTTTGAGTGATAAAAAGATCTGTAATGAAATAAATGCTACATTGTTGGATGCTATAGTATGGATCAGGGATAGCAATAACATCCCCACCTGAAAAGTTACATAGTGCACCTTTAAGGACAATGAAATACATTCTTTATTGTAAATTATCTGTTACCACTTGATATTATTTTAAAACCCTAAATCAATACCTAAAGTAGCAGTAAAGCCTATACAAAATGTTATTACCAAAAACAGAAATTGGACTTTTTGTGACTGTAAGCCCTACTTTCACCTTATAGATACCCTTTAAAAATATAGCCTTATTATTAAACATGTTTTGTAACTGTCACAAAACATGCCATACAACATCACCGTACACTCTGGAAATGCACTTTCTTATCAGCTGTTTTTCCCAAGGACTTTGCCTTGCTATAACAACCCCCAGTATAAGCAGCTATTCAAGTACATTCTCCTATGGGAGGTCAAATTGTGATCAGCAACTTTTCATTTGATCTGGTCCTGCTATGAGTCTCAGGACAAAAGGGTAGATGGAGGGGAGAGGAGAGGGGGGCGTGTCTGGGGAGAGGGAAGTCCGAGCCTGTACCTGCACTAAGCCTATAATCTGTGAGCACCAGATAAACACACATAAATATTTACCGCTCTGTGTTGACTCTAGGGAGCTTTAAATGAGCTCGCCACAATAGTACAATGAATAAATACAAGTATGCACAAACTTCTGGGGAACATTTTTGTGTGTATCTTGTAAAAATATATATATATATTAAAAAAGTTGAATTTTACTACTTTACATAGTTATCTTTTTTCATTTAAAGGTGAGCTGTGCTTCCCTCTCCACAGATCTGACCTGTAACTTGGCCTGGTGGTGCACTGTCTTGTCTCCATAGAGAAAGCTACGTTCAAAGCCATACCATGGACGATTTAAGGCAAAGTGATAATCTCTCCACAAAGACAAGAAAGCGATAGACGCTTCCCAAAAACGTTACATAGTGCAGCTTTAAAGATTTGGATTTATTCTGGAGCCCGGAATAAATTTCACTACATTGATGCCATCACAGAGCCTAGCATGTGTGCAGTGACCTAACCCCTTAGTTTAGCAACATGTAATTTAAATTGATGTAACATAAAATATGTACAAAAAAGGCAGCATCTGATGGGAAAATGGGAAATTTGAATTTTTGTTTGACTAAAAATAGTATATGATTAAAAATACAAACAGCACTTTGAAAACACTTCCTAACTCCATTATAAAATTAAAAGCTAAGTTTCAATACAGTTTGCTAGATTCAAAAGCATGAAATTTTCTTATTAAATGTCTATTGTACTAAGCAAAATAATGACAATATATTTGAATATTGTTTAGTTCAAAATCCTCCCACATTCAGACAGCTACATTTCCAGAATAAAAGATGTAAACTTCCAAATTCCCTTTCTTTTGTTAAATCATTTACAAAGTGCAGGTATATTTAGTGTGTGATTGTGAAAAGTCTGACAGGCAGTGAAGGGGACACAGGCCTCATTTGGACAAAGTCTGCACTCAGCACATTGTGACAGCAGCACAAAACAACAGACAGACAAAGAAATCTGATGTGAAAGACTCGGCATTTCACTCATATTGGGAGATAAATCATTTTGACACTTACCTTGTCATTTGTAAACAACATTCCACAGCATTCTATAGGCACAGAGTTTAATTTTGTATTTATTTAGTTGGTTTATATGAATAGGGATAGATGCAAAAACATTGGCTAATTGTAGTACAGCAGTCAAATGCATCATAGTGGTATCATATCGTCAAAAGCCTCACAATAACACTGTGGGCCATCACAATTACCATTTTCTTTGCTTAAATTCATTGTTATGGTGCAGCAATGGCTAAAAAACAGAGAAAACAATATATACCATGATCCTTTGCTCTGTTTCAGTCCTATCTACATGATGAAAAAATAAGCACTTTTAAATCTTAATTATTTGGATTATGACAGAAAAGTAGCACAAAATATCACAATAAATATGGTACCATGAGATGCATATCATGAAATTTTGTTTAGAAAGATTTGGATATCATAATGTCCCTATATATGAGTAGGTAAAATAACTATAACTAATATACTCATTTTGGGTTATTGTGTCTATTCTAAATGACTGAGGATAGCCTGTTCTAATCAGGGCCATTTTTAGCTTGGGGCACAAACCAAAATGTGAGATGAATATCCATTATATTACGCACTGTTTGTTTGTACAGTCAGCATATACCAGGACTGCCTAAATAAAATACCATAGAGTTAATAATGGCTGCTGCACACCATTTAATAATCAGAAAACATACACATGTATGTATGTATGTATGTATGTATGTATGTATGTGTGTATGTATGTATACACTCAGTTGTAGTTATTATGGTGGTAAACATTGTAGCCACAGTTGCCCTGGGGCAGACTGACAGAAGTGAGGCTTCCAATCTGCGCCATCAGCCTCTCCGACCACTAGTGATAGGAATAACGGCGTTAAAATAAACGCCGTTACAAACAGTGTTACTTTTTTTAGTAACGGACAATCTAACTAATTACTTTTTCTGTCATTACAACGCTGTTACCACTACCAACACGCTGTTACTGCGCGTTACTGAAGCTACTCACTGAAGCTGTCATCCAACTTGGTTCACACAGACACAGGAGCTGTAAATGTGTGTGTGTGTGTGTGTGTGTGTGTGTGTGTGTGCGTGTGCGTGTGTGTGTGTGTGCGCGTGTGTGTGTGTGTGTGTGTGTTTTTTTCCATTTGGTGAGGGGGGAGGGGAGAGGTGAGATAACCGCCTAAGTAATGATGACTGGCTAAGGTAGAGTGAGGTTGCACTCACATGTGGAGTTAATATGATTAACTGAGATTCAGGAGCAGGACCACGCCTCAACCGCCCTCTCCTCCTCATCAGCGAACCACAGCTCACCGCAACCATACCTCTAATTTTCCAGAAGCCATTTGTACCTGCCTATCCCATCATCCCAATTTGTCTCGGCTAACTTGACAGCGCACGAGACAGTTCCATCAGCATTTTGGATCACGAGCTGATCATTAACCCGTCCAATTCGGATTCTAACCTGTTCGGCGCGTCACAGTCTGACGTCTCCTCACATCCACAGCGGCCCTACGAAGATGTTTTCCAGCACCTTAGTTCGCTCCGTGGTCCGAGCAGTGGGCCGGCGTGCCTCCACCAGCCTTCCGAGCGCCATCTCCCCCACGCCGCCACCGCGGAGCTCTCCCTCGAGAGCGCACACCCGCCGTAAACATCTCCGCAGTCAGCGGGATCCTCTCTCTCCTTTTCTCCGTTCGCCACTTCCCGCTCATCGCTCGCCCGACAGCCGCCCAGGGCTTCTCGCAAGCCACGACACTCGCCACGACCACCGCCAAGACAGCCACCACAGAAGTCTCCAAGCTCCCGCCGCAGCGCCCACCTTGGCGCCCGCGCTACCCCGCGTAGGTCCCTGCGCACGCACATATCCCCGCAGGCTTCCCCCGACAGGCAGGATACCAGAAGCTGGACCGTGGCTGGCCTCCAAAAGGAATTCAAGAAGAAAGCCGTTGCTTTCAGCTGCCAGGATAACAAATCCAGCGAACCACAGCTCACTGCATCCACACCTCTAATTTCCCAGAAGCCATTTGTAGCTGCCTATCCCATCATCTCAGTTTGTCTCTGCTAACTCAACCCCTCCCTCCCACCGTCGATCTCGTGTGTCTTTCAGTATAAGACATCTACGAAGGGGGGTCCCGTTCCGGCTGGGCCAATTGATGATTGAGACGGAGTTCCCACCCTGAGTCTCAACCCAACCATCACTACCTCATTCGTCCAGACATCCATCATTCATTCATTAATAAATATCTTCATCGCATTACGTTGTTGGCGTGGTACTTGCTAGTGAATAGGACTTTAGAATCGTTCCCAAGTGCAGTACGTTTGTCCAGTGAGAGCCGTGCCCAAGCACGGCATGGTTGGGACTTCGGCCCATTTGGAGGAGGTGGCCCAAAACACGGCACGATTGCTCATACACGCACACACGCACGATACGATCCCTGTCAGGTGAGCCGATATCAATCATACGATAAAAACAGTGAAGTCCGCTCTAAAACACAGAGTGAATCCGCGCTTACCTTCAATAAGGTCTGTGGACAGTAACAGAAGTTTTGCAGTCTCGTCTCTGGCTGTCCTCACTCCTCATGCTGTTATTATAGCCATAAACTCACGGAGGAGCGCGTATCGCAGCAGGACTCATATCTGCCTCACTATTTAATAGATACTGTATTTCATGCCGATGGACTTCTCTGCTTCAAGCGTTAGATCTGCTGTACATCATGTAAACAAATGACACCGTGTGATGATCATCAGGTCACTGGGATGAAGTCATCGGGCCATGGCCCGGTTTGGTTATGCAGGTGTGAGTGCAGGCCATAGAACCCTACACAATCGTGCTTGCCACGGTTCTAAAGTCCTAGTATGAGTGCGCCCTAAAAAAAAATAACACAATAGTTACTTTCCCTGGTAACTAGTTACTTTTATAGTGGAGTACTTTTTGGGAGAAGTAATTAGTAATTATAACTAATTACTTTTTCAAAGTAACGTGCCCAACATTGCCGACCACCACCAACATACACTCCCCATTCATATTAGGCAAGGTGCAAGGTGAAATGTCTTGCTCAGGGACACAGCCACAGTCTTCCCACTGTGGCATCTGGTATTTCTATAGGTCTCCTATCCAAGCACTAACCTGGCCCAACTCTGCTTCTGAGATCAGATGGGATCAGGCAATGAGATTTCTAGTAGTATAGGTAAACCATTCATTTCTTTCATTTAGTTTTCATCTTATGCCAGTCTGATTGTTGTAGGATTATATCTTTGGGCCTTAGGAGGGATAAGCCAAGCCCACTCCCACATTTATTTAATTTGGACGATTTACATTCTACAGCAATCACATACTGGTCTGTGGTCGACAGTGGTGGTTCTAGGATTTTTCTGAAACAGAGGCTATGATGGGGCCACATGTTACATTCGGGGGCCAAGTACAGGGTACATCCAAGCACACAAATGATTAATTCAGTATTCAGGTCTGTTTCTTCTCCCATTAAGTTGTATTGACGCGAGTTATACTGCTGCCAAGAGTTTGAGAGTGGAATTGCATCAGTGATCATTTATCTCTTGTTCTTCTCGTCAGTTGACTGACAGAACAGGGGCACTTCAGGGGCTAATCAGATTAGAGGTGGGGCCAGGGCCCTGTGGCCCCTCCCCTAGAACCGCCCCTGGTGGTCGATAGGAGGAGCCAGCACACTCACCAATCTAAAATGAACTCACTAAAATGGTGTAAATAGATAATTACCTCCTGCATTTTCTGCCCTGGGGCTGCTTTAATTAAAACTAATGAAGTTACTTAGGATTTAATTAGATAGACCCTCTCTTCATTTCCTGCTTCAGAGCCATTTCAAATCAGTTTGCGTTAGTGTAATCACCAACTCATTTTGAACACAAACTTTTGGTGTTTTTCTGCTGAAAGTTTTAAAGGTTAATTCATTAACTATAACTGCAAAGAACAACATCGTGTTTGTAAGCTATTTAGTTCTATAGAATGATTCAACCCAAACAACAGGAAAGGAATTACATTAGTTATTCTTACTTGATAGTCAACATACTATATATCTTAAAGGAACCGTGTGTAAGATTTTGATTTTAAATTCCATAAACATGTGTCCTCAGATACGAGGTAGACTGGTTCAAATCAAAGCTTTTACTGATTGTAATGCTGATTTAATCATAACAATGACAAAACATTGGGCAGGAGTTCCAAGTTGTTCCTGTTGTCATTTGGTGTTTTATTTCTCAAGATGATTATCCAATCAGAAATCAGAATGAGCCTCACATCGGTCTCTCACTACTGAGTTGACAGTTTCAATGCTAAAATCCAGTTAGTTTGAACCTAAAAGGACTCTGTCTGATCTTAATGGTCACTACCTAAACCCCAGCACCTGGGGTAGTGCAGTGGTAGTGCATTCCTCGGCAGCTCAGGGAGGGAATTCTGGAGGTTCTGAGCTTTCAAATGAGACATACCCTGTTCATATACTGAGAATGAGAAAAACTTGTGTATGCAGGTTAAAATACTGGCAACCCAGTTTCAGTTGTAATTGTAATACCTTATTTAAACCTGTAAGTGAAGGTTATAGATGCAGTTTCTTTTAAATGAGATATATTACACAAGTTATACATGTGGTGGGGCTGAAAAAATACATACATCCATATGTTTGTTACAGTCAAATGTTATCAGATCACTGTTGCTGTTTAAAATAACAAAATGTGAAATAAGTATCTATGCATGAAATAGTTTATTACTAAATACCAGATAGCATGTTGTTTTTGTGACAAAAATACAGTATGACATTATAATATCAATTTATCTTGAAAGACAACAAAGATTACAAACTGTTCACCCTGCACACTGCGTGTAACTATTGCTTTTTGTCATTCCCAAGACCAGATCACTGGACAATCCCATTTCAATTTCAGAACAAGAACTTTCAATCTAACTTTCTTTTTTAATATAATCACCTCTGGTCCACTGATACATCCACAACGTGCCCTACTGCTACCTCTGTCTCAATATTCCTTTTAAAACCATGCAAAATAAATATAGACAAGACAAACCAGAGGAAAACTACCTGGCAGCGTCTTCGAAAATACCTCCTCCTTCAAAAAAAAGCTGAACAAAAGGTCAAAGCGGGAACTCCTCACGCCTCCTGTACCACTGTAAACAGCACTCAGCGCACATAAATGAACTAGACACCAGGCAAATGGAGAGAGGAGGAAGACAACTATTTGAGTCTTTCAGCCCCAAAATGGCTTCTCTCAAGACCACTCAGAGACACAGAAAAGTTGAGGTGACTTGGGAGGTCAAGTCGAAATGGTGTAAGGAGAAAGATTGTGTGAAAATCTAAAAAAAAATAATAATAAAAACAAAATGCAGTCATTTTGGTGTGTATGTCTCCTGCATATCAAATACAAATTCTAAGTATATATATATTTTTTGGATTTGTTCATTTTAATTATACTAGTTTGAATTACCATATTGTCAGTGTCATAGCTTTTCACCATGGGACTTGTATTACTGTGCTTGGATGTCCCACAATATGGCGTTCGAGTCAGCTATATTCATGGAAACAAGCACATGATATAAGTTGTCATATTGGGGAATATTTCAAGCAATCGAATAACATGTCCATGGAGACAAGCAGTTATCGGACCCCCCACCAGAAATATAATAATGAATATGATTGTGCATTTAACTTTCTTACCTGTTGTGGTGTTCCTCAGATACTCTGTCATACTCTGACTCATATTCTGATCTGACGGAGAGAGAGCGAGAGATACAATTAGCAATTAATTATAATCCGAAAGTCAAGGAAATTAAAGGTCCTACTTTAACACAAATTGACTCTAGTGAGCTTTAAGCCTCACTAGAGACACATGTTATGATGTTGTTACCTGTAATGGTAGCTTTCAAGTTAACAGCTACCTTTTGCCTTTAGTTCAGTAGCGATGGGAAATTCCAGGTCTAATCTAAATGATTCTAAAGGGGGTGTGTGCAGTTTAAAAACACAGTGGAGCACTTCCTATATTACCACATGACATCACAAGGTAGAACAGAGTGTTTTCTGTTTGAGAGAAAAACTCAATTTCAATCTAAATATGCAGGGTTTGTTTGTTAAATGTGTGAATGAAACAAAACGCAACTCCAGGTATGTTTTTGATGAGGAAACAACATATAACATAGATCAGAAAATACTGTAATATGGGCCCGTTAATACTGAAATCAATTTGTTTTCATTCCAGTTGTCAGTTCTAACATCCCTGCTCCTACTTCTTAAGATTATGTCTAAACTTTGTACACTTTGTGAAAGGAAGCAGGAAAATGAGTTTGACCTTGTATGACCCCTCAGGTTGTTAACGCCTCAAATGGCTGCAGTTTATTGGAGTAATTAGCTTTGATACAGCCACAGTAGCGCCATAACGGTCCGCTAAAGTCCTCTGTAAAAACTCTCCTTCAGGCTGATCCAACTTAATGATGCACTGAGCAACTTTTTCGTCTCCATGGAGATGTTATTGCTTTGCCTGGAATGTTCCGCAGTATAGCATTAAATTTGTTTATATCAATGAAGCAAGCAGGTGATGCCAACAGACCCTATTCAAGGTATTTTCGAAGGCTAAGGTACAGGTCAGATCTGTGGAAAGGCGACCCCACTCGTAGTAAGAATGCATGTTTTTCAAGGTATATTTCAGCAATTAAAAAAACTGTAATGAAAGTGCTAGAGGGATATGTTAATGCCATACTGTAAAACATTAGGCAATGAGATAAAATCACCATGGAAACAAGCTGCTCGCACCATTTTTCAACAATTAAAGCACCTATCTATTTAGCATTTGATCTAGATAGATTTGTTTAATGACACACTGTGGAACATTCTAAGCAAAGCAATAGAAATCTCCACGGAAAGAAGCCAGTAGCATACTCTCCCCCAGAAAGTTACGCAGTGCGCCTTTAAAATCTCTTCTGGTCGCTTTAAAAGATTCAATATTTTGACAACTCTTTCTGCACAGATTGATCAAAATTCACTGATTTCAGCATGGTGAGCATTTTCAAAGTGTCCTGTTATAGGAATTCAATGGAGATGTGGTAAAACTGAAGTGGACTGACTGAGAGAGTGGCTCAAGCTATCGGATTGTGAAAAGTCATTTGTCAAAACGGACAGACAGAAGCACAGGGGAGGTGTAGAGTACAGAACAAACACTGCGTTCAATGAGAAGATAAAGTCTTGAAGGATAGAGACATTTTGAAGAAAATGGTAAACAAATATGTGTTTTATCAGAAACACAACATACAACATTATCAATCACAGGCCAAGGCCAATTTTAGCTTAATTTGAAGTTATATATATCTATTAGCTTACTAATAGAAATAGGTCCATAGACTTGTTTACATTACCAGTTTCATAACAGCCTTTCACCTCTGTTTACAAGCTGTTGATTTTCATTTATGTGTTTTTATTTATTAGTTTATTTAAAAAGGAACAGAACAGAGCATTGTTACATTTCAATGGCAACCAATGCCATGTCCACAGGCCATAGGCCAAGGTTAGAAGCGCATTAAAGTTTATTTTACATAAAGTTTCCCTTTATTTATTTATTTTTTTCAATGCTGTATTTAAATCTTACATTTTCATTATTTTCCTTTATTGAAAGATGCAGGAATCATCATCTACTGTTATGTACTAAGTTTGAAACAAAAAAGGACCACATACAGCCTTATCCCTTTAAACTACAAGATAAATACTAAAAATACTGACTCAAAACAATGTTGAATATTGCTAGAGTTTGTTACAGTGATTGACTTGTGAGAAGAAAGCAGCATAGTGTCCTTGTAAGTGAACTTGTGCACAGATAAATCAGATTATCAGCCTTTGCCTCTTGTTTGTTCAAATCATTTTTGTGGGACGTGTTTACTCTGCAGATTGTGGCAGGAGCCCATTGGAAACAAAATGGCCTCCGCAGTCATTTCAGATCACAGGAGGAAGAGCAGAAACAAAACAAGAAGACTGTGAAACATATAAGAACAAGCACAAGTCCTCATCAAAAGTGTATGAATATTCAAATACTATTGCCCATTCAGTTTGATGTATTTCGTCACAAACCCAGGCCAATACAGGACAGTCAAGGACAGTTTGGCAGTTCAAATCCCGCTTTCGACATAAACATCGTCGGTAGAGTGGTCACATCCAATGACCCACAGGTTAGCAGATCTAAACCACACCTGAACAAGAAGTAAACCAGATCTAAGACAAAACTAAATGGGGTCTTATATCAAGACTAATACATCATGCCTAAACTGGGACAAACAAGGACTAAAGCAGGGCTAAATCAGATTTAAAGGCGCACTGTGTAACTTTTCTGGCTTCTCTAAAAGAAGTGATGTCATTGTTTTGAGCAAGATGAGTTTGAAGCCATACTACATAACATTAGGCAAATTAATAACACATCCAAATAGACATGGAGGTGGCTGGCGTAAATCACTTGGATCAAACCAGGACTAAAGCAGGACTAAAAGGTGACTAAACAGGTATTAAAGTCTGGTCTATACCTATGCATAAATCATATCTAAACCTTATCTAAATGGAAGTTGTGCAGGACTAAACTAGAACAGGAAACAACAATGGATCTAATATGTTGAAATCAAGATTGAAGGCAGGCTAAATTGAACCTGAATTCCGACTTAACAACTGGAGAAACACGACTGTGAATATTCCATTTTAATATTCCATTACGCATCAGTGTTAGGCATTGATTTGACTATTGTCAGAAGGATTCTTCCTAAAATGAATGGTTCTGATGAGATGTGGCGGGCAGTCCAGACCTCACTCTAAGGCTAATTCGATGTGGGAGAGAGACTTTTGTGAGGCTGTCCCGGAGCATGGCCACAGTCTGAATTCAATTAAAAATGACACACGGGGTTTGGAGGAAGACTGGAACAGACTTTGAGGTAATTAAGAGTTTAAACTGAAATATGCAGCATAGAAAAGTTTAACTGCATCAGATGTTTTATTAATATTTTACAGAGTTGGGCAGAAATGCAATACCAGGTACACACGCAAGTGGCTGATACTGACGTAAATACAGTAGTGAGTAGGCTACACAGGCAAGTACTCAATATATGATAATAATATAATTATATTATATTAACAAATCATGAATAAATAGATAGCTAAACTTTTCATAAGGTAAATCAAAAGCTTGTGCCAACACTGAACTGGGAGCTGTCCATGGTACTAAAGTGTCCTCACCGTAGTGTTGTAAATATGTGTAAAACATTCATTCAGTTTATGAATCAATCAAAGTTGTGGTTTGAAAGCTCCATTTCCATCTGCATCTATGGGGCTTAAGCCAGATACACTGATAGTTACCAATTCTTTTCAAATACAAAGCATTAGGTTGTGTTCATTTAACATTACAACATTCTTTAACACTGAGTTGGAGGACAGGTCAGACCTTAACTGTTAACAGACTAGGCCATAAAATTAATATGAACAATCTGTGGATCAAATCCCTATCAGATCTAACTGTCACCATAAATAAATAAAAATAAAATTATTATTTCACAATAGCTTCAGAAAGTGGAGGTAATTTTAAACCCTGAAGACATGTTTGTTGTCAAAAGGATATACTTTAAGCCATGAGATTAATATGGCAAGTGCAGTACCAATCCCTAACAAATAATTGCATGGTTCAGCATTTGTGGATCATAAGTTTGGATATTTTAGTTTTATGAAAAATGTGAATTATTGCCATAGCAATTTTATTTTTATTTATTAACAATTCAAAATACAGTATTACATCTTTTGAATGGTCAAAAATTAAAATCCATGTATTGACTTGACAATCATTGACTGTAGCGTTTACCATTTGTAAACAAGTATTTCATCATTTAATTTTACACCATTTGATTCTCATCATGTTCACATAAATACAGTTTCAAGCACAACAATTCATTTACAAATCAATTGCTACATTTTTTTTTAAATTCTAATTAAACATTATCACAAATTAAATCAGAAAGCCCACTAGTCCCATCATGCTAGCTGCTGTGAATTGATTTCCCCACTTACACAACAAGACCTTTGGTATCTCTAGAGCTGTTTGCAGTAAAGTCAAAGTATTGCACACATAATGAGAAATCCCTCTGAGAGGCTGCCTGTGTAATAAGCAGCCCTTTAATCGTCTGTGTGCGCTTCACTGTGGAGCTAATAGTGTCATTAGAAAACACTGCTCCCTCGTCCTGATGGGAAGAATCGCCACGGCAACAAAAAACGTCAATAAACACAGAAACACGGGCGGAGAGAAGGAATCAATGCTCTCCACATATTGGACTCAAGCTAACAGCAGTACAGGGTTTATGAGTCTTCTGGGGTACATGGTATAGGATTATATTTATTTTACGGAGCTAAACACTAGCTTTAAAGGAGACATGCTATTGCAAAATCAATTTTTATGAACTGTTAAAATGGCGGTTCCTCATCATTAGCTTACTCTGAGTTCTATTTCGACTGATTCAATGATCTTTTATTATCATTTCTATAACAGACATAGCTAATCATCAATGAAATGGTTGGGGTTTTGGAACGGAGAGGCCTCTGTCAGTAAAAGTGTTTTGTTTTTGAAGACTAAATAAAAGCTAAAGCTAAAAGCTAACAAAGGATTGTTAATTGCTTTTTAATGGCCCAGCTCCAACTGTCCTACTATCAAGGTTTGAGTGCTCAGAAAAATATTTCACCTACCCCCTATCTCCGCCCACTGTGCATGTAATTTTTTAAAAAATCAGGGTGCAACAAAAAGGATCAAAATGATAACGTCAGATTTGAAAAAATAAAAATAACAAAGCCATTGTAAATAATGGATTATTATGGTGAAATACCACTATGAAACAGGCCCAGTTATAGCCTGTTGAACTTAAACGGGCAAACTGTTGATTTGCTGTCTTAAAGGTTGTATAGAGGATTTTTTAAGAGAGAGGATTGTTTATCCCCACCCCACTTCCCTAAGTAGATATCATATTTGTTTACAGCTACGCGCATTCAGAATCGCTGTTGCTGCTGTAACTATACTGTAAGTGTTCAAATGATAAGCAGAAGTTTCCTGTTTAGCTTTGCTCATTTTCTCCTTTTCTTCTTCTTTCAGCGACCTCAAAAACTGACTTTCTTTTGCGGCTAACTGCTAGTGGATTCTTGTTTGCCATCGCAACGAACGTTGTGCAAACTGTGAGGAAGCTACAGTTGGAAAAAGCCGCTAAGAACTGCTGAGTTGGTTGAGTAAACAGTGTCTTGCATATGTGGAATGCGTGAGAGGCGAACGTAAACCACGTAATCCCAGCGCGCCGGCAAGTGAGTTATGCTAGAAGTGTAGGGAGTTTGATTGACAACCTAACAGCCAATAGATAACGAGGTTGCATCGTTATCTATTGGCTAATGTTTATCTGGCCCCACCACATCCACAGCTGATGGATTTTCGTTCTTTTCTCTTTTTTTTTTGGTCATCATAATTACAAGGCTGCTGCATCTCTGTAATGCTATTTTGAACTTTCATTGACAATCTGAAACAAAAAAAAATCCTCCATACAACCTTTAACTTAAAAATGAAAAACAAAAAAAATTGAATACAGCCCCTTTAAGATCCTGAGCAACTGTTTCATTGTGACCTGATGTGGAAAGCACTCTTACAAATACATAACATGTGAATGCATGTGCTCAGTTATGCATAACCAATCTACATTTTTACAGCAGTTCTTAACACTGTCCTACCAACATTATTGCTAGTCCTCACCCCTAACCAAAGCGCATTTATTCACCCGTGCTCATGTCCCACAGTTTAGCAGGTGACAGAGCAGCGCATTAGCTCTGATTTAGCACTCACAAAGCCAGGCGCTGTGGGCTCATAAATCTGCAGAGGTGCTGAGGATTGTGGGTAATGGCCCGTCCTGCCATGCGCCGTCACTTTGGGTTCACCCTGGACCAGCTCAGAGGGCAGGTCTCAAGGGTGAGATATGACTCAGAGATGCAGAATTCAGGTCTTGAAGAGGTCACATGTAAAGAGGAGGATGGTGGAATTATTTGGAAGAAATACTTAAAACTAAAAATGAAATGAAATAAGCACAGTGAATGAAATGAATTCTGGGTAAAGAAGTTAATAGTTACGTAAGTAGTTTTGGGATCCAGAGTGGCTCTCTCTGTATATTTTCTTTTGAAGATCTCTCAGTCTAGTCGCCACCTAATCTGCATCCAGTCAGGTCTGTCTACGTCAGTGATACAACACAAATGGTTCTAGTTACAGGTTTTAGTGCTTTGTCCAATGATCCTCCAGTTATCTGCAATGATTTTCACTACACACTGTTGTTTTTTGTGTCTTGCTTTGAAAGCAAGATACTATTTAATGCGTATCTCTGAATGGCTAATCCACCTGTCAATCATGCATATCTGAACTCAAGGAGATAAGACTACATGTCTTTTTAAAGTATTGGAGAGGCCTGTATTCTTTGGTATTGTTATTGCTATTATTATTGTTATTATTATTAATATTTTATGTATATGGGGTAATGGGTTCTGATGGGATATTAAAAGATATAAATTATGCAAAAAATATAAAAAGGTAAAATGCATTGATATTGGTATTGGATTAACATTGTGATACTTGCCACCAGTGATGGGAATAATGGCGTTACTTTTTTCAGTAACAGGTAATCTACTAATTTTTGTTATCATTACAACGCTGTTATCATTACCAACATGCTGTTACTGCGCATTACTGAAGCTACTCATTGAAGCTGTCATCCGACTTGGCTCACACAGACACAGGAGCTGCAAATGTGTGTATTTTTTTCCCTTTGGTGAGGGGGGAGAGGCGAGATAACCGCCTAAGTAATGATGATTAGCTAAGGTAGAGAGGGTGCACTCTCTCTAGGACTTTAGAACCGTGTACAAGCACGGATAGCCCTAAAGTGCGGTACGTTTGTCCAGTGTGAGCGCAATCGAATCATGCCCAGGCACGGCACGGTTGGGACTTCAGCCCAGTTGGAGGAGGTGGGCCAAAGCACGGCACAGTTGCTCATGTCAGGTGCGCTGATGTCAGATGAAAATAACACAACAGTTACTTTCCCTGGTAACTAGTTACTTTTGTAGTGGAGTAACTCAGTTTCTTTTTGGGAGAAATAACTAGTAACTATAACTAATTACTAATTAACTAATTAGTAACGTGCCCAACACTGCTTGTCAGCAAAAGCAAAACAAAATAACTGTTATCGTTCATAACTACCAAATTCACATCAATATCCACTATGAACTATCTCCTTTCCTCTGACGACACCAGAGGAGAGAATCCATATTGAAAAGCACCAACCATAATTAACCTGTATTTCCTTTCACACACGCCCAGCCCTCCCTTTAGGCCTGACGATTTCCAAGCTCCGATCTACCAAGTCCCTGCTGCGTCTCCAATCAGACCCACAGTACGGTGCCCCCTCTCCCCCTCCCCTATCTCCCTTATAATCTTAATTGTATTTAAATTTCCTGTTTGCGTCAGGCTGTAAACACGCTTGGTCATTTACGAGTTGATGAGGTGAACGGTTTCGGGCTTTATCAGGAGAAGCATTTCCATTACAAACACCGGGCTGTTTAAGTTGGGTTTATCTCGCCGTCTTCCCTCGTGTGTGCGTACGCCAGTGGGTTAAATGGTTTTCTGTTTTCATAACCTCTCCATCGAGCGGCTCTTTCGTGCTCAAAGAAAGCGCTGAATTGTGTGTTTGGCTAAGTGCAGCGCGGGGAGGACAATCGAACTACAAGAAGACATAATTATAGAGCGCCGCTTTGTTCCTGTTTTCGCCCCTTTCTGCGGGTGTGTTTAAATGTGCAGAAATATCAGGTTAAATCGGGGCTAAAATGGGACCGAGCCTAGGAGTTTTTGTGTTCCAGTTGTCAAATTGGGGAAACATTGAGCAGTGTAGTGTTTTACAGTGTAGGCTATGTGTATGTTAACAACTCAAGAGCTCAAATCAGCCAAAATCCACATTAAAGGTGCATTCTGTAACTTTTTGGTATGGGTCCAGTGAGGTTCCTTGACTCTAGTTCTAGTTCTGTTTTCTTTTCTCTCTGACCTGTTGTTTTCCTTTGTTTATTGCCCATTTTAGATAGTGTGAATGTATCTGTCCTCCTCTTGCTTGTCTTGTTCATCTGTTATAATGTTGGTTCTGTCAAATAATGTTCTTACTACGGAGAGTTTGTGGGCTGTGGAATACATAAGAGGTATGGTCCATAAGAGGTATTGGTCAGTGTGGATTGGTTTTCTATGTGACACGTCATAGCAACATCATGTGACCACTCTGAGGAAGACCGCTAGTGAGCAGTCGAAGTTGTCAGGTATGAAAACAAACTCTTGGTGTGAAAAAAAGAAAATAACATTTAAAATTTAATTTCTGCTTTTGTTGACAGAAGTAGAAGATGAAGATGTTAGCTGTCTCGCATCTAGCAGCTGAAATGCGTCAGCGTAAATACTTCTCGCCAGTTGTGGAAGGTAACAAAGTACAAAAGTACAATACTTAAGTGCAATTTTTAGGTATCTGTACTTTAAGTTAATTTACTTTTACTTCACTACATATGAGAACAGGTATCTGTATTTTCTACTTCCACTACATTTTAGATCTGGACTGAAAAGTAAAAATTTTCCTTTCAGGGCTGAAATGGTTATTTTTAGCACATTTAATTTGAGTAAATGTCCCAACTTTGCGTAAACCAAATACATAAAAACACAAAAACAGCTAGAAAAATTAAGAAATCAATTGAATCACTTAAAATGTGATCAATTCCTTATTAAAATCAGTACATTTGATGCTTTAATTGTTCTAAAAATCTCTACAAGATACTTAATTTTTACATATTTAAACAGGTACTTTTCATGTGATACTTAAGTAATCGTGTGCCCCTGTATCTGTACTTTTATTTTTACTTAACAAAATTGAGTACTTCATCCACCACTGCATCTCGCTAATGAAATTAGAAGAAATAGAAGAAAGAGACTGTAACCTAAAATTAGCAATATTAGCATAACATTGAGCATCCAACACTTGTCTCCAAGGATATTTTATTGCTTTAGAAGGTTCCACAATATGGTACAAAATTTTTCTGTCTCCATGGAAACAAGCAGGTAGTGCCCACCAGGCCAAGTTAGACGGCAGAGAAAAAATCCTGCTGACAATATAAGAGTGTGTAATAAAAATGTGTAATTGATTAAATACTAAATATATAATTCTAATGCCATACTGTGTAATATAACATTCCCCCAATCTCCATGGAGACAAGCAAATAACAGATCCCCATCTGAAAAGTTACACACCTTTAATACGGTAAGTAAAATGTATAAAATAAAAATCTAGAGAATCTTCCAATATACATTTGAAATTTGAAGTAGGCAACAAAATAATCAAAGTAAAAATCATACGCGGAGAACCCAGCTGGGAGCTTCAACATGGCTTAATTAAACACTGATTGAAATGGATTTAGCGGATAACGACCCGTAGGTATCCCAGCATGCCGTGCGCTCGGACGAGGAGGCGGTGAGGCAGCAGCGGCCAGAAAACAGCTGGTGTCCAAAAACATAACACGGATTAGAGTGTACTGGTACACGGCCAAATACAGCCCACTGGGGCAATTTGGTTGGCAGAGTCAAAACTGCATATTAAATACATTTGAAGAGCTCATGCAATAAAACAGAAAGGTGTAATGAGGGGTGGGCCATGGCAAAAAGAAATACTTAACGACTTTTTTGATTATGGCAAGTCTACAATGATCTCTCTGTATTTTTTAGATAGAGGGATATGGTTACCACTACCTCAGTCGCGCCTCGAGACATGTTTAGACAGTAACATGCAGTCAAATTTGTTTATTTCAGTGTTTGTTTTAGTGCCTTTTTCATTCTGCAGAATTTTCCTTTCTGTTTTCCGCATAACTGCCATGCTTGTTTTGACGCAGACTGTACGTGCCCCTGTTTGGCTAATCCACCTGTCAATCACACCCATCTGAACTAGCGGAGATTTACCAGTGACCAGACATCTTCGTAAAGTATTGGAGAAGTATGTATTCTGGAGCCCAGGCAAGGATGAGGTTTAAGTATTGGACAAAATATGACTTTAAAATGAAGTTTTTAGCTGTCTTTTTTTTAGATTATTTTGTTTATTTAAAAAAACAAAAAACAACAATTTCTATATTATTGATTTTTTCCAATTTACAGTATCTCTCACCTTGAAGTGAAATTCAGAAAGATCAATGGTGACTTGTAATTTGTACAGTGTTTTTGACAACAATTTTTTTTTCTACGTTAAAATTATTAGTTACTCCACTGTGATTTTTTTTTTAATGAATTGCCCATATGGGAGTGGAGACAAGCAAAGTTTGGAGTAGGCAAACGAAATTCAGAACAGTGAAAGCGAACAGTAAGTAGTGGCGGTTCTGGGATTTTTCTGAAACAGGGGCCATTAAGGGGCCACATGTTACATTCAGGGGTCAAGTACAGGGTACATCCAAGCACACAAATGATTAATTCAGCATTCAGGTCTGTTTCTTCTCCCATTAATTTGTATTGACGCAATAGGTCTATTGCCGCCAAGAGTTTGGGAGTGGAATTACATCAGTGATCACTGATCTTTTATTCTTCTCGTCAGTTGATTGACAGAACAGGGGCACTTCAGGGGCCAATATAAGACAAGCCTAAAGTTGAATTGGTGCATACCCCTATGATAAACAGAAAGTTTTTTATCCATATTGGATAAATTGGAAAAATTTGCCACAGTTTTGACTGCGTGTTTGTAAAACGCTACTAGACCCTGGATTTTGGTCGAAATGAGCTCACATTTGGCAAGACACATCTAGATATAGGTTCACAAAAATTATCAGTTTTTTGAGATATTCCTTACAGTTTGCCCGTAGCACACCAGTGAAAACCACCTTCATTTCCTGTTTCTTTGATGACCTCTCACAGCCACAGGCATTGGCCTAGAGAGCTCAAATTCAAATCACAATTGCGTGACCCCTGCCTGAATGTTGAAAACAAAAACATTTACATTTTTGTTTTCAAAAATTAAAATGTTTTTAATTTTTGAAAACATTTTAGACTTTTGTTTGTCAGTTTCTCTCATTTTTCCCACTTTGCACACAGGAAAATACGTACTAAATTCAAGCAAAGTGAATTCATCCAGCCAATCATAGCAGGCCTTTCTCCTGCTATGCTTCTTTAATTCTCAAAGCAAATCTCCTCTGCCCCTCTCCACCACAGCAGCAGATTCACCAGCCTCTTCAACCTCTCAATTTTCTCCTCTTCACTCCACCAGTGTTAAGACCCTGCGTGGATATTTTTCCCAAACAAAAAAATGACCTTTCAAACTACTTACCTAATCTCACCCTGTGCCTGTTTAAGTGTCCAAACTGAAATCCTTTGAGAGTAAAAGATTATCATTATAAAGATGTATGAACGAGTGCCATGATTAAGTGGCGCCCCCTACAGAGACGGGGTAATTACGCGTGTGATCCAGGTCAAACTAACAGCTTTACTTTGACACAAACTATCCACTATAATGACAGATGTGTCTAGGTCATTGCAGTAACACAGAGAGCAGCAGAAGTACAGGGCAGAGACAGTGCACACAAGAGGCAGTTGATAAATCTAAAACTACTTTTGTGAATGATTATTGTGAGGGTATCTCATTTATACAGATGCTCACAGGATGTAGGACCCCACAATACTTTGAAAATTATATCTCAATGAGTTTCAGAATGATGAAAATTTAGCACCATTGCCAAAGTGATACACAATCTAAAACTAAAAATATTTTGAATGTGGAAAAGTCAGCCTGAATAGGATACTACAGGATACTGAAGTCCATAAAAAAGTATATCTAAAATAACTGGAAAATGTAGAAAAAAATGTAAAGAAGATTGAACCTATATATAACCTATATTGTAAAGCAGCTCTTTAGGTCAAAATGAGAGATCTGTGTGCTGTCTGCAAAGTGTTTTATCGTCTGAGAATAGGAACTTACCCTGGTTGCTGGTGCGCAGTTAGGATGCTAGTTGTTGTTAACATTACAGTGACAACAAAACCCTCTCTGAAAGTTGAGAAAAGTGCTTGTAAACTCATCATGGGGGGCAATTACAGATTGATCATATCAGTTCAATTGCCCAAAATTAAGAAGAAATTTACTTATTATTTATTTATTCAATTGGTTATTGAAATTATGGAAAAATTGAATACAAGCCTCACATTTTTAACAGCTATTTTCTGTTTTTGTTATATTCATTTTCGCTATAAACATGTCTAGATGGAGCAAATGCCACTCAGGTTTAGATAGTGCTCACATCCGTTGTGTTCTCATTATCTGCTGTAATTTCCTCCTTAAATACACCAGGTTGTTTTCCAGATGGGTCCGGACTCCTTCCTGTTCCCTTCATCACAACTAACAGGACCAAAGCTGCTCTCAGACACAAAATACTTTATCATTTATCACTGACAAATCTGTGGAGTAGAGAGTTATCTAATCAATTTGAGCTCTTTAGGACCTTAAAGGTAGACATAATAATAATAATAATAATAATAATAATAATTGTCATGCACTATTCTATTCAGATGACAAACTTTTGGAGGCCTCTGTGTTCATGAGATTGATGTCCAGATCTGGCAAGAAGCTGAATGCCTCTCCCCTCTCTCCTCCCCCTTTACCTCCTGTACAATCAAAGTCACAGATCCAGGAAATAGTTGTAAATTTTTATGAAAACTTTTTTTTGTTAGATTTTCTGGCCCGAAGGCGTTATTGTATAGGACACTTAGTGCTAAATGGGGGAAGATAGGGTACAGACATCCTGCAAAACCACATGTGCAACACCACCAAACATTATAACACTCGGTACACCACCTGTGAGCAGTTTTGGTTGTTGGTAAGTTGTGTTGACCTCTGGTTCAAAACTAAACAACTGATTCACTGTAGCAAGCACCAAATATTCATTTTTAAATTTTGAAAAAATGCTATGCAACATTTTTTAGTCAAACATGACCTGGAATTAAAATTGTACTAATAGTAAATCCAGGGCCTTGGGCAGGGACAAGTGCTACAGTTTCTTTCTGAGCACTCATGTCTTGAATGCTGGACAACATCATTCAAACATGCATGAAGCAATCCAAATATATTATAACATAGTTAAAAGTGATTCCATGTGACAACATACCTACTAAATACCAACCAACATGCCTTAAAGGTCCTATATAATGCAAAATTAACTCTTGCGAGCTTTAAACCATGTTCGAATGTTGTTACCCTCTGTGGCAAATGTCATTGTTTTATTATTTCAAACTAAATGCTAAACCAGGTTTTCGCCAATCCAACCAATTTCTCCAGCGTGTTCCCATGAAATTAACAGTTACCTATAATCCTATGTGTTTCACTGCAGCACTAAATGAGTTGTGCTACTGTCCCAAGAGCCATGGGAGTCTAAATCCTGCTCTGGTCTGGACAGTGGGGCTGGCTTTAATCCGGAGCGCGGTGAGCAGAGCAGGATTTGGCTTGGATTTCCATGTAAACACAAAATGAGGTTTTAACTAAAGGCATCTGAACTGTCACTCAAAACTGTGAACAGCTAATCAGGACTGCTCAAAATACATCCACTTATCTCACATATGCTGTATGGAGGAAATTACTTTACATTTTGTTGATTTAAAACATTTAGAGGGAGTATTTTACTTCTATAGTGTATGTAAATCACCGTGTTACCTTTTATCGTTTTGAAAATGTTATATTTGCCAACAAAAATGTTTTACTTTTGTTTTCTGAGTGTCCCCTCCCTTTGCTCTCTGTGCTTGCCACCTCCCCCTTCAAAGCGCTGGCACAATACAATCAGCATGCATCCCGCTAATGAAACTACAGCGCATAACATCAGGTTTGTGAAGTTGTTGTGTACAGTGTTGTATCATGTTTTTCAGAATTGTGGTGTGGGAGCATGGGTGACGTAGGCTTGTGGACAGTTGAATACAATCTCAGGAGGGTTCGAATAGAGCCCGGGAGAGATCGCTAAATTATTGAAACATGCATGGATAACATCCAAAAAAGTAATAACAGGGTAGAAAGCTCAAAAAATAGATTTTGCATAACATCACCTCTAAAATTATAATTATGTTGCAGCGTTTTTGACATTAATATAATAAAAATATATCTACTTTAAAAGAGAAACACTGACTTTCTGTTCAAAACTTTAGAACTGATTCTCTGTTACGGCTTCCCACACCTCTTCAATGTGACATTACACCATAGTAAGCAGCAGATTTTAATTTATAGTGATTTTATTTTTGTTAAATGAGCCCTACTTATATGACCTGGAATCTGCATTTTCATAGTACGTAACTAAAATTTTCTGGACTTTAAAAACACTGAGGAGCTCCCTGGGTCACAAAGTGTTTTCAGGTCTGAAAATTAGTGACTGACCTGATGATGGCGCTGTTCCCTCTCTTGGAGGCGATTGGACGAGTGTTCCTCAGCTCACTGTTCATGGTATTGTCTGAAACATAGAACAATACAAAGTTGTTTATTTCAGAATTTAAGTACTAGTGACATTTAAACTTGTCTCAAAGTATCAAAAAATGAAATAAAATGATCAATTCTGATGAAGGCATTGATGATATATTTTTTTCAAACTAATGGTTCAGGAATTGGTGTTAAAAAAAAAAGAGATTTATAGAATAGTACAGTTTTGGTGTTTACTTTATTTTTTACAATGAAATGCCACAATTGATAGCTGCAATTTTTAACTGTAAATTTACTTGTATTTTTTTTCCCAGTGGGCAAACTACAGTTATTCACACTATTGTCCTCTCTCTGTTTCTGTGTTGTCAAACTGAGCCAGCATTTAGATGGGGTTTAATTGAAATGTGGGAGCAGCCTGTCTTACCATAACCTTCCATGGAGCCCTAAGCCCCCCATGAGTCACCGTAGGGGCAGCAGCTGGCCCTTAAACTTCACATCATGCATCTCTCCTCTCCACCTGTCCCTCGCCAAGGAGACAGTGTGTAGAACATTATTCTTTTGCTGTGCGGTCTATGATTGTGACAGTGGGGTCCGCACATCTCTGTTTCTTCTACCAGGCTAAGACATAAACCAAGACTAAACAATAACTAAACCAGGTCTAAACAGGACTGAACCAGGTCAACAAGATATGAATCGACACAAACCACTAAAGTCCAAAAAAGTCGGGAAAAAAATGACTAAAGGACTACAGAAAGCCCAAACCATGAAATTAGGATTAAAGCACTACAAAATCAGGACTGAACCAGGTCTAAACCAGGTCTACTCCAGGACTTAGCCAGAGTAACCAAACAGGACATGGATCAACACAAACCAAATACCAAAGTTTGGGGGAATTAAGCTGCTATTGCTTTGCCTGGAATGTTCCACATTTCAAGAATATTTTCAGTGTTTTTCGCAATACACCTGTGATTAAATCGGTGCAAGACAATGTAATGTCATACTGTGGAAAATTCCAGTCAAAACAATGATATTTCCATGGAGACAAGCAGGTGGTGGACCCTTTACTAAATCTAGAAATAAACCACAAATAAACCAGATATGAACCAAAACTCAGAATATTAAACTATAGTATCATATAAAATAAAAGAACCTTTGTCTCACAATGTTGAAATCCCAGTGTTGTGTATAAAAAGGAGGAATAAAAGAGGAAGAGGAATAAAAATATGCAATCAAAAGGCGAACGAAAAATTGCTATTTAAGAATAAAGTAACCATTTGACTCTAAAGTTAGGACACAAAAAGGTTGTCAGTCTCCATGTCACAGAGCTAACCCTTGGTGTTGGTCTAAAGGTGTAAAGGTGCAGGTCGCCACGGTGACCAAGCTGTGATTGTGTACTATTGATCTGGTGATTACAACACTTTGCCTGGTGTTGTTTGGATGACACATCGAATTAGAAAACAAACGGAGAAGCAAATCAGAGACGCCATGACAGAACTATTTCACAGCCGCGCTCTTTATCGTTTTAAAAAGTTTACAAGGAAAAGAGCTGGTAAAGAAAGGAGAAGAGGAGGTGGTAAAGTAATACAGATCAAAATGGGCTCTAATGTTAAAGGTGCACTGTGTAACTTTGTGGGTGGAGGGGCCATCACCATGAAAATGTTGTTGCTTTTTTCACCGTATATTAAACTTCTTTATTTCCATGGAGACAAGCACCGCGCCAATTTAGAGGTCCTGTGGAGAGGTGGGCCCGTTTACAGTGGTAGAAGGCATTGTTTTATTGTAAAAAAATAAAATAAAATACACCTGTAATTAAATAATAAGCTAGTTTAATGCCATACTGTGGTACATTCCAGCAAAAGCAATCTCCCTAGCATATCTCCATGGACACAACCAGGTGCCAGGCTCTTACCGGAAAAGAGTAGAGACAACAAGTGACTATGATGACAAATAATCTCCCAATATCCACTTACTAACGCAAATCTAGTCAAAACTTCAACAAAAAAAATAAGAAATACAAAAAATAAACATTCAAAAAAAGAAATGTGTTTTTTTATGCAGTTTTCTTTCTCCTAACTAAATAAAGCACAAAAATATTCAGAAAATCACACATAAAATTAAAATGTGATTAAATGTCAACAAACAATTTTACGTATTAGTGATTTTCAAATGTCACAAGTATATTCCAGCTACTTTGGGCTATGGATAACCAATAAAACTAAACACGTAACTGTATTTAATGAATACTGTCAGAAAGTATGCTCCTTGCTGGATTTAATTCTTTAATATGATGTGACCAACACTACTTTCGGTAATTAATTTCAACTTCCCTTTTTCCTTTTTTCTTCACTACTTGTCACTGGAAAACTATAAGTCTAATTAATAATTACCACACAGATATTAGTCAACAAAATAATACACTATCTGTTAAACCCGTGCACTGAAACCCTACAAAGCCCAGTAGAAGCACATGCTCAGATGGCTCCATGTTCTCTGCTCTGATTTTAAGGATGTGACATTTAGCAGATTTTACGGATCAGGGAACAAAACACTGAATTTGACCAAAGATAATTACTGTTTTGTTCAGTGCTAAAATGGCGCTATTTTAACATTTATAAATTATGACTAAATTGCACTCTCTTACATTTATTTTTCCATTTCCACACCTATTCTACATAAGGCAGGGTGTACTTTATGTTTTCTGCATTTGATCCTTCACTGCTGCTGGGGCCACAAGAGCAGGGGGTGCTGCAGTGTTGCACCCATCTTGAGCTTGGCTTGGTCAGGACTATCTCAGCTGTATTTGACCCATTGTGCATGTTTTGGGTTGATGGGGGGACTGCCCAGAGGAAACCCACTCAGACACGGGGAGAACATGCAAACTAGGCACAGAAAGGCCCGGGATCGAGTCTAGAACCTTCTCGCTGTGAGGTGAGAGTGCTCGTCATTTGGCAGCAGTGACTCAGTGTTTGCCCACTGATCCAAAGGTCAGTGGTTTGAATCCCAGTCCTGACATCAGATCAATTGGTACAGCAGCCAGATCCATTGAGCCATAGGTTGCTGGTTTGATCCCAGTGTATACTGCCATTGTTGTGTCTTTGATCAAGATACTAAACCTATCTAACCTCAAGTGTCTGGTTAGGGTGAGTGGTTTCTGAAGTGGCCACTGGAGATTGAAAAGTGCTATATAAATGTGACAATTTACCATTTTCAGCCACATTGCTGCTGTGAGTTATATATTTAATTTTAAATATGCATATTTTACTTGTATTAAACCTATTTCCTATTTCCATATTTATTTCTATATTATTTTAAAACTTTTTCATTTGCTCTTTGTTACTGGGATTGATTTTTGTAATATTTTGAGCCCCGGTAATTTGTGGATCAGTTTGGGAACATTATTATATGTATATATTATAATATATGCTTACTGATAAATATATCAATCATTCATTCAAACATTTGATCAATGTGGGGAATTTAAACTTGTGCATTTAAGATATATTTGTAAATTCTGTCACAAAATTATATCACTTTCAGTGTGTTTTGCCCGAAAAAATAAAATAATCTAACTTGAAATAAAGTATTTAGTCCACTTATGAGTAATTCTAAACTATATGAGCAAACACGCAGCATCAGACTACCAGATCTGTATCAGACTTAAACTGTTAATTAATCCCCAAATTATCCAAAAAATATCATGACAGCATAACATAATCCAATAAAAGCATACTAGTTTTATTTTTTCCAATATTTTTCCAATATTTATTTAAGTTGCTTCATATATTGACATATCAACTACATATCAAACTCAGAGATACGCAATAGCCTCCGCATATTTCTACCATCTAGTTTGCTTCACTGCAAAATTCTGCCTAAAATCCTGTAATGGTACTCACGTCGGTCCTGATGGAGATCGCTTCGAAAATGGGTCATTGTTTGAACCGGAGAAGAAAAGAAAAGAGAGGAGAGAGGAGTGAAGACTGGAGAGGAGGAGGCAGAGTGAGAGAGAGAGATACAGAAGAGGAATGAGAACTGTGGGTCGTACCATTGTTGTAACAGACACAGGGGGGTGGGTAAAATGGTATTAGACACTTAATTGTTTGTGTGTGTGTGTCTATAGTCCTTTTAATATACTACAGGAGCTGAATAAAATTAAATTGTAATGCCTTTATTCGTTAAATGAAGGTTTAAAAATGCCTTGTGGGTGGGATTTTCTGTGTTGATGGCATAAGTAGAGGTATTCCTCGAGAATTCTGCACTACTTTCTGTATTTTGTACTTTTCTTCTCAACTTTTTTCCACAATCTGCCGCTTAACTGATAGAAAGAGAGAGAGAGAGAGAGAGAGAGAGAGAGAGAGAGAGAGAGAGAGAGAGAGAGAGAGAGAGAGAGAGACTTTTCTGATCCCAAGGGAAAATCAAGTTTTGCTGCAGCAACATTTACACTGCACGTCTCAGTGGCCTTTGTGTCTCAGTCAAAAGTCTCTGTGCAGTTTAACAGGAGGACTGGTCAGTTAGGGTCAGCAGATCCTGTGTCAGGGCAGTTTGAGGAGAGGAAGAGACAAAAGTGTCCCTCCTCTGTGTCCTGCAGCATCACAGCAGCCCCCAGGGGGAACTAGGTGAACACAATAGGAAAGGCCTTGTTCTTACTCCCCTCTGGTGTTTCAGATTGTGATTTCCTTAAAATGTTTCCTCTGGAAGATGTTCTGCCACATTTGCTGTTACATATGGTGTAAAAAGCCTATAGCATCATAAGTGTCCATATCTAGCTACTTAACTTAACATTGACAGAGGAAAACCAAACAGCTCATTTCACTCAGTCCAACTGCACATGCTGCACTTTTTAGTTGTCTAAAATCCCATGATATGATGATAAAAACTGAGCTCAAAAAACAAAACACAGTTTCAAAAACTGCTGTGTGTGTGTGTGCCAGGTAGTCACAAAAGCAGCCAACCACTCCATTGCGTTGCCCTATCTATGCATTTTTATGTAAAACTATGATAAATATTTATCACAGGTACTATCCAACCAAACTAAGTCATCATTTTAACATGAAAACCTGTCACTTTAACTGGTATATAAATAATAATTTTGATTATGATTTTTCTATAGAATTTGTTCATACATTGTGATTGTGCAAACAAAAATAACAGCAACACAAAAAAAACAAACATTGTGGTTGTAAATAAGAATCACCTCGTTGCCATGGTAGCAGAGGATGTTTCCAAGTCCTAAGTCCCAGATTCTAAAAAAAAAACCATATACATACACATATAGAGACATAAACATATAGAGAAGGATAGTCCTTAGTTACCTTTACTAAATTAACTTTAGGCTACTTTTTTTTCTAATAAATTGCTCTTCTTAGGGTACTTTTCAGCTTTCTTGCCCTGCTCCTTCAGATATTATTTAGTTGGGGTTTTTTTTAATCTATCCTTTGAAAATACTAGATTCTGTGCATTATTTAATGTTTTCTTCTTAAAATTACATTACATTATTAATTATAAATGTTACGTCCTGACAATTACTCTTATTTGAGTAGTAGTTTCCCAAACACTTTTACTTTTACCTGAGTAACATGTTTGGCTACTCTTTCCACCTTTGTCTACCTTATAGCGCAGAAAAACAATTTCACAGAGAATATGATGTCTTAGGTATTTAGTTTGAAACTTCACTGACTTCATAAGAAACAGTCATGATGAACAATTTATTTTCTTGAATTTGAATTTACTCACTTTCCTCATATTTACACATTTATTTATATCTCTCAACCCCTTTTACTGCTGTAGGCAACTCCCTGTGTGGACTGGGACTGCCTTCTTTCAGAGCTTATTTAGATGCTTCGATTAAACCAGGTCTAATCATTTTGGACCAGTCCACTCAGTGTGAGGAGGACGGAGGAGGGGGGAGAGCCCGGACACCTCTGCGCTAATTACAAAACTCATTAGCACTTTTCATTTACATTTAAGTTGTCGCCTCTCATTAAGAAACAGAGGAGGGAGGGCCGGGGTCTCGGGGGCAGCTCCTGGTTATCTTCGATTTAACCTCTGTTTTAAGACTCATGGACAGACGGGAATGGAGACTAAGTATAGACCTGTAATAGTCCTACATTCCTGGTTTAGATCTGGGTTAGATCTGGTTTAGACCTGTTTTAGACCTGGTTTAGATTTGGTTTAGCCCTGGTTTGGACCTGCTTCAGTCCTGATTTAGTCCTGGTTTATCAATCAATATCACTTTATTTGTAACTGTGGGACAATTTAAGCACATTGAGCAGTAAAATACAATAATAATAGAACAATCTCAGTGAAGCTCAACAGGTAGGGTCATCAGATCCCACGTCAGGGCAGTTCAAGGTGAGTAACAACCCTCAGGACAAAAGTATCTCCCCTCTGTGTCCAGGAGCATCACAGCAGCCTCCAGAGACACACAACAGGAAAGCCTCTTTTAAGCCCCTCTCCCTCTCCATCTCTCTGTCTCTCTCTTTCTCTCTCTCTTTCTCTCCCCCCCCTCTCTCTCGCCCTCTCTCTTTCCCTCTCTTGCCCGCTCTCTCTTTCCCTCTCTCGCACTCCTCTCTCTCACCCTCTCTCTCTATCTCTCCCTCTCGCACTTTCTCTCTCTCTCCCTCTCTCTCCCTGTCTCTGTCTCTCTCTCACTGTCTCTCTCTCTCTATCTATCTACCTCTCTGTCTCTGTCTCTCTCTCCCTCTCTCTTTCTGTCTCTCTCTATCTCTCCCTCTCTCTGTCTCTCTCTCTCTCCCTCTCTCTTTCTGTCTCTCTCTATCTCTTTCTCGCTTTCTGTCTCTCTCTATCTCTCCCTCTCTCTGTCTCTCTCTATCTCTCTCTCTCTGTCTGTCTCTCTCCCTCCCTCTCTCTCTCTCTCTCTGTCTCTCTCTATCGCTCCCTCTCTCTCTTTCTGCCTCTCTCTATCTCTCCCTCTCTCTATCTCTCTCTCTCTATTTCTCTGTCTTTGTCTCTCTCTATCTCTCCATCTCTCTCTTTCTGTCTCTCTCTTTCTGTCTCTCTCTATCTCTCCCTCTCTCTCTATCTCTCTGTCTTTGTCTCTCTCTATCTCTCCATCTCTCTCTTTCTGTCTCTCTATCTCTCTCCTTCTCTCGCTGTCTCCGCCCCCTCTCTCTCTATCTCTCTCTCTCTATCTCGCTCTCTGTCTCTCTCTCTCTCTCTCTGTCTCCCCCCCCCCCCCCCTCTCTCTCTCTCTCTCTCTCTCTGTCTCCCCCCCCCCCCTCTCTCCCTCTCTCTCTCTCTCCTCTCTCTCTCTCTCTCTCTCTCTCTCTCTCTGTTCTTTCGGTTGGTGATGAGACAGTCCATTCTCTCAAGGAGTTTCCTCTGGAAGGTCTTCTGCCATGTTTGGTGTTGAAAGTCTTGCATTTCAGAGTGAGCTGGTTCACAGATCTTGCTTCGTGCAGGCTCACCATAGCTACAGCTCAAATCATACAGTCCAATGTTCCTTAACTTTCATCCTTTGAACCTTGCATGCTGCACTTCTTAAGTGGTCAAAGTTTCAAAATGTTGAATTCAAAATTGAACAGCTGTTTGTCTCATATCACCTCCCAAAGCATCATCTTTTTCATTTTTTTCAAGTCCAGGATTATGTCAAGAAATTGTTCCCTCATTTTCCAAATCACCCTCCAGAAACCTTATTAGACTTGCTCCTTTCTGTGGACCTTACTGACATTCAGATGTGTCCTTTGTAATATTATAATACTTGTAATAATATTATCTAATATAATGTGCTCTGTTTGGCTGATAATGTTAAAAATGTTCAATAAACAAAGTTGTAAAAAAAAGAAAATTAAGACAAAAATGTTAAAATTTAAAAAATTACTCAGTGTGTCAGCCAGTCGGCGCAAGAGCAGCCAACCACAACCATGGCAGCCACAGAACTGGTTTAGTCCTGGTGTTTGGCCTGGTTTAGACTGGGTTTATTCCTGGTTTAATTTTGGTTTAGACCTGGTATAGGCTTGTTTTTTTTCCTGTTTCTGGTTTAGATGTGGTTTAGACCTGGTTTAGTCCTTGTCTAGATCTGGTTTAGTCCCTGTTTAGACCTGGTTCAGTTCTGGTTGACAGTTTCAGGTGACAGCTTTCAAATTTTAACAGCAAAAACATTTTGTCATTAATTTAACATAAATACATTTTTTATTATTTATTATTATTATTATTATTATTATTATTATTATTATTATTATTTTTTTAATTTTTTTTTAAGTGAGTAACCTCTGGTGTGTAAATGGACTATTACTCCCATAATGCTTCGCAGCCTGGGCAGCAGGGTCAGTCAAACAAGCCTGTCATAACCATACACTGTAATTTAGACATTATTCATTATGATTTTGGCAAGTAAATATATGCGTTATCCATTTCTGCCTTGGGGGATTAAAAACATAAACAGTACAGGGATAATTATATGGACATAGATGTGAACCAAGTGATTCTGTTTTAGCAAAAAGAAACATCTGGGAGTTTGTGGTGGCATTGTAAAAATAGTTTCGAAATTATAAGGTTATTGATCACTACTAAAATAAATCTTTTGTGCAGATTAGAGGAATGCAGCTCCTGCTTTGAACTGGAGAAGTCTGTTTGGAAGAGCTGTCTGTAAACATTTACAAAAGAATGGCTCCCTCTAGTGGACAAGAGATGTACTGTACTCTGGTGATACTTCTAACTAGCCTATTTGTTGAGATTCAGAGGAAATAATGTTTTATATATATCTCAGACAGTGGAGCTCAGAGGAAGAGGTGCTGGAGGGACCATCATGGCAGGACAAGCCCCGACATGGGGCGTACCACCGAAACATAACTGAAGTGGCTGATATCAAAAAATCCTATCAGTGGCTGGAGAGGGCTGGTCTGAAGGACAGCACAGAGGCCCTCATCCTGGCTGCACAGGAGCAGGCCTTGAGCACCCGAGCAATAGAGGCCCAGATCTACCACACCAGACAAGACCCAAGGTGTAGGCTGTGCAAAGAGGCTCCTGAGACAGTCCAGCACATAACTGCAGGGTGTAAGATGCTGGCAGGGAAAGCATACATGGAGCGACACAACCAAGTGGCGGGCATAGTGTACAGAAACATCTGTGCAGAGTACGGGCTGGAGACCCCAAGGTCAAGGTGGGGAACTCCCCCAAAGGTTGTGGAGAATGAGCGAGCCAAGGTCCTGTGGGACTTCCAGATACAGACTGACAGAATGGTGATGGCAACCAGACATAGTGGTGGTGGATAAGCCACAGAACAAAGCCGTGGTGGTGAACATTGCAATACCAAGTGATGGTAATATCAGGAAAAAGGAACACAAGAAACTAGAGAAATACCAGGGGCTCAAGGAAGAGCTGGAGAAGGCCTGGAAGGTGAAGGCATCAGACATCTCAGTCCAGAAAGCAGTACTAGGAACAGCAAAAATACTGCGCAGAACTCTCAAGCTCCCAGGCCTCTGGTAGAGGCCCCAAGCTGGATGAGGGTGAGATGAGGGTGAGAGAGACCAACCACTGTGGAAGGTGAAGAACACATTTATATATATATTTATATATATATATATATATATATATATATATATATATATATATATATATATATATATATATATATATATACACAACATAAGTGCACTTTTTTTTTTTCCTTCCACCCATTGGCATTAAGCTAGTGATGTAACCAGGCCAAGTTACAGGTGAAATCTGTGGAGAAGCGAGACCAGTCACAATAAGAATGTTTTTCACTGTATTTTATGCTGTTAAAAAAAAACTGTAATTGAAAATAAATCCAAGAAAAAGATACATTAAAAGTCACACTGTGGAAAAAGTTCATGCAATGCAATAACATCTCCATGGAGACAAGCAGGTGGCTACCAGAAAACTTACAGAGTGCACCTTTAAGTAAAATGGTGCCGATATACATGTGTGTTTTAACTGTCTTTAAATTTTATTTCATACAAAATTTGAGGATGTTTGACTAATTCTGTTGGTAGCCTGCCCCACACAGTAAGGTGATATGAAACTGTATAGCGTTAAAGATGACAATAAGATCTACCACAAAAATTAGGCTTGATTACCACTTGGATAATTCCTCTCATGCCAAATGTGACAATTTGTTTCATGCTTTATGAAAACCTCCCCTGCTTCTGAGAGTGTGGTTTTCATGTTTTATGCATCTGAAATGAATAGTTTGAGAATACATCATTGGGTGAGTGTGTTTTACGGCTTACATACATACATATTACCCCATTTAAAATCTGAGGAAACTCTTGACTCAGGTCTTTCCAAAATAAAACGTCTCTGTAATCCTCTCTTTAGAAACACAGCTGTAACATTCCTATAGAGTTTATACTCTACCATTAGCATGCCTTATATAATCCTATAGGCCTATGACTTTGGGTGTAATTCTAAGTCTAAGTCAAGGTGCATATGACAGTTAGACTTTTTCTAGTTACGTTTAAAATTTGCTGGTTGGACATAGGCAGCAGCTGTATATAAGTACAGATGTATATAAGTACAGATGTATATAAGTACAGATGTATATAAGTACAGGTAATTCCATACCTGTTACCTATATCCTTGTGCAATAGTTAGGGTACACTTTATTGTCCCTTAAGGGAAATTCAGGCTTAAGGCTTGGTCAGGACTACCTTTGCTGGAGGATATCTATGGTGCATGATTTGGGAGCATGGGGGAAACTGGAATCCACATAGAAAGGCCCGAGCAACCCACGAATCAAACCCAGAGCTTTTTTACTGTGAAGCAATAGCCACTCAGCCACCGTGCTGCAAGTTCTCACTTAACAAATAACAAAACCTTTATTTTGTTAAAGCGCCACAACTTTTCTTCTTGGAAGTCCACAACCAACCTTGCTTATCTCCATGGAGATGTTACTGCTTGACCTGGAATGTTCCACAGTAAGACATTAAAATCATGTTTGATTTCTGACAGAAATGCCTACCAAAAAAACATTCTTACTATCAACTCGCCTCTCCATAGGACTGACCTGTAACTTGGCTTGATAGCATTTTTTGCTTGTTTCATGAAGGTATTTAAATTTTATGCCATACTTTGGAATATTCAAGGTGACCAACACTCCACCTGAAAAGTTACAAAGTGCACTATTAAAGTCATGTTAATCTGCGGGGAAAATGTGTTGTTGTTGTTGTTGTTGTTGTTGTTGTTGTTGTTGTTGTCATCTCTATGCCATCAATTTGTTTAAGACCTCAACGCCACTTCTTACTAATTTTTGACCTTTTTTTAATTCAGAAACTGCCACTTGACTGGTGTAAAATTATGATTTACCACGAGTATTATCCCACCAAACTACGTAATAATAATAATTAAAAAAAAAAAAAAAATGCAACTTACTGCAGGCGCATTGGATTGATCCAGGGAGAGCGCTGGGAATGTCGGCTGCCCTGTCATTTTAGGGGCCACACGACTTTTCACCACAACATGATGGCGCTGGTCTCCAAAACTAGTAGTTTACAGCCACGGTATAATTGAATCACGAGATGCATACCAGGACTCTTTTGGAGCGATGGAATTTCAAAATGTCGTCGGCTTTGTTCGCCCTGATTAGAAGACGCACGATTCTCTGGCAGCTGACTTTTAATTTGCTGTAGTTATTTGTGGCAATGCTGACGGCTCAGAAAAGTAAAAGTTTATTTCGAGATGCGGGACAAAGAACAAGAAAAGAAAGGAGGAGAGAGGAGGAGGAGAGGAGGAGGGAGAAATTTGGCAAGTGCGCTCGAAAAGACGCGAGCGGGCAAGAGATGGCCCAGTCTGGATCGGGCAGAGGAGAGGACAGGTTGGTTCATTGGACAGGGAGCCTACGTGAGGATTACGCACAATGAAGACCGTTTGCGCGTTTTTCCTGGTCCTGTGTCTTCATCACATGTCATCGATTTCGGCTCAGGTAAGAATATTAATCAGCCATAAATTTTAAAATGTACACACACACACACACGCACAAAAAAAAAAAAAAAAATAGAATAGAATAGAATACTTTTTAAACTAAATGGATTTTTAAGTTTTTATTATTAGTAGTATTTTTTTTATTTATTTATTTATTTTTTATTATTTTATTTTTTTTTGTGAATTACAGATGAGCGGAATCGCCTCTTCGCAGATCTGACGTAGCCTAACTTGCCCAAATAGTGCTGCAACTTTTTGCTTCCATTGAGTTAGATATGATTAATGCCATATTGTGGGACATGTCAGCCAAAGGATTTGCATCTACACGGAGATAATTGTATGGCAGACCCTCCACCTAAAATGTTACATAGACCACCTTTAATAAAGGCCAGCTATTTCCCAAATAGGTTTATAGGTTTCATTACGTGTTATTATTATAATATTAGGGGATTATCATGTTATAATTCCTGGCCACATGTCTTTTTAAAAAAGAATATAAGGCATAAAATGTCAAAAGAAATGTTAAAAGTGCCAATAAGCTGCTGTGGAGTCTGTATGTCTGAACACTATGGACATGTGAAGAGCCTGTAGGTAATGTGAGGGCATGAGCCCTGAGCTGTATAGTGTCTAAGGTGTATGTACTAACCTATATTAAGACTGCAAAGTTGACAAGTTTTAAGTAGAGCATCCACAATAAATGATCTACTGAAATACATAAAATAACTCAAGTTCATATCACACAGAAAAGAGCTGAACTTTGTACCAGTTTTTGTTTCATGTGGATAGACACACTGAATACAGAGATGTTAACCATAAACCATAAACACCTGCATTTGATGGTTAAAATTATCGCAACTTTTGCCAATTCTATGCCGGCTTGAAGTCCATCACTATGGCGGCAAGTTGGTGACGCTGTCAGGCCAAGTTACAGGTCAGATCTGTGGAGGGATGAGCCCGTTTACAATAAAAAAAACAACAACAAAAAAACCCACTCATAATAGAACAAATGCGAGATAGATTTTAATGCTATTCTATGGAACATTCGAAGCAAAGCAAGAACTACTCAGAAAGGTTACATAATGCACCTTTAAATTATATGCAGTTTAGACTGGTGATGCTGAGAATGTTATTTGTCAAGATTTATTTTTCTAAATGCAAAAATGAATCAATTTGCCACCACAAATATGAAATTTTCCCTTAAAATTGTGTTCAAACTCAGTCTACAAGCTCGAAGTGGAGTGGACCAGAACAACCCATCATCATGTCTGCCTCGTTTAACCCTGCACTAATGTTCGGCCAGTATCAACCACCCCCCTTCTCTCCCTCATCTCTCTCCCTCTCTCTCCCTCATCTCTCTCTATCTCAGTCTGTGTGGGTTTCTCAGGCAGACTCAGGCACAGCTAAAACAGGCACATTGTTTTGGCATCATGCATTCAGTGTAGTGCCACATGTAGAGGCTGGAGGTTGTCTGAGGCCAGTGGGGTTAAAGCAGCACAGTGTGTGGAGTGTAGAGCTGCAACTTTTATTGCAATTGGATCAGAATGGCATTTTAAGGGTCTCAATAAACTAATTATAAATACTTTAATTATTAATACACAGTAATTTAATCTGTAAAAAAATAATCTTCAAAACCTGCCAACCCTGTCGTTTATACCTCTACAAACATGTCAGTCTGGCCTTCATTATAAAACATAATTTGGAAATGTAACTGCAGTACATATAAAAATGCAATTAGATATATTCCTAGTTTGAATCCCTATAAAGTAAATCAAACTCCATGGTTTGTTGTCCTTGTGTCCTCAGGACTGCTCTTCAACCCAGGACCTGCTGAACTCTGTGCGTCAGGTGCAGAAGATGTTGGCAGTGCAGGAGACGTCGTACCAGCAGGGCTTGAGAGCCCTCAAGAAGAAGCTCAGTGTGCTCCACAACAACACCATGGCCTTCTTCAGAGCCGGGAAGAACTGTGAGCTGCCAGATACTGTGTGAAATATTATAGCTGGACTTGTTTCAACACTTAATATTGTCACTAATGGTTTCTAATGATTAATGATTTCAAAAGGCCATACAAAAGCATAATCAGTTAATTAATCACTTAATTAGGGCTTAGAATGCTTGAGAGCCACTTTGTTGAGTCATAACATGGTCTCAGTTGTACCAGTTTGGTTCTGATTTTAGCCTAATTCTGATGTAGACTTGATTTGCTTTGTTTCTGTGTTTTGTGTCCTACAGTGACGTGCCCTAAGCCCGAACCCCCCGCTCACGGACGCAGACTGGGCCGGGTGTTTGGGGTGGGCCATGAGGTGCACTTCATCTGTAAACCCGGGTATGAGCTGATCGGACCCCGCACCAGGGTCTGCCAGGAGAGCCTCAAATGGAGCGGGCAGCAGCCTATGTGCCAGCGTGAGTCTAGTTTAACAGACACAATACAACAGACATGGGCAGGCAGTGCAGAATGGGCCAGATCAGGTTGTACCCATTTTAGAAACATGAGTAAAGATTTTTCTAATTGAACTGTTAGCCCCGCCCATATTTTCCTTTCTGTCAATCTGATGTTGAAACCACTGTCTGGGATAGTCACAAGCAGTCCTTTTTTCACCAGCAATGCCTCTGCTTGGATGTTTATGGCAGTTATTTCTATATGGTTCTCATCCAACAACCTCATCTGATCAGTTCCTTAAGGTTCTCATGATCAGCTAAATACTTTTAAGAATGTGTGGGTTAATTAATTAATTTAAGGTTAAGAAATGCTTCACTGTACCATTAGGAAAGTTTGTCCTCAGTATATGACCCATCCTTCAATACTGCAGGGGCTCCTCATAAATTAGGCTTCATCGCAAATATCTGCTTTCATAATGTACTGTCTACAGTAAATAAATAAACTGTACTATTCCTAGGTACACTCCCTTTTGTAGTTTTAGAATTATTTTGAAGTAGCTGTAATTTTTCTTGATTACAGATTTCAGACTGCGACAGAAAATAAAATCTTCTCTTTCATCTCCACAGGTTTTAACTCCAGCTCTCTCTCCCTCCCGTTCTTCTCGTCCGGGGCCTCCTCTTCCTCTCTGCCCATATCGGCCGCGCTCTCTTCATCTTCAAAATCGTTCTCCTCATCATCGTCTCCATCATCTATGGCGTCTCCCTCACCTCTGCTCTCCTCCTCCACCTCACCAGCGCCCTCCTCTGTCCGTCCCTCTCACTGCACTCACTTTTTGGGCTCCACTCGGTGCACCTGTGATGTGGGGTTCACCATTTCAGGCCGGGACAATAATATCTGTACAGGTAAGGAGCAGCCTTTTAAATATGTTCAAAATGTTTACAAAAAGGTTCAGTGATGTCAGCTGGATTTGTAGATGGTTTTGTTTGCCAGTTGTCCCAAATGGTACTGCAACACAATGAGTCTAGACCAGTGGGGCACGAGCTTGTTCTGGTCATCGTGAATTCTTACTTTAGGGTCAGTAATTAGTGATGTAGTCCTGGATTAGACCTGGTTTAGATTTAGTATAGTCCTGTTCTAGATCTGGTTTAGATCTGGTGGTACTCGGAAGGCAATATATTTTCTTAGATGGTACTGGGTGTGAAAAGCTGGTTTGCACGCTCGTCTCCCAGGTTCTTTAAACTGTATCTTAATTTTACATTCATCTTACTTTTTCAAGCCTCTGTAATGATTAAGTTGGTCTGAATATGATTTCTTCTTTACAGACATAGATGAGTGCCTGTTGTTCCCACTGGGCCAGCCCGGGCGCCTCTGTGTCCATCAGTGCGTCAACACTCCAGGGAGCTTCCACTGCTACTGTCCCCGTGGATATGACCTCTCTGCAGATGGTCGCAGCTGCTCAGGTCAGAACATACTCGTTTTGTCTGAGATATGAGTACATTTTGAGACCACTACACCTGTAATAGTGACCCTCTGTCTCTCTGTCTGTCTCTGTCTCTCTCTGGCTGTCTCTCTGTCTCTCTGTGCAGACATTGATGAGTGTGAAACCCGGATGCACAACTGCACCACGGAGCAGGTCTGTGTGAACACCTATGGAGGGTTCCAGTGCGTCAGAGTGGAGTGTCCCAACATGAAGAACGCCACCTACATCAAGACCTCACCTATGTAAGTGCAGACAAGTGCAGACATGTGCTATACCCTACATCAAGATCTCACCTATGTAAGTGTAGACAGGTGCTATAGCCTAGAAGACCTCACCTCAGGCTGCAACAAGGACCAGATAAGGATGGGACGGTACACCCACACATCCATACCAAAGATTCAGTTCTTTTATATTGTATCTTGAAGATGAAAGTAAATAGAAAGGTGTTCAGTTTTATCTCCAGATTTGCATTGACTCATTTCACTTTCACTTACAGTATATAAAATGACTAATTAAACTTATCAAGAATTACGTACAAAGTGACAAACTCACACATGTCCTGATTCCTCCACCCAGGGCCTCTCAGTGCTTTTACTGTAGTTAAAACATAGCATGATAATAATAAGTCAACAGCGAGAACGGCAGGATGTCAGTTATCCAGCTCTGGGACTGCGTTCATTCCAGACGCACAATTAAACTGCAGACGAGGTGGAATGAGGCGCTTTTACAAAACAGAACAATAGACTAGCCCTGAATGCCCTGCAGTCTCTAAAGGACATGGCTCAGAGCACCCAAAAACAATAGGGTGCACATCCTCTGCTCTCTGCACCCATCATTACGGGACTCCCAAGTTCAAATCAGGCCAGTATGGGACAATGAGGCTTTGCTCTAAACGTCATCCCAGAGCAGTTCAATTATAAGAGGGATCAAAATAGCAGGTTAAGATAAGATAATCCTTTATTTGTCCCACAATGGGGAAATTGCAGTAGGTTGATTTATTCGCTGTGGTGTTTGGATATAGCAGTGACATCATGAAATTAGTATTAGTTTATGTCATTAGAAAATACTTGGATGTCAAAACAAAGATGTAAATATGATCCTTCACAAAGTTGTTCTTTGTGTGGCAGTGGCTCAGTGGTAGAGCCACCCACAAGCCCAAAGTTTAGTGGTTTGATCCCAGCTGTGATTACTGTATTGTTGTGCTCTTGCAAGACACTGAACCCACTATATATGAAAGTTGACTGTGGTTACAAACGTAGATTACTAGGAATAGATTTACCATACCCCTACGCTGTGACAAAGTTCTCTGGTGGTACTTCGCTAAATACAGTTGTGAACTTGGTAGACGTGGATAAAAGAGTCAGAGATTTTACTCAAGTAATACAAGAAGTACTGTTTCTATTCAAGACAAGTAAAAGTACAAAGTAGTGGTCCAAGAAATACTCAACTAAATAACTCAACTAAAAGTGTTTGAGAAAACTGCAACTCAAGAAAAGTAATTTTAAGTGTAAGTGCCAGGATCAAAACTGTCAAATCATGTAATATTATCAACCCAAAACATTTGTCACCTGTAGATTTACTTACAGAAATACGTAGTATACATAGTATGATTTACAACTGTACAACAACTTATGTATGAGAGACTTTTAAGAGTACAAATCAGCTCACCTGTTGTATTTCCAACCAAATGAGAACAGAGTAACAGAGCTTCTAACAGAGTAGTGCTTACGGTTAGCTGCAAAGTATCAATAGCTTAGATATATTTTGTACTTACTATATTTTTACTTGTACATATAAAATGGTATAAGTATTTGACACTATTCTCTTGCATTTTTGCTGCTTATTTTGGATTTATTAATAGTTTATATTTTTGCATGTTGTTATTATATTATATTGTATTTTGTGAGCTACTGTGTCCAAATAATTTCCCTCATGGATCAATACAATTTGTCTAAGTTACAGAAGGAAAAGTAACCAAAACTTTTACTAAGAGTATTGTTACGTTGTAAATTATATTTATCAAGTAGTAGCAAGGAGTAGTAAAGGAATGGTCTTTTGAAGTTTTATGAAAAAGTTATTCTAGTATAAGTACTTGGTGTGAAAATAAAAATAACATTCATAATCCTAATAACCCTAATGTTGTGCTCTTGTTTTGTCAGGCGCTGTGAGAAGAACCCGTGCATGTATGGGGACAAAACGTGCACCCAGGCCCCCTTCTCCATCTCCTTCCACTTCCTGTCTCTGGTGTCCAATCTGTCGGCCCCACGGGTGCTGTTCCGGGTCTCTGCAGCGCGGGTGCTAGGTGACACCCTGCGGTTCGGGTTGGGCGGGGGCAGGGGGCGGGGACACTTCAGCGTGCAGAGATCTGGTAGACAGACGGGCACACTGCTCCTGGTCCAGCCTATCACAGGCCCCGCCACTCTGGAGGCCGAGGTGGAGATGAGCGAGCTGGAGAGGAGCGAGCTGCTGGGAAGGTACCTCACCAAAGTCACGCTGTTTGTGTCACCGTATGAGTTCTAGAGACAGGGACGAGGGTTTGGAGGCATTTTAAGCATGTTTTGTGTGCTGTACGAGAGGGATGTGCAATGAAGCAAATTTTAATGGTGGTTACAATTACTCTAATCCATTCAAAATCTATTCACACCTGGAGCAAAGACACCCAGGGTCCATTCTTGGCGTACCATAGGCTGTGGCTCTATTAAGAAACTACAGTGGCTTTTCAAACATGAATCACAAAACAAAACTATTCTTCAGGGATAGTACAGGCTACAGACTCACTCTCATTTTAGGGGTGCTATACACACACACACACACACACACACACATATATATATATATATATATATATATATTTTAGCATTGCTCAGTTATGTCAACAGCTTTATGAAAATAATAAAAAGTCATGTTAATGTGACATAAAAAGTCAACTTACTTCACTTACTTTTGTTTCTAAATGTATTCAATATTTTAAGATACACATTTCTTATGATTATATTGATTGGCGTTGACACCCTTAGTTTCAAATATATATATTTTTAAATAAAAACAACAAGTTAGCATGTGTTTGTGAGCTCTTCAAAACACAGTGTTTTTCAACCTTTTTTGAGTCAAGGTCGACTTTCATTTTTCATACAAGAAGAATTTTATTGAAAAAAAAAGGAACCATTGTTTGTGCCAGTATGGTGGACTTTTTGGATTTGGCAATTACACCCCACACTGTTTGAAAATCAATAATCTACATTATGTTACATTAGTGAGAAAGCGCCCTTACATGGACCCTTGCCCTTATATGAATTACTGTGTGTGTGTGTGTGTGTGTGTGTGTGTGTGTGTTTGTGGTTTAATGCATGTACAAAGAGAGACAGCGGTGGTCTGTAAGAGGAGAACAGTCATGTTGTCTAGCGCCACTGACCTTTGACCCCGACCTTTGAGGTCAAGGGGCAGATTCTGAGGAGGTGAAGAAGGCTGTGGGAGAAAATGTTAGTGTGAGAATGATGAGGATGTTTTTGGTTTATTTAGGGTATTTTGAGTGAGTATGAGTTTAATAGATGGAAACGCATTACATAACATTATTACTATCTTAATATCTTAAAAAAAACATAATGGGGTAAAATGTTTCATAATGACCTGTGTGTCTAACCACTGTGCTTTTATCGGTCATTAATAGTATCCAGATAATTTTATACACCCAAGAATATAATAGATTTTTTTTACTTTATAGTAATTTGAATATGATTCTTTTCACCATATTTATATGTATGTTTATGTTCTTGTTAAAGGTGCACTGTGTAACTTTTCTGGTTGACTGCCACCTGCATTATCTTCTCTAGTTAGCATTTATTCAATTACAGGCGTTTTTATTACTCAAAAATACCTTAATAAACACACACTCTTACTTTGAACGTGGTTGTTTGTTTGGCCTGATCACCTGCTTGTATCCATGGAGATGTAATATTGTGGAACATTCCCAATAAAGCAAAAAGTTACGCAGAGCAACTTTAAGATTTTATTTATTTTTCCTTATTTAGTGTGTTGTTGTTGAATTATTATAGTTAAAATTGAATCTTTTGTATGTTTTTGCGTTACCCATGTACTGTATCTATTTACTGTTCTTGTATCCCAATGCATTCATATGGACCTACTGTATTTCTACTCACAGTTTTGTATTACTTTTTGATATTTGATGTAATTTCTTATTTTGGCTACCTGTCTGGATTTAAATAAACATACCTACCTGTCTATAGGCAGTTCTCCTCTGTTTTCTGCTAAAGTCCACTGACCGCGTGTAAATCTAGTTTAAAGGGGGGCAGTGCAGAGGCCTTGTTTTGGACTCAAGAATCTCGCACAGGTCTGTGAGCCGCTCTATAGTCGGACTAAACAGGGACCACGTAGACAGACGGGACATCTGGACCAGAATGTTCCCACACCAAAGAACACAAACTCACCAGATGCAGGTTTAAATATGCAGAGGATCACATGGACTCAAAGCATACACTACAAGCACTACGAGAAGAAGATCATATTGTATTGTAAAAGATAAAGCTTTTGTCACAGTGGGAAGAGTAACCAAAACTTTTACTCAAGAGTACTGTTACACTGTCAAATATATTACTGAAGTATGTAAATGTATTTGTCTGAAAACAACTCTGTTAAAGGGCTCATATTACACTGTTTTTTGATTTATGTTATAATATTCCTAACATCACAAACATACCTGGAGTTGGGTTTTGTTTCATTCACACGTTTAACACGCAGAGGCTGTATATTAAGGCTTAGTTCTTTTCTCAAACAGAAAACACTCTGTTCCACCTTCTGATGTTGTGTGGTAATAAAGAAAGTGCTCCGCTGTGTATTTAACTCCATCCATACACCTTCACTAGAATCATTTGGATAATTTTAGCTCTGGAATTGCCAATCTTTATTGAAATAAAGGTAAATGGTAGATGTTCACTTCATGAGAGCATTTTGAGCTTAGGAGATGTAGACAGACTAATAATAAAGGATTACTGAAACATGTGAATGAAATAAAACACTCCAGGTATGTTTTTGATGAGGTAACAACATTATAACATGGCTAAAAACTCGTAAGTGTTGCATAATATAGGCCCTTTAAATATAATTTAATAAAAAAGAGCTCTGATTGCAACTGATGTTTTTGACATGGGAATGCCTTGTGGTGGTTTGACTGTCTGAGTTTAACTGACTAAAGTTGTAAAGCCATCTGAGGTGATTTTATATGGCAGCAAATTCTTTAGCTAGTAGTGAAAAGCTGAAAAAGAAGAGAGAAGTAAGTCTACATTATCACTGTTTATTATAAAATTTTAAAGATATATACATATATATTATCTTGAGGGAACGACATAATTAAGACATGCACAGTTTGTGTGCAGCAGAAGCAGGATCAAAACAAGCACGGCAGAGAGCTCCGATCCACTTCGAGTTGTGTTAAATGAAGGTAAGGTAGAAAAATTAAACTACTTTTATTTGTTAAGTACATTTTAAACAGATACTTTAATAGTTTTACTTACGTCAATTTTTTTCATGTGATACTTTTTCTTGAGTAATCTTTTGGCCCAGTGTCCGTACTTTTACTTAAGTAACACAACTTCATCCACCACTGACAGTGACCAAATGGAGAGCTATCATGTGCCTACTCGTTCGGTGTGACTCATCTGAACATACATCCAGAGAACATCACAGAGGGATGATAGACAGGTGACCTATTTGGAAACAGGGCAAAACCACTATGGCTCCTATAGTATGTTAAATATGCCAATGAAGCTTGAAACACTAAAATGAACAAAATGTAATTTATCAGAACGTATTCCTTTTTGACTTTTAATCAAATATGTAAATAGAAATAAATTGTACTGCATAACAAGCTATCTAATCTTATCTATGCAACTACTAATCTAAAATGAGTGTCAGCCATCAGGGATTATACAATGTACTTTTTAAGGTCCAGGCAGACTTGTCCTGATTCAAGTCCAGTTTAGTCCTGATGTAGACTCGGTATGGTCCTGGTCTGGGTGTAGTCCGAGGTATTGGGCTCAATTTATTGTCAATACAAGCCTAATAAATACAAGGCACAGTTACAAAGTTTTCTTGTACATTATGGATATGCTATAACATTTGAAAATATACCCATTTTTGGAGAAAAAAAAACTGCGTATGTATTTTGTTGAATGAAGACCATCAGGAAGCAACTACCAAGAACATTCAACTTTCTCAAAAACATTGATGTGTGAGAAGGATATGGAAACAGTGACCTGAGGATGTGACTATTCCAGACGGTTCTCTGTCATGGTTCAACATCAGAGTGAGAAGGGACTTAGTGGGCAGGGCTAATAGTTCATTCTTAAACATGTCCTTCGCTCATGATCAGGTAAAGATCCTTCATTTTAAAAAAAGTCTGATATTACGCAATTGATTATTGTGAGATTTAAGCAATGTTATAATGTTGTTATCGCCTCAAAAACATACCTGGGGTTGTGTTTTATTTCATTCTCATGTTTAAGTAATCTTGAATTATTAGGCCGTCTGTATCCCTAAAACTCAAAATGCTCCGTTCCTCCTTGTGATGTCACGAAGCGGTGGTTTAAGTTAACAGCTACCTTTTACCATTTGTTCAGTAGGGACTGGCAATCCCAGCGCTAAAATTATCCAAATGATTCTAGTGAAGGTGTATAGAGTTTAAAGATAAAATGGCACATCCTGGATTACCACATGACATCACAGTGTGTTTTCAGCTTGAGAAAAGAAAACAGACTAAACTAAGGATTTGAGTGTTAAACGTGTGAATGAAACAAAACACAACTCCAGTTATGTTTTTGATGAGGAAACAACAATATAACATGGATCAGAAGATATCACAAGAAGAGGGAGACAGAACTTTAGAAACCTTGCAGATTTTATTATTATTAACAAACTGTCCAATTTTCATCTGTACAGAACAAAAAAACACAACAGAAAGTGGACAGAGAATTGAATGCAATGATCTGGAGCATCATGAGACACACAAAAACAGTTTACAAAAAGTTTCATCACAACCTAAAATCATCAAAGTCGTTTTGCTCTGGACAACAGCGAGGGACTGGCGGCAAATCCAAACCAAAACTGTGGCCATTTCAAACACTCACTCGCAAATCTCACTCACTCACACTCAATGCATTCATAGAGCCACAGCATCACCTGCCTCCACGCCGCAAAGGACTCTGGGAGCTTTTATAGTTCTTATAGACATGGGGAACCAGCAGAGAGTAGGCACGCTTTGAGAAAACAGAAAGGCATATTGAGAAAGTCATTTACAAGCAGGAGGGCAGCACTCGTCACACCAGGCTTCAATGGACAGAGTAAACCAATAGTACGAGATCCAACAGTTACAGTGATGCGCAGTATAATACACATGTACAATACACATGTACAATACACATGTACAGGGGGCGGGCCCACGGGAGAGAGGGGCCTGATAACTCGTCTGTTTCATACAAGAAAAAACATCTGTATAAATGCTGAAAATATTTGAATCAATTTTGAAAACAGTATTTTACAATAAATTTCAAATATGATCAAGATGGCTTGGACACAATAATTCAACTTAAAAAAAAAAAAAAAAAAATGCATCTGACAATAGTATTTACTACTGATGTTAAGGAAAGTACTGAGATTTTGAATGCTCCCATAACATTCTATGGGTCAATCATATTTAACACAGATGGGGGCAGCTATAGGCCTATCATGAAAAAGTTTGAAGTAGAATATATTGCTGGAGTAAATAAACGATAATAGTGAAACTAAATCATAAAGCAGAATTATACCGCCCAAAATATTTTAAATACAAAGAAAAAAAAACCTCATAAGTTGCAAATAGCTGAATGCAGCACTTAAGTAATTTGTTTAGATCTACAATAAGTCATGGAAGTTCATAATTCAACCTTCTACAACTCAAAAGTTTTCTCACTACTACAAAGCACACAATAAGTCGATATAGTAATAATCGTGGCAGGTTTAGATAGTAAAAAATGTATATTGATAAAATGCTGGGTTTTGTTGTCATATTGTTAGTTCTGTGGTCTAGTCATTAATAAAAAATGACCAGGTATATACTTTATCTTTTAGAAATTTCATGGAAAAGTACAATGCAATCAATAGGGAAAACTGTCTCTTGCCCCCCGTCTGGGATTATGACATCATTACATTTGAGAATCTGAAAACCACCAATAAGGGACTTGCATTATTTCTTTTCTAAAATTCTGTCAAATATGGAGTGTGTGCATCAGATTAAATAATGCATTTGAACCAACTAATATACACAAAAATTCAATGAGTGCGTAGGGGTTAGTGCCGCCTAGTGGTGACATGGCATATTACAAAACAAGTTAATTTGGAGAAAAAAACAAAACTATTACATTAAGAGATACATTTTAGCTATTATGTTTTAAGAAAATTAGCCTAAATTGCATAATAAAATGTTAAATAAACAAAATGGAGCTATCTAAATGCATACACTTATTTGGTGTCCAATGTTTCTGTGCAAAACGTACAGTCAGAAATGTTACTGAAGTTGTGCATCTGATATTTGGTTAACATGTGCCATAAGCAAAGCAAACACCCACTGCAAACTATAGACAGCACGTTTGAGCAGCAATATCTTGACAAAAACAAGATGGCGCTGTTGTTCTCTTGTTTGGCTTGAGGCTTGACGTAAAGCTTGGTCATCACAAGCAGCTTTGTAATTGCAATTTTAAAAGCCAGTCTGGATATAAAGTACTGCGCAAAAAGTTTAGTGTTGAATATTTTATGAATTTACATTGATAATTTGACTTGAAGATTTTTTTTTTCTTTTTTGTAATTCCAGTTTGAGATCTGGTGCGAGAAAGAACCAGTGCCTTGGTAGATTGGTTTATACTTTTTTTTTTTTTTTTTTTTTTTTTTTTTTACAATTTTCAACTCTTGTCAATAGCATTATTAAAAAAAAAAAAAGAAATTAAGACTACTACTGGCACAGTACTGTATTCAATAAACTCAATGCATTCAAGTCATAATCTGACAATAGACAATAGAATTCAATGGCTGATATTTCACACTTTGTCCTATCAGATTTGCTTGCCTTCCCTTAGTATAAATGTCATCTGTCTATTTAAAACTCATTCAGTGTACGGCCCCAAAGAAACCGAGCATCCCATTTAAAGCAACAGTGGTCATTCCCAAACTACCAATACAATTAAAAATACCACACCACGTCCCAACACCCACAATCCTTGACCTGTTTAATCATGAACTATATAAAAAGTTGGACGTACGGAAAGCGTGAGGTACAAAAGTATGCTAGTTAGTGGCTGCACCTCTACTTGTGTCGATTATACTGTACCTTCAGTGTGCCATTACCGGACAACTCTGTGATGATAAAATGTGGGCCAAGGGAAAGTGACAATGTAAATTTTTACTAACTTTTTAAAAGAATATACAATATCGTTTGCATGGGGAAAAAGTTCTCAAAATGTCACATCTATCAGGAAAGCTTAAATATTTAGGTCAGGTATACCTTGTCCTAATGGTAATTATGTCATTTGTATTTGATCTTTCAATTCTTCAATGCCACTGCAGCAACATGTCACGGACAGTGGGTGACCACAGTTAAGCAACCACAACATGGTGTCTTGAAGTCTCAGACATCATAGGAATTTCAATTACAGTTTTTTCATACACAGTGACACAGTGGTCAGAACGTCACCCACCAACCCGAGGGTCACCAGTTCAATCCCAGCTTCCATCAAGTGTATTCTGCCATGGTGTCATTGGGCAATACACTTCACCCTTGCCTATTCACTGACAGCCGTCTTTCACTCATTCTGCCCCAGGGTAGCTGTGGTATTCCCTTTAAGTTCCCTTGGTCCACATTCTATTCTATGGCTCTATGGAGAAGAACCAAAATGGCGGCTCTGAGAGTACATTTGTGCCTTCACTTTCCCCAGTGTTCAGTAACTTCTTCCTTTACATTTATGATCTAAAGCTGCTGCCCTCGCCCCCTCTCCGCCTGTCCCACTCGCAGGACAAAAGGCAACCAGAGAACATTCAAAACATAGAAAACAATGACTTTGATCATTAGTAAACAAATAAATAAGGCTATGACAAAACAATATATATATATATATTTATAGATATAAAAAAAAAAAAAAGAAAATGTGCAATGATTCCAGTATCATCTTTACACAGAAATGTTCACATCTCTACAATAATCTACGATAGTTTTATTTCTTTACACGTTTCTTTTTTATGAATTGCATTTTCTGACCAGAGACACAAAAACAGCCAGAATTATATGAAGAGATTTCCTAGTTTGCCAAAAAGTTCCCAGAGAAGTGAAACTGTGATTTGGTGGCGTGTTCATGGTACACATTTGAACTGGGAGAAAATCAAACTTTAAATCATCTCCTAATCTCTCATTTCATTGTTCTTTTATTGTTATTATTATTATTTGTGGCTCGGTTGGAGGGCTGGTTTGTTGGCACCGCCCACCTGGCAGTCCCATGGCGATAAAATCAAGCGCACACACATCAGCATCTTCAGCCAAAGTTAAAGAAGCTATCCAGAGCCAAAAAAACCCCAAAAAGCATTGAAGCGTGGACATACAAAGAAAAAAACCAAATAGACAGTTTCTCACACGCACAAACATTCTCACCAAAGCAATCGCACACGCATTTTAAAATACTGGAGTCATTAACCATATCATCCCATTTCTACACATTTACACTGCACAGATTTCACTTGGCTCCTGAACTTCCTTGCCTCCATATTTTTAAACTTTAACATTAGATTTTTACAGCTTCAAAACCCCATTTTCCTCCCAAATTATCCCCACAATCACCACTCCCCCCCAAGCAGCAGAGAGAGGATGAAAATAATACTGCATCTAATGGGCGGCCATCTTTGTAGGAAGGAATTGGAAAAAAAACAAAAAAAAACAAAACGTGTGCAGTAGTGTGTCCGAATGCTCTTGAAGCAGGGGCGAGTCACTTATCCACTTGTTTGGGGGGGATTGTGGGTAATGTAGTTCAGCTCAGGCTCCTCCCATAGCGATGTTAAAGGAGAACAAACACAAGTATTTTGAATGGAGCAGCAGGGGAGCGCTAAACCAAAATGGGGGAGGTCCATATTTGGGCGGTGGTGGGCGTGTCCTGAGCCCAAATGGGCGGGGTCTACCTGTCCTTGAGTTCCTGGGTGACTCTTTTGGTGAAGCGACCGCACAGCAGACCCATGAGGAAGAGGACAGCCACGCCCACCCCGATCACCGTCAGGATGTAGTTCTTAGACGGCGATGTCATCACCTGCATGGCCAGGTCTGAGAAGCCCTCGGCTGGAGCCACCTGAGGACAGAGGGGGGCAGGGTTTGAGATGTCAGTCTAGACATTAAAGTGGGACTAAACGCACAACTCCACCCACAGCATCAGAGCAGAGGTGTGTGATGTGACGTCATAGGTTCCAGTTTAACCATAGTCAGTAGCACACACTCTTAAACCACAAAGCTGAAAATGAACAACGAAAACACCATGTACATGATCTAGTTGCAAAAAATAAAAAATGTGATTTAGTGTTTTGTTCCACTTTAAAATGGAGATGGAAGACTTGGGTAAATATTTTTTATTACGTAATATGTCATTACAGGGTGTATCAACATAAAATCAAACCAAGATGAACAAAAAAAAGTCAACATTAAATTCTCTGAAAACAGCATGTTTTCTATAATCCGTTTGTTTATGTCTCTTTTGTAAATGTTTTAGTACTAATGAATTATATTAGCAAAAGGAGAAATTTAATTTGTCAACTGGACAGAGTTTATTTGGCTGAATACGTTTCTCAGCTCATCCAAGCTGCTTCCTCAGTTCTGGTCAGATGCTGGCAGACACTGCTTTATATCTGCTGAAAGGGAGGAGCTTAATTATGAATTAATAATTATTATGAATTATATTGTAATATTACCTTTGCGGCGTAGCTCCACATGTCGATGCGGTCCTGGAGCCTCTTCTTACACTCTGGCTGCAGTCGCACACGCTTGTCCTGCAGCGCCTCCATCAGGCACGACATCTCTGACAAACACACCATTTTATACTGAATGAATAAAATATAAGTATACATTCAAAATATTCAGACACTTTGAAGCTGTATAACAAGTACACTGTAAAAAAGTTGGATGCATGCATATTAATACATTACATCATCAACTTTTGTGGCAAAAGGAGAAATTCAATTTGTCAACTGGACAAAAGTTTATTTGGTCGAATACGTTTCGCAGCTCATCCAAGCTGCTTCTTCAGTTCTGACGTGAACTGAAATTCAGAACTGAAGAAATTCAAATTGAATTTCTCCTTTTGCCATGGATTCTACCTGGACGACTGAGGGATTCTACACACATCAACTTTTTTTTACCCTAGTTTCAACACTATATTCATTGTTCTATTTCAATAAAAAGAAGCAGTTTGTATATGTATATGCTGTTTTTATATCGAAAGTATATTTGAACAGTTTCTGTAAAGGTTTCTGTTATGTGGTTGGTAGTATTATCATGGACTTACGGCGCCCCCTGCCTGGTGGTATGGCAGCACAGTGATGTTTGATGTCCAGAGCACAGGCCGTGTGAAGGACAGGGTCAACAAAGATGTCTGCTTTACTCTCCTTCAACATGTTCAGCACCTCCTACAGGTCAGAGGGGACACAAGACGGCCAATGCATTTAAGGTTTTGCATGCTTTAAAAATGTTAATAGCACGAGTAAAAAATGTGTCTATAAGCTTGTATGATGACCCAATTAAGGCAAAAGGAGAAATTCAATTTCTCCTTTCGCAGCTCATCCAAGCTGCTTCTTCAGTTCTGGAGCTGAAGAAGCAGCTTGGATGAGCTGCGAAACGTATTCGACCAAATAAACTTTGTCCAGTTGACAAATTGAATTTCTCCTTTTGCCATAGATTTTACCTGGATGACTGAGGGATTCTACACACATGAGCCAATTAACTGCATTAGAAAAATGTATAGTGGAGCCAAATCCAAGAAGATTTGGTTAAAAGTATGTTGTGGCCAAGTAATTTCAAAAAGTGCAAATGAGCTAGTAGGTAGGTACTAACAGTAGCCTCAGTGCTCAGTTTGTGTGTGCTCTGTGTTGTGCTGCAGAGTGCCGTACCTTTTTACAGCTCTCCTGTTTGATCTTCAGTAGATTCACTTTGAGACACTCCTCCACCTGCCCTGTCTGCTCCTGTGCTGCTGCCTCCTCTGGGCACAGCCGAGAGATCTGAACACACACACACAAGGAATATTTAATAAGGACTTTTAATGACCTGAGACTAAGAGGTTTACATTAAAAAGGTTTTTGAAGAATCAGAAAATGGCTGTCAAAACACTTTGCTATAGGAGTCATTGCAATCAAAATTGGTTTCAGACAGCAATAAGCACAGTGCAGTTTTATTATGTAAAAGAATTACTCACCCTGCAGTTTAGATATCACAAATGTATATTCTCAAACACATATAATTCTTGTTTTAGTTTAGACTTTACATTTTATACTTGCATTGCTGTTATAATGTGAATAGCAAATATTCACTACTGCAATATTTCAGAAAAATGTATATTGTTCAGCACTGACATAAAGGTAATCTCGGCCATTTTAAAATCATTTTACATACAGTACATTTGGACACCGCTTACGTGATCAATAACTAACCTTGTAACTAACCAAGAAGAAGAAATATGACTTGCCTTTACTATTGTAAATGAAATACAGAATGCCACATTACTGAAAATAATTCCAAGTGTTTGTCAGTCTGGGCTGTATTTATATAGCCGTGACATATAGTTAATTTTGACAGTGGTTCCACTTGAATCCAGTTGAAAGAGGTAGATGATGCATTGAGATAAATGGTGCTTTAGTAGCATCAGCTGCAGACATTTGCACTTGTCACAAAGCATCAGGGTCTGGGGGCAGAATGTAAGAGCCTCATGTGTCTGTGATGGAGCTGAACTGACAGTTTAAACTGAGATATTACACTGTGGGAATAATCACCGTTTGTGGATCCTTTTGATTTTGGCCAGTCTGTTGGCATGATTTTTGTGGGAAATGACAGTAGTACTAAACAGCATTACATTTATTTTTAACATAAACGAAAGCTGCATGTTAAAAAAAATTGCAGAAGATGTATTACTTGATGAATACAAATTAAAGTGGGATTAAATGTCTAAACTCTGCTCGCAACCAGAATTCAAATAAAGCTCCTAAACTGGGCAGTGCCTGGAGGACTACAGAGGAGAGTAAGGGGGGAGGAGTTTGGAGTTATAAGGAAGTGTGTGACTGGTCTAACAGGTATCTACACACACAAACTCCACCTCTCCAACTAGGTGTTTGTAAAGGGAAACTCCGGGCTGTAATTGGGTATAGTTTGAAGTATAGTGTGAAGTCACAAGTCTGAAATTACAGTGAACACTGAAGGCACCGCACTCAGTTTTTGACTAGATTGCAGAAAATGTAAAATGTACACTAGTGTGCACTAAAATTGTCAAAAAAAATTAGCAGGAACAGAAAACAATGCTATTAAAAGGCTCTGTATTTGATTTTTACTGTGTTAAACATGAAAAACAGAACTATTTAATTTTAAATGGTTTGTAGTGGTCCAAAGTCATTCCTCACTGACCTTATGCATTCCAAGCATCCTAATGATTTGTATATAGTCCCACTTTAAATATTTAAATTAGGGCTACTAAATTATGAGGAAAAAATTGGGTAATTTTTTATTTTTTAGCCCTTACAAAAAGTCCTCAAACTGAGGACAGAATAAACCAGTCCATTTCTGATATGTTGCAGTTAAATAGTACACCTGTGTGAGAGTGGAGTACCTCTTGTGTGCAGTGGATTTGCAGCTGAGGGTCCAGTCTGTAGTCCAGAGCAGACTCCTGGAGGATGACCCTGATCTGGTCCTCACAGTCTGGAGACAAGCGCTGACCAGACACAGACAGAAACACAGGGAGTATGTGAGATTTCTGTGTTTATCTTTAGGTTTGGTGGATATATCAGGACAGTCGGATACAGGTTCAAGTCACGTCAAACATAGATGTGAATACAACAGTACCAAGCAAAACACTGCATAAGCAATACCAAAATACAATCTGTTTGTACGTAGAGGTGAAATAGTTGATGTTGACAGTTTGTAATCACACTGGATGTGTGTTTTGTTTTTTTTGTTGTTTTTTTCAGGGTCACATAACAGATACGATTGGACGTTAGACTACATGCCCTCTACAAACAATATTTGAAAATACTAAAATGTGAGCAAACCTTAATATTGTAATACTGTTTAAATTATTGCTTATTTTGAAGATCAGTTACCTGATGCAATTCCAGACCAGCACAAACAAAAACTGCACATGCCTCATGAAAGGTGCACTAAAACTTTTCTGGTGAAGTTGCTGTACTGTGGAACATTCCAGGCAAAGCCATAACATCTCCATTTAGACCAGCAGATGGCAGTCCCCCCACCAGAAAAAATAAATAGTGCACCTTTAAATATTCTAAAATATTGATTATTATTGATTATATTACACTCACAGCTTAAAGGAAAACAAATACAACTATCAATATATGAAAATGGTACAAAATGTGAATGGTTGAGTGTAATACCTGGTCTGCGTATTTGAGTTTGAGGCAGGAGATGACCTGTCCCTCCAGCTCTGTGTCAGCTGTGGCCTTGTTCAGAATAGACTGACAGAATTTAGGGATGTCGGCTTTACAGGCTTTCCTCAGGACTGGGTTTAGCCTGTAGTCTACATACAAACACACATTCAGTTATATATGTTACTACAACACATTTTACAAGGTGGATTTGATTCTGAAATCTCCCTTACCTGTGTTTTGTGTTATCTGACGTTTGGTGATCATCTGTTTACATTTAGGATCCATCAACTCGCTGTTCTTGTTCTGTTTGAGACACTGCAGCATGTTCTTCCCCTCGGACTCGGTGCAAAACCGCTAGATAACACAAAAAAAATATTTAATTAAAAAGCAACTTCAATCATGTGAAAAAATATGAAAATGTATTGTATAAATATGTTACTTTATTTTGTATTATGATGCAAATGTGAGCTAATTAAATAAATCCACATTAAATCCTACGTCAGCCGTTTTCATATCACATGGGCAGTAGATGTGACATACATAGAGCTAATTAAATAACTGTTACTTAGCAACCATACTGTAAAGAAGAAAAAAAGCTCATCTAAATACACAATAGTTATATACAATACAAATAAATTACAACACATTTCATTCAGGTAAATTAATGTTTAAACTATCAAAAAAAAGTGTGTTCTCATGTAAATTGTCCCTGAATTTTGTGTATTGATGACTGGGGGATTTGCTCATGCTACTTCCTGTAATTTTCAACTTTTTTCCTCAACATTTCTTCACAAACTGTCACTTGACTAGTGTAAAACTATGATACATTTTTACCATAGACACTATCACACTAAACAACATTATATTCATTTTAAGTTTTTCTTTGGTCACAATTAAATTTAACATTTTGGAGAGTACCTTGAAAGCCTTTCTCTATACAGTTTGAGAATAGCAGTATCAGTTGGATTGGATACGTACTCTGATCATGTGCTTGCAGACCCTCATCAGTTGGTAGTCCAGTTCTGGGTCGACCATCTCCACCTCCTGGAGTTTGAAGATCCTCTGGTGACATCTCGAAGAGAGGTGCCTCTTGTTCTCCTTCAGACACTCGATCACCTGCACAGGAAAGAGGGTTAGTTTCTGGGATTGTGAGGTTTATGCAATATTAAGTCACTGTACAATAGTTATTTTAGATAATAAATATACTGAATTAAACATTTTAAATAAATAAATAAATGTCATTTTGACCTGAACTGCTAAAACAAACTGACTTTCCCCAATATTCACTCAAAAAACATGTATCTTTTCAAAAATGTTGATGGTTAATTATGTCCATTATGTCTGATATTGAAAAGTTAAAGGTGCACCTCACCTGTGCATTGCCGTAGTTGATATTTGGACACAGTTTCCTGATGTCTGGCTGACAGGAGTCATACAACTCTGGGTCCAGACGGATGTCCTCAGACTGAAACATAGGTTTAAAAGGGGTTTAGGGAAAGACAAATACAGAGGAACTTTGGACAGGATCAGACTGACAAATATCACAGAGGACACAAAGAGTGGACTGAATGCACAGACTCTAAAATACAGATGCTAGGAAAACTACAGTAAAACTAGTACATTTTAATTATTTTTGTTTCTCAAACAGGACTAGCCTGGTTGAGCCAAGGAATTTTCTGTATATACAGACGATCTCTCAGTCTGGTCACCACCCCCTCCGCTGTGTCTTGGACTGCAAAGCATGCAATCAGGTTTGTTTATTTTAGTGACCCATGAGTCTACTAGCTTAAAGCTTTCCCAGCTTTTGGATAGCTGTAATGGATGTCAAATATCTCACAATATTACTGTAAAGGATTTTTTAAAGTGTTTATAGATCAAGTTGCCATTATAAATTGAATGTTTTGTAGGCAGGCCATACCATCTCCACCTCCTCCACTCGGAGCTGTTTGCGACATTTGACGGAGACGCGCTGCTCTTTGACTTCCTGCAGTGTGTCGTTCCTCACAGTGGTGCTGAGGCAGATCACCACATCCACTCTAAGCACACACAAGCATTACCCAAGACCGTCAAATGAAATGTACACTCGTGATTTAATAATGTTTCAAAATGTAGTAAGACATCTAGAAAACCTCAAAGTAAGGTTGTGTGGCTCTGTTAAAAGCACTAAAGTATCAATGTGGGCCTTACTTTTTCTTGATGTTGGGACACAGCTTGAGCACGTCTTCTTTGCAGGCCGTTTTGAACTTGTATGAGAATCTGAAATCTTTGATCTGAACCTGAAAGTAAACAGCCAGAGATTGCGATCAACGCAAATGAGGCTCAGCAGCAGGTGCCAAGGACAGAGGGACGCACAATTTGGTTTTTATATTTGACATACAAACATTACTTGCACTTTTCGGTTACTTTTACTTGAACACCTTAAAACTACATGGTCATATGGCATGTTTATCTTAATAATTTTACTTTTTATTTGCACTAGCATAATTTTATTTGACATATTTTAACTACTCTTATCTGTACTAAAATAAAGTCAAGTCACTTTAGTTTTTACCTTTATGGTTATTTCATAATACATATACTAGTTATTTGATAGTTACAATTTGTTTAGTTTTTACTGTTGAATGTTTGAAAATTTTTACATTCATACAAATTCATCTTCTACTTAATTTGGTTTTCAAGTGACAACTGACAATTTATTTAATCAGAAAATACCACTGACATTCACCATACTGGCCCCAGAATCAATCTTATTGTACATGTATTTAGTGCTGTTATATGTTCTCCACATGTCACAATAATCACATGAATCCAATATATCACATTCGTAACATTGTCTCACCAGCTGGAAGTGAGTGACTCCCACCAGACACTTCTCATTCATCTCCTTCTCGTGTTTGTTCTGGACGAGACACTCCATCAGGTCTCCGGTGTCAATCTGATTATCTGCCACCTCCTAAAGGACGCAAGAAGGAAAGCAGCAAGGCGAGAGGGCAAGGAAGGAAGGAGACAAGGAAGGAAGCAAAAAAGGGAACAAGCAAGGGAGAAAGAAATGTTGAAATCTCCTCCTCAATGCAAGTCCTGTCTTTTTGTCCTATATAGGCCAAAAACGTATGGTAATTTGATTTTGAAACTCAGACAAACTTACACATTCAATAATAAATAAAATATAAAAAATAATCTATAAACTAAGCAATAACTATTATATTCTGACAGTGTAACCCGCTGAAGACCCTGATGTATATTTGGAAAAAGTTAAATAAAAAAGGTGGACTTACATGACAGTGGGCTTGGATAACTGGTTCACAAGCTCTCATCAGCAGGGCCTCAATCTGAATATCCTAAAATAAAAATGTTACATCATAAATTAGTATATTTTCTCACAATATACTGCAATCAAACCGAAATCACAATTTAAGTAAGCAATTACCAAACTGAAAAGGCTGTAATTATTTAGATGATAGAATATTCTCTGCAAGCAACAAAATATCCTGTCTTTTTTATAGAAAAAACTCTTTGTTTTTGTTTAGCTAGACCTCCACAAAAACTAAATGCATGGGATTTTTGTATAAATTCATCAGTTCATGTTTCAGTCTTCTCTCAAATGTTAATGCTCCTGGAGTTGTTTACAATGCGCACTCACTCACACAAGATCCTACTTTGGAAACATAAATCACAAATCTAAGTGCAAGAACAAATCTTCCAAAATTGTGCTGCCACAGTTTCAAAATGCATACTTTGCCCGCTAATTTGATTAAACATTTTGTTTAATGCAACTCTATGGTCTAAGACCACCCTCTCCTCATATTGGTCATCCTCTGAGTGACAAATTACAGTCAGGAAACAACACATAACTTTACCTCTTCAAGACTGTATAAAGGATACTAAGGAAACACAAATTCTGATAAAATTGGATTCGTGTTCAGGCTCTTAACAATATCGCCCAACCCAAATACTGCAGTGTAGTACTTTCCAGTGACGTCACCATCAATGTCCCTGAATGACTAGATTGTGACTTGTTTGTCCAAATATAGGCCGTGACACCCCGCTTTCTCCTTTATGCAGCCTTCATAATGTGGCTTTGTCAATGTCACTCAGACTTTGTTATTCTCCTTTCAAGGTGAACGGCAAAATGCAACAATGTAATGTGCTTTAGATGTCTGGCCCAATGACAGGTACCATGGAAACACCAAAACACTATCATTATTTAAGATGTAATGGAGTAAGTTTCAACGTGGTATAAATGCTGTTTTCAATCTGGTGTGAAGAGATCACTCAAATTGTGCCTCCTGGTTCATGGTAGTTCTAAAATCAGCATCTTTCTGACCATATATTCACTATCCCTCCCTCCTTTGGTCTAATGTCCTTCTCATGTAGTCATTTCTCAAGTCATGGTCTATTAGAACCTCTTCATTTGTGTCCCTGTAACTCCTGCCTTTTTCAGAGCGCTGTTGTCTATGAATCTACATCAGACCTGGTTCAGTCTCCGGTCAGTCCTGGTTTAGTCTTAGCTTGGTCCTGGTTCTATTTCAAACGCAACTTTCATTTTAGCACATTGTAGTTCTGATTTAGCCCAATCTAGATCTTGGTTTAGTTCTATTCATGTCCCATGTCCCCATATCTCCTATTTCCTTCAATTAATTTATATGGCATTAAACCAGAAAAGTCACACCAAAGAAATGTACACCAAAGAAATTTCTCCACAGGGATGAATAACAAGTTACTTAATTGACATTTACCTCTGATTCGAGCTCGGTCAGGTTGCCCACCACATCTCTACAGTCCATGACCAGGTCCTCCAGATGGTCCTGCAGACACTCCAGCTCCTGTCCAGCCTCGGTCTTCTCACTACACCACTTCCCCAGGTCAGTGATACAGCGCCTCTGCAGCTCTGGGTCCAGCTTCACATCCAGCGCCCTCTGGTGGAGAATCCTCTGCACCTCCACTTTACAGTCTCGGGACAACTATCGGGATAACCACAGATTTGAGAGTTAAGATAAAGTTAAGGATAAGCTACAGTGCTGTGAAAACGTATTTGCCCCCTTACCGATTTCTTTCTTTTTTGGCACCTTTTTCTCTCTTAGTCATTTCAGATCAAGCAAACTTAAATATTAGACAAAGTTAACTCACAAGTAAACACAAAATGCAGTTTTAAGTGCAAATTTTATTTATTAAGGGAAAAAAGCTGTCTGAACCTATATGGCCCATGTGAAAAAGTAAAGATAAAGGTAATAACTGGTTGAACCACCCTTAGCAGCAACAACTGCAGTCAAGCATTTGCGATAACTGGCAATGAGTCTTTCACATCGCTATGGAGGAATTTTAGCATATTGTTTGCAGAATTGTTTTAAATCAGCCACACTGGAGGGTTTCCGAGCATGAGCTGCCTTTTTAAGGTTATGCCACAGCATCTCAATTGGGTCTAGGTCTGGACTTTGACTAAGCCACTCCAAAACCCTCATGTTTTTTTTTTTTTTTTTTTAAGCCATTCAGAAGATGACTTGCTGGTGTGTTTTGGATCATTGTCCTGCTGTAGGACTTCCTTGAGGTCACAAACTGATAGCCGGACATTCTCCTTCAGGATTTGTTGGTAGAGAGCAGAGTTCATGGTTCCTTCAATCACAGCAAGTCATCCAGGTCCTGAAGCATCAAAGCAGTCCCCAACCATGACACTACCACCACCATGTTTCACTGTTGGCATGATGTTCTTTTTATCAAATGCTTTGTTCGTTTTACGCCAGATGTAACAGGATGCACTACTTCCAAAAAGTTCAGCTTTTGTTTCATCAGTTCACAGAATATTTTCACAGAATTTCACAGAATATTTCACAAAAGTTTTGGGGATCATCAAGATGTTTTTTGGCAATAGTGAAACCAGTCTTTATGTTCTTTTTTGTCAACAGTGGCTTTCGCCTTGGAACTCTGCCATGCATGCCATTTTTACCTTTCTTATGGTTGAGTCATGAACACTGATCCTTACTGAGGCAAGTGAGGCCTGCAGTTTAGATGTTGTTCTGGGTTCCTTTGTGATCTCTTGGATCAGTCATCGCTGTGCTCTTGGGGTACTTTTTGTAGGCCGGCCACTCCTGGGAAAGTTCACCATACTTTCTCCATTTGTGGATAATGGCTCTCACCGTGGTTCACTGGAGTCCCAAAGATTTAGAAATGGCTTTGTAAACTTTTCCAGACTGAGACATGTCAATTACTTTTCTTCTTTTCTGCTCCTGAGTTTGTTTGGATCACAGCTTGATGTCTTGGATTCGATATGGCCTACTTCACCTTGTCAGACAGGTTCTATTTAATGATCTCTTGATTTGAAAGGTCTGGCAGCAATCAGGCCTGGGTGTGGCTATAAAATTGAACTCCGCTTTCCACAATAATATGATTAATCAGTTACCTCATCATTTAACAAGGGGGCAATTACTTTTTCACACAGGATCATGTAGGTTTGGATAGTATTTTTCTCTTAACAAATAAAATCATCACAGAAAAACTGCATTTTATGTTTACTTGGGTTATCTTTGTTTAATATTTAAATTTGTTTGATGATGTGAAACAGTTAAGTGTGACACATATGCAAAAAAGCAAGAAATCAGGAAGGGGGCAAATACTTTTTCACAGCACTCTGTTTAAGAATACATGCAGTTACTGAAGCAACGTTTGAGATTTATGATTTTACAAATATAAAGAGAAAGGTCTGACATGAAAAAACTTACCAACTCTCTTGGGATAAACATTTTAGTAGCATAAAGTATGGTAGGAGTTGAGATGATAAATTTTTAAAATATTTAATATTTAGGCTGCTCAATCTCAATACGATTGGTTCTGTGTGAAATTCTAACTATACATTTGCCATTGCCAATAGTAATTAATGTGAGAGTTGAAGAAAAAAATAATTAAATTATATATATTTTTGCAAGAGAGGGTTTTGTCCTCCCTGGCCCAACATGGCAGTAGCTCAGTTAGTTGAGCAGTTACCCAGTAACCCAAAAGTTAACAGTTTGGTACTGTTCTGCTCTCAAGATTGCAGTTGTGCCCTAAGGCAAGCTACTTACCCTGCCTTGCTTTTAGTGTTTGTTTATATTGGTTGTTCCTTGATAAAAAGTAATTCAGTAACCAATATAGGTAGTGAAGCATGATTTTAAATGAGATTGCAAAATGGCCAAGCAATGAGAGAATAATTTGTACAAAGATTGAATACAGAATTAAAGTTTACATACACTGAAATGCACTGAATCACCCATATACATGATTTCTATAACCTATAACCATAGGAATTACTCTAGAATCAGGGTTGGCACCAGATCAACCAATCACAGAGGATTCAGTGTCATTGTGTCCCATTGCTGTAATTATCAGCTCCATCAGGTGAGGAGCAGCGTGTACTTACAAACCAGTTCTGGAGATCCTCTGACTCCCCACTGGGCTGCTAAACAACAGGGCAGGTCAGACCTCCATCAATCAATGCTTACAACAGTGTATTTTAGATCTGTTTTTGGGTATGTATTTAAAGTCATGTATTTTTATTTAAAGGGGTCCATTCCATGCTAGTTTCCACAGAGATGTACTTTATTTGCCATCCAAATGGCAATAATTAAATACATGTTACATTTATTTAATTATAGGTATTTTTATTAAAATTTGTGTTGTTAGCATGGTTACCTCTCCACAGATATGACCTGCTTGTCTCCATGAAAAAAGACAAATTAATGCCATACTGTGGGACATTCCACGCAAAACAATAACACATCCATGGAGACAAGCAAGTAATGAAGCCTCTACAAGAAAAGTTAAAGTGTGCACTTTTAACTTGCCAATTTTGGCTTATATATTGTTTAGAAGTTTAAGTTAAAACTCTTATTGGTCTCACAAAGCATTTATTATGTAAAGCTATTAACCAAACTTTTATTTTTTAAAAGATGCTGAACGGATTAAATTTGAACTGCCCTAAACAGATTTCATAAACTTTACTGCAGTGTTATATGAATACTAATGAAACCAGATTGAAAGCTATTATGTTGTTTGTTAGATATAGCCTGGCTTTTAGACTGCATTTGTTTGAAAAATATCTTATATTTATGGGTGCGATTATGAGGTCGCTAACAGACACAATTCAAATTTAAAGTCCTTCAATGTACATTTTATGTGTGCCAGAAAGATTAAGAAAGCAGCAATTGTGTGGAGTAGATAGGGCTTTGTAAATGAGAAATATAAAATGAGGAAAATTATGCATGTATTGGTTAAATATGAGGAAATGCAAATGACCATCTGTCTTGAAACTCACTGCCATCACTGTAGTGGAACAAAATGTGAGCAAATGGAAGGGAAAAAATACTACAATGTTCAATCTAATGTAGACTATATGAATCAATTGCAACCATCACTTTACATACAGAGTACTCAGAGAGCACTCAACAACAGAATTCAAATCGTCTTTGCCCTAAAACCTCTCAGACCACTCTTGTACAATCTACATGGAGGTCAAAGAACCGAATATGTGCAAATAGAGGCTAAGAGGCCTTCAAGTGTTTGTAGTAAGTTAGCATTACTATTTGCAGCTATAATTACAGATAAAGATGACTATCATACATATATCCACACTTTAGTAGGTGACATCTCATTTACGTTAAGCATTTGATTCTCAGACCTGCCTGGAACTGCCAAGTTATTTGCGCTCTGTAGGAAAGGTACATTGAAGCTCTGTTAAGTTTAATTTTCACTTTAACAAAGCAAACCAAAACAAAACGTGTTCGGAGGGTGCTCGGTGTATTTTTTCATTGCTGCTGATCTAAAATGAGTAAGCGTCTTAACACATGTCTATTATTTTCCTGGCTGTTTTTACCCCATGCAGTTGAATGCCTCAGCTAGTTTGCATCCAATGTAAATCGGACATGCCGCAGGTATCCAAGTGCATACAGACTTCTCCATCTGTCTTATTGGGATCAATCGTAGTTAACATGCATTTTGAATGAACTGTTTAAATTGGAGTATGCTAGTTATCCGGTTTTCTGGGCGTGCCATGAATGTAAACCCGTTACCCTCTTTTAGTCTCACCCTGCGTCCCTGCTCCACGGATCGGTAGGCGTGGCGGTACAGGCAAGAGAAGATGGCTCCCGGGGGCATCATCTCACTGGTCTCATTCCAGCCGTGAGTGTGGCAGAGACGAGATGCATCGCCCTGGCATTTCTTATACAGGATTGGGTCTAACCTGCACAGTGCAGAAGGGATAAATGTTGAATTTACTTTGTAAGTAAAAACAATTTGTATTCGGAGAATAGCAACTGGGATAACAAATTATATATGCATTTTGTAGCCCTGTAGATAATACCAGAAAAAAGTTATTATTAATATAGTTTTAAGTACACATACAGTTGATATGAATAAAAATACAAAATATAATTACTAATGTCTAATGTCGTTCTAACTTCCTGCTGGTTTAATCAACAATTTGGTTAAGCCGTGTAAGACTCTTGTTGCTGTTGTGAAAAATACATTGAAATTAATAATATAAAGTGCTATTTTATTAATTTATTTTTTCATAGCGCCACAGTTTATAACAAAAATTAAGCAGTAATCACATTCTTCAGAAGTTGGTAAATTGCGTTATAATCAGTCACAAAAGCAATTATGTAGTTTTGGTTTCAATAAATCCCATCAGCACCAAACTTACTTCCAGTCTCTTGCGATGAAGTACTGCAGCTCGAGAAGCCTGTGCTCACAATCCTCTACCATCTTCTCCGTGTAGAGGTGCTCCATCAGGCACGACAGGATCCTACCAACAACATCAGCATTACAGACCCACATCCCTGAGCTCTGGTGGTACAAAGTGCATTAGGAAAGGGGGTGGAGGGGCTCACATGGGGTCTCCATTGCGAATGTGTTTACAGGCGGTCTGGATGACGGATTCGCAGGCTTCGTTCAGAGCTCGGTCGATCCTGTAGTCGGCTCCGGGATCTGCCTCCTGCATCAGGGTCTGGAGCTGTGGGGGGAGCGGCAAAAGAAGTCAGCCCAGAAAATATCTATAAAGTTGTTGATTTTCAGCATTGTTTTTGTTCCTTGTTCATTAAGCAAAAGACAATTAACTTTCAAAAGCACAAACTGTATCAAATAATGAAACGAAGGACATTTATGCTTATGAGCCACGAAATGCAGAGTGTTTTCTTTTTGTGAGTCTGCAGACACCTTTCGTCCACGAAATGCATTTCGTCCACAAAACCCATTTCGTAAATCACAAAATGGTGAATCATGAAATGCATTTCGTTGTGATTCACGAAATGCATTTCATGATTCACAAAATGCATTTTATGATTTACGAAATGCATTTCGTCCACAAAACCCATTTCGTAAATAACAAAATGCATTTCATGGAAGAAAGGCGTCTGCACAGTCACGAGATGCATTTCGTAAATTTGCAAAGGACTCAACTAACACAAAAAAATGCATCCGACAATAATGAGTGAACATATAGTTCACCACTGTCGCTCAGCCTAATATGGAATTCCATCCTGCCGGCACTCCGTTCATAGCTGACAAATTGCGTACATAATATGCATAGTAGTAATTTATTTGTTTATATAAACATAGGTTTCCACCATTCTGTTATATGGTACAAAAAGATATGCTTTAGCCAGAGATTGGATAGCGAAAGCCTTGTACAACATTGTCACCTTGTGTTGCCTACTGGTCATCCAAATTGTAGACAGGTGAGGAAACGGATTCTTGGACAAATGGCACTGACAAAGGCCTTTTGAGCACCGAATGGACTGAATGAAAAATACTACGAAATGCATCTCGTGAGTGTGCAGACGCATTTCGTCCACGAAATGCATTTCGTGATTCACAAAAAGGGTTCTGTGGATGAAATGCATTTCATAAATCATGAAATGATTCACCATTTCTTGATTTACGAAATGGGTTTTGTGGACGAAATGCATTTCGTGGACAAAAGGTGTCTGCAGACTCACGAAAAGAAAACACTCTGCATTTCGTGGCACATAAGCATAAATGTCCTTCATTTAGTGGACAAAATTACTTTTGTCAAAAATAAATGTATTTCATCCACGAAAGTAAGAAGTGAATCCAGCCTTATGTCCACGAAAGGAAAAGTCAGCAGTGAATTTCATGCACTTAATGACTAACCTGTTTTGTATTTTGTCCACAAAATGAAGTGCTCTCTTCATCATTTCATTTTTTCAACTGATTTGCGCATTTCATGGACAAAAGGCACCGTGGTGTTTTACAATTTCGTGGCCATTTTATCCATTTCGTAGCACGAAAGGCATCTTGTCACTTGGCACCCCATAGTTTCCTGCAGTACCTGGCCTTTGAAAGTGGCTTCAGAACAGCCCTCCAGATGGTTCAGTGTAACACCATCTGTGACTGTGGTCTGTTGTCTGTACTGTACAACTGCTGACTGCACTGTCAAACAGGCCAAGCATATCGTTTAACATAAGATTTTTGTTTGAAACGGGCATGGCAATATGGCATAAAATTAATAAGCTTTTACTTATGCGGACTTAGCAGCTTTATATTGCCTGAAAAGGCACTCAGAGCATGGTCGAGGCCAACCTAGTCATGGGTTTCAGCTTCCTGTTATATGCAACATTTTGAAGACTTTTGTCCCCATTCATCATTATGGCAACAGTCCCAATTTTCAAGCATTCTGAAACCCATGGATTGGAGTGGATAGTAGAGAGGATGTGTGTTTAAGCAGAATTACGGCTGTAGTGGACAAAAGACATTTTTGGTCGACTAAAGACATGTCCTGCAAAAAACTGTTCAAAGATCAATTATTCAAATCAAATCATTTATGGTAAAAATACTGCAACAACATTATTTTATGTCCAGGACCTAATCATTTGTTTTGCTATGCTGTTGCTGTAGCTTTTTCCTCTCTGACCTTCCTTCAGGACTTAAATCCAAGTTTTTCCTCAATATTGATTGCTCCAGGCTCCACCTGACAGTGAAGGTTAAAGCTGTCCCATATGCTGACTCACAGTTCTGACAGTAGGGGGTCAATGGTTCCTACTACTACTGCCAGTACTGTGAATACTTCCATTACTACAACACTACTACTTCTGCCACTACCGCTTTGACTGCTATTGCTATTAAAGCTTCCAGGCTTATTGCAGTTAGACAAAATCTCACACAACTGGGGTCAATGACTATGACCCCCACCCACTGCTCCAATTGCTATTGCCACCAACACATACTAGTACTATTGCTGCTGTTGTTGTTTTGTTTACATGAGTACTACAATACATATATGATGCATGAACCACATACTAGAGAAGGTGGGTTAACTGTCTTGCCTAAAGACACAACAACAGAACTAGGACCAAGGAGGAATCGAACCTCTTACATACAGCTCCTCTTCTGCTAGCTGGTGGTACATTCACTCTTACTTTGCTGAAGGGAATAAAAGAGATGCTACCAAATACTATAAAAATAAGAAAGTAAATAAACAGCTTCCCTGTATTACATTCTCCGACTACTTCTATTCCCAAATATTAGTACTCATACTCCTAACAATTTTTATCTACTTCATATAAGCATATTTTACTCAATTTTAATGCCTCTATTGGGGAAACTCAAAATGCACAATTAACTCAACTCAATCACTCAATTTAACAAGAAAAGGATCTGCTTTAAAAGGAACTTTATGAAGCCTGCAGGCTTAAAGTTAAAAAGGTTCATCAATCAAAATCTTACATACAGTTCCTTTAAATGTTGTTTATCAAACAACTGATACTGCTGCTACTACATAGACTATTACAGACTATAACTGCTGCTACAGTCCCAATGGCAGTACTCACCGCTCTCTGACAGTTGGGGTCAAGGGCACCCAAATCCCCGCGGCCCACCCTCATGAGGCAATGCAGGGTGCGTCCTTTTCGATGCAGCCCAGAGCAGTGGCCCTCGATCTCGCTGCGGCAGTGGAGCACAATCTCAGGGCTCAGAGAGAAATCCTCCATCAGCATCCTCCTGTAGTCCATCATCTCACCCTGGCACTCGCCACTCACCACGCGACCTTTCAGTGACATACACACGCACACATTTCAGTACAGCAGGTCGAAGGTGAGGAGGAGGAAGAGTGGGTAGAGTCAAGGTGAAATTCACTTATTTTAGCTTTGAATATTTTTACTCTTAAAAATGCAGAAAACAAAAAACAAAATTGTTCATTTTGAACAGTTTGCAGTGGTCTAAAAATCATTCCTCACTTCCTTAACACATTCCTAGCATCCTAATTATTCACCACGATGCTTCAGCATTACTTTCCGTTTTCAAAAGATTTGCTAGATTGCATTGCAAGATGCAGACAGCACACAGTGGTCTCATTTTGACCCCAATAGCTGTTTGTATAATATATCTGTACTGGGGCAAAACAAACACGAAAAAAATAGATATAGCTCACTAAAGGTAAAGGTTAAGATATGCTTTTATATTCCTATATGAGGATTTGTCCTTGGCATTTAACCCATTCCTCAGTGCCAATTGCGTAACCTGTCAGGAGCAGTGTGTCACTGCAGCGTAGCGCCTGGGGACACATCCAGATTTTGAGCACAGTTTTGATAAAACTGCCCAGTAAATTCATCATCACCATTGCCGTTTAAGTGTTCTTAAGAACCCCATAACTCCCTTTCTAGTTGATGGTAGAAACCAGAAGAAACCCAAGTAGTCATGACGAGAACTTGCAAACTCTATACAGAAAGACAATCCTACCAACCACAAATTTAGACAGACTGAATGTTAGAAGTGATTACAAAAGCAAGCCGGTCTTCCTTTTTTGCTTTTTTTTCTCCAACCATCAAAATAAATTGTACCTGAGCCTGGCATTTCTGTCTTATGCACCTTCTGCCAAATCCAATCGTTTACACTGAGTGGACTCCATAAACCAAAGAGTTAGCGGTGCTAAGAGAGTGCCCTGTCAAATAAACCCACCATCACATTAAAGCACTGGACAGTTTAGCCTGCAGCATAAGCAACAGGGGCTGATGAATCCCACTGCAATGTCTTGACAAACATTGCATTTTTTTTTTTTTAAAGCAATCAATATTCAGAGTCATTCCATTTGACTGAAATATCTGATTAACAGAATAGAAGGCTGAACAATTGCTGAATTAGTAAAATAGTGTTTGCATTTTTTGTTTTCAGCAAATATTCAGGTCATTTTAAACATTCAGCAGCATTCCAAATTGAGAAAGGATTGAAATAGCAACTGCGCAGTACAGATGTATTGTAAAAGTTTACTCTTGGAGTAAATGAGACCACTATGTGCTGTCTGCATCTAATTATAAAGTGTTTTATTGTACTAGAATCAGGAAGTGCACTGTTTTTATTGTATCTTAGCTTATTTTAGCGGAAAAACTCTGCTCTGGCCTCTGGTTGTTGTTGTGAAAAACGCTATAATCATCACTTTTATGCATTAGGACGTGAGGAATAACTTTGGACCACTGTTTAAAATGAAGTACTTCTGATCTGTTCACATTTATAAAGATCATAAACATCAGGTACAGCACCTTTAATAACTGCCACCATTTACATTGCAACTATTGAATTCCTCTGTCCCTGTGGGGCCCTTACCTCTGTGCACAGCAGACTCCAGGCACAGCAGGAGGTAGGAGAGGCGAGCTTCTCGGGCTCGGGGCATGTTTGTGTCCACACTGCAGCGATACTTCCTCAGGTCAGACTTGCATGACTTGGCCAGAGAGTAACTCACTTTGTAATCCTGAGCAATCAGCTTCTGTCGCGTGGTCAGGGCCTCCCGACACTGTAGATCAGACAAAATAGAATATGTGTAAGATAATGAATAGAACTCTAGTTTAATCATTTGGTTTCACTTTATTATAGCTACACCTTAATTAGCCTTAATAATGCATAAAGTATAAAGTGTAGTTATTGTAAGGTGTTACTATTTTTTTCTAAATTGTGTAAAATTGTGCAAAAACTTGTGCAGCAAGTTAGATTATTTTTGGAAATCAACTAGGCAATTATTAATTTTTCTTTGTAAAATTTTAGCTCCCTTCTTTGTAATAAAACCTCTCTTCTAGAACATGATGAGTCTGTATAGTCCAGATACAATACTGATTTAACACAATCCTTTAACACAATGCAGCCCTTTCTGATGAATGAGAAGCTGCTCAGGATGGGTGTCAGCTCCTCCATTGTCTCCTGGATTACTGACTACCTGTCAGGCAGGCCTCAGTATGTGCGACTGGGGACCACCCTGTCTGACACTGTGGTCAGTAATGTAGGAGCCCCCCGGGTACAGTCCTGTCTCCGTTCCTGTTCACTCTGCCATCTGCAGAAGTTCTCTGATGACTCTGCAGTGGTTGGGTGTATTAGAGATGGACAGGAGCTGGAGTACAGGACACTGATTGCAAATTTTGTGGAGTGGTCCCAGGCAAACCATCTGCTCCTGAACGTGGACAAGACCATGGAACTGGTGCTTGACTTCAGGAGAAAGAGGACATCAGTGGAGCCCATTACCATCCAGGGCCATGCCATGGAAATAGTGGACTGCTACAAGTACCTTGGGGTCCATGTGAACAACAGGCTGAACTGGAGGGACAACTGAAATGCTGTGTACAAGAAGAGCATGAGCAGACTGTACTTCCTGAGAAAGCTCAGGTCTTTCAATGTGTGCAGCAAGTTACTGGAGATCTTTTATCAGCCTGTGGTGGCCAGCGCCCTGGACTTCGCTGTGCTGTAGCTGTACAAAAACTCACCCACTGCACCAGACTACAGAGGGACAGAGGAGCTCATTCTCCAACAGGCTCCTACAGCTCCGCTCAAATAGTGAGAGATTCAGGACTACATTCATACCATACTCCATACAGTTGTACAACAACTCACCCTTATGTACCAGATAATACTCCCTACAACTGTACAACAACTTAATCTTAAGTAACTGATAACCTTATGCCCTGTCAATCAGTATATTATTGCACTGTCGTTCTTGTCTCTTGTATATAGCTGTGATTTTATATTTTATTACTTATTTTTCTATTTTATTTTGACTTGTACATGTACATTTATTTATATAATTATGTCTCATTCGACACCTGTCTCTTGCCATCTTTTTTACTCTTTGTTATTATACTGTATTGTGATGAGTGAGCTACTATCTCTAAATAATTTCCCTTGTGGATCAATAAAGCTTGTCTAAGTCTATTTAAATTAAAGGCCTAGTAAAAGGCCTAGCTAGTAAACATTTTAACAGAGATCAATAGAAAAAAAACATGACTTACCCTCTCCGACATTGCCTCCTCAAACTTGTGGTTAAACAAGCATTTGTAAACTCGTCCTTCCCCAGCCAGTGTCTGAAGAAATCAAGCCCAAGGTTGAAATTATAAACTATAATTATTTAAATACAAGTTACAAAAATGTATCAAAATAATAATGAACATTTAGTCACTGGATTTGCCCACATGCACACCATAATCTAATTATTATGTGATTTCTGGACCTCCAAGATTATTTAAATGAGAAGCAAATTGCAAAATCTGGTGTGAGTAATCAGAGAGACCATAACCAGAAAGAAATTAGATGATTTTGCAGTTTACTGGTCATTTTAATAATCTAAAAACTAAAAAATTTGTAGTGCACATACAACTCACTGACAGCAGTTATGTAAAAGAAAATGTGACTGAACAATTAATATCATGTATACAGTTAACACAAAGAGAGTGAAATATCCCAAGCATTTATTCATTTTATATAAAAAAAAATGAAATGTATTCAGCAATTTAAGCCACCCTCACAAAAATCATCCAACTTTTCCATTACAATCCCAACTGTCCCCCTCCCCCTTATCTTTAATACTCACATTCTCACAGAAGCGCTCGCGGTCCTCCCTGCAGGCAAAGTACAGGTATCTGTCCAGGTGGAAGTCATCGGAGGAGAGCTCAGCCACTCTCATGATGGCCTTCTTACACTCGTCCTTTATGACGTGAGCTCCCGGCTGCTCCTCTGCCTCCCTCACCAAGCCCTTCTCCAGACAAGCAATCACCTCCCCCTGAGAATGGACATCCTGGAGCACAGGGGACAGAAGGTTAGGACAGAGACAGGGAATTTGTATTTGGAATTTCAGCGTATGGAAATTTGGGAAGTCATTGTTATGATAAAAGAAAAAGGACATCTGGAGTGCAGCAGGTGAACTCAAGTGACCCAAACAGAAATAATATATAACAGGGAGGGTTGGTCATTCAAGTTAAAAAAACAAAATATGTCTTGGCCGAGAATAGATTTAGCGGCTCTTGAGGTCAAAATAAGTCTTCTCTCTGCATTATAATGTGTTTTATTGTCCAATAATCAGGAAGTGCTTAGTTAGCATACAAAGCTTACCAAATGGCAAAACTCTGTAGTGGTCTCTGAACTGTGAAAAGCATTTCTAAACTCATCACGGTGACTAATTAGGGTGTTCAGAATGCACAATGTAAGGGAGGAATAACTTTGGACCACTGCTAACCGTTTAAAATGAACTACTTCTGGTTTCTGGTTTTCACATTCAGATCAGGTACAGTGCCGTTAATGTTAGGAGCTGTTATAAAGTACCTTCTACATTTGATTCACCAGAAAAGACACATGCAGAGTACCTACAAAAAGAAGTTTATATTAAAATTTGTAATGTTGTAATTGCCTTCTGTTACCTACCAGGGGACAACAGATGGAAATTAGGATCTTTGTTATAATGTGGCATATTTACAATGAAAATGTTCATTAATATGCACTGTCCCTGTTTAATAAAAAATAAATAAACCCTTAATTTATTGTTAGCATGTTTAATTGGAATTTTATAAATGTGTGCCCTGACCTGATCCAGCAAACTGAAAATGTACTCTTTGTCTCTTTAGTCAATAAAAACAAACATTTTTTGACATTTAACATTATGGCAGTTTTCACACTTGGTGGTAAACAACTACTGCAGCCATATCTGCTCTGAGCCTGAGTGACAGACTTGGCTGCCAATCACCAATTCACACAACACACAATCATGGGCAATGTGGTTAGTTCCTTGCCCAAGGACACCACAACAGTGCTGGTTGAAGCTGTTATCAAACCTACAACCTTGAATTTGTGAACACCACCTGGCACAAGTCATTCCCACAGATGCACCACACTAATCTAGTGTACAAGCAGAACTCCAGCTCAACAATACTTAACTTGTAGTTTAAAAGGCCCTTTAATATGCAAAATTGACTTGTGTTGTGAGCCATGTTATAATGTTGTTACCTCATCAAAAACATACCTGGTGTTGTGTTTTGTTTCATTCACACATGTTTGAGTAATCCTTTAATAATATTAGTCTCTCTACATCTCCAAAGCTCAAAATGCTCTGTTCCGCCTTGTGACATAACGAAGCGGTAGTTTACATTTACATTTTGTTCAGTAGAGATTGACAATTCCAGGGCTTCGAATTATAGAAATGATTCTAATGAAGGTGTATGGAGTTTAAAAACACAGTGGAGCACTTCATGTATTACCACATGACATCACAACGTGGAACAGAGTGTTTTCTGTTTGAGAGAAGAACTCAAAATATGCAGGGTTTGTGTGGTAAACGTGTGAATTAAACAAAATAAAACTCCAGGTATGTTTGAATTTGTGTGATGAGGAAACATTATAACATACATCAGAAAATGGTATAATAAGGGCCCTTTAATTTACAAAGTTGAACAGAAGAATAATAAAGTTGTATTTGCACTGAGCTCCACAGTTTCTCTTCTCATTTGTAGGATTTTTTTGTGTGTGGTGAGGTCTGACACTTTGCATCACGCTCACAGTTAAAATTAGCCACAACATGGTCAGCCTAATCTGCACTCGAGCGGCTCTGGCTCCCTCAACATGTCGCTGTGACCAATTCCTGATAATGGAAGACTTCTCTCACAAATATGCAGTTAGCTCTGAGCTCCTCTTGTGCCGATGTGATATCTTATTATAAATGCATGTCTAATAGGCTCACAGGCTTCAGCTGGGCTCCGCACTAAGAGACACATTTAAAAGCACATCGATTTGCTGTGGTGCCTGATAGACCGCTGTCACTATTGACTCACATTGACTATTGTTTACTATGAATGCGGTATGGTTAAAATAACTGCTTCAGATAGTGTAACATACTGATTTAGCATAAGGGTTTTCTTAGAACTATGTATTGGAAGGAATTTTGTGCTAAAATACACATGAGCTATACAATAACATTTTTCATTCCCTAATTTTTTTTTCAGTTAATATAAATACCCAATATTTGTCATGCTGTTACCAACAATTTCAATGTTTATTTTGTTCAATAACAGGGCCTATGCAACAGTAGAAAAGTTCCCCAATTGATTTTCCATTTGATGATTGTGTAAACATACAGCCATTGCTGTTCTGTTTCCATTATAAGGCAGAGTAATAATATATTTTTTGAGTCTGTGCCCATTTGCTAACCATTTTAGATAAATTCAAACAGTTAAAAAAAGTGTTGTTGGCAAATATTAAACCGAACTAAAACTGTAATAGGCTATGTGCACAATCTCAAAGTCTCAAAAACATAATACTTTAATCAAAACGTAAAATATAAACTGAACAATCAAAATTAAAAGTAAAGACTACCTGATTTGTTTTATGTTTAGATTACTTGAGGTTGTGGAGTTATTTGCATTTGCATTTGCATTTTTATGCCTCAAAATTAGCATTAGTATTGAGAGAAAAGGCCCATATTTATAGAAGAATATAAAGAAGTGTCCTTGGGTGATTGATACATCTCATTTGTAAAGTGGTTAACATGTTGTCAGTGGCATGGCTCCACAATTCACTGTCTTCTATGTCATCTTTAAGTTATTCATTTTAGCGTGACTCAGCAAAGACTCCATAGGGATATAACTGGACAGTGAGCGAGCCATTCTCCATTGTGCACAGGGCCAATTGACAGCTGTGGTATACAAAAGGTTTAAGAGTTAACCCGGGGATTGGTAATTTTTAACTTAGACCTTTGTTCGGAGTTGCTGGTGTGTTTAATGCTGGCAGCTATACAATGTGCTAGAGTGACACATTTTCTAATCCAATTTTCTTATTACACCTTAGGCAGTGTGGGGGAAAAGTCAACTACTACAAGATATGGACTCTCTTTAGCTATGTGCAAAAAAAACCAAAAAAAACAGGTTGTCTATTGTCAATGATTATCAACATGTGAACAGATGCTAGTCTCCAGGATAGCCAGTGGAGGTATTTTATAATGAGGACATGTGTTACTGGAGTTATTACAGAGAAGAGGCAGTGCATGACCAGTTTGGAGGCAGCACCACTAATGAGACAGCTCCAGTAATGCTGAAAATCTTCTGGTGAATATATTAATCATTTGAAATGAATCCGTTCTGTTTTAGGAGTTAAACTTAAATATTATTGGAAGTTGTGCAGTACAGCAACATGTATGCATATTTCTGTGAAGAAGTTGCTGACAATACTGCACAAAATTGTCTTTCATATCATCTTCTTTTTAAGCCAAAACTTAATTTATGCCAGGTGCCCTTTCAGAGCCAATAATGTGAAAGGAATAGGCAATGGGGTATCTTCCATCAGTATTTTCAGCCTACTGATATTCTGAGTGTCTGTGGAGAAGTGACGCTGCTTACTGTTTGAATGCATGTTTTTCAGTGTGTAACTGAATAAACACAAGATAGAGATACATTTGATGCCATACTGTGAAACATTCCAGGCAAAATGATAAAATCTCCATGGAGACAAGCATCAGAAAGGTGCTAAGAAAAACACAACAAAACTAACGAAGTAACCAACTTATTCTAGCACTCTTTGTAGTGGCTGGACCATATGTTTAAAAATCAAACTGAAAATTCCATCAACCACAAAATTCTCTCTATCTTTATAATCTAAAGTCGCCTATTATTAAAGTGACCCCGTCTCTCACCTTCTCTCCAGTGCTGATGGAGCCACAGTGCAGGGAGTTGATGTCCTCTTTGCACTTGTCCATAAAGCCACAGATCAGCCGATAGTCACTGAAGATGATACTGGTCATTTTGTGGATGTACTGGTTGCACTGGTAGTCGCTGATGTTGCCACGGTGATCCACCAAACAGGAAACCAGGTAACCCTTCCCCAACTCCTCTGCTGCACATTCTTTAATCTGAAGAGAGGAATATGAAAAAGAAAAGGCTTTAGATAGTGTTTTGCAGTCATGAGTTCAATTTCTGGAAAGAGGGGATTTTCTGTGTGGAGTTTGCATGTTCTCCCTGTGCCTGAGTGGATGGTTACTAATCAGAAACATGCAGAATTGTCTAATCAAATATAAAATAAACATCATAATAAAATGTCTTTTTTTTTTGCTTCTCTTTAAAAAGCTACATTTTTCGACCAAAACATTCAAGCTACTAGAGTTAAACTGCATAAATAGAAGATCATGAATAGACCTGTTAATAATTAATGGCAAGTCCATGACAGATAACATCTTTTGAGCTATTTATAGCCAATTTACAAAGCTCTTGTATGAAAGGAGACACTTATTTTTTTATATATACAAATTACTACTGATGGGAAGAATATTTTGAAAATATATTTAGTTATAGAGTACTGAACATCTGCATTAAAATGTATTTTCCAAAGTATTTCAATAAATGGTCCAATCAGAGTACTGCATTCTGAATACTTGGAATAATTTCACATTGAGTTGCGTTATATTATAGTGTACAAATGTGACCAGGTTATTGCAGTTCAAATAGCACCATGTATTCTTTGGATTTTTTTTAAAGTAAGTGTATTCTGTACACCACCAAATGAAAGAGTAACACTACCAGAATAGTTATTCAAAATTAGTATTCTGAATATGTATTTTCAGTACAACTCTGCCTATTCCTCCTGCTCTTATGCCATTTGGTTTAGCCTGTGATGTGTAAGTAATAATTAGACTTACCTCAGCGATCGTGCTCTTGCAAACTTCCACAGCAACAGACTCGAACTTGGGGTCAGTGGTCAGGTTCAGCTTGTAGTTCCACAACAACTGCAGAAAAAACAAACAGAATATAAAATTGAATACAGCATAACTTAAAGGTGCATTGTGTCACTTTTCTGGTGAAGGACAAAGATGTTATTGCTTTGTCTGGAATGTTTCACAGTCTGGTATTAAACTTTTCTATCTTCATGGAGACCAAACCAGACCAAGTTACAGGTCAGTTCTGTGGAGGGTATTTTTGAGCTATAAAACCACCTGTAATTAGGGATGCACTGAAATGAAAATTTGTGGCCGAAACCGAAAGAAAATTAAATGTTTGGCCGAATACCAAAACCGAAACAGATTATCAAATGCGGTTGTCAAGTTTTTCCACTATTTTTTTAATATTGCCTAAATAGCCTAGAATAAATTTTTAGACATATTTTTAAAAGAAAGTAAATGTTTATTTAATATTCTTTAAATATTCCAGTAGCCTTTCCAGTATTTTTAAGCATTTTAAAGAAGGCGCCAGATCACTGCATCACTGCATGTTGTTTGATTGTGTCATTGCATCACACGCCACTATTTGGCCTTACTTTTAACTCTCTCCACCGAAAGCCGAATGTGGCTTTTTTTGCCGTATTCGGCCGAATATATTCAGTTGCCGAATAGTCGGTGCATCCCTACCTATAATTGAATAAATGTACGGTAGAGCTTTTAAATGTCATACTGCGAAACATTCCAGGCAGAGCAATGACATATGGCATATACAAGCAGGCGACAGATTCCCAACCAAAAAGTTACCTTTAATAATGACACAGACATTTTCTTTTTTTTTCCTTTTTTTCCATATTACTGGTAGAATTGTAAATGCAGTGGTAAAGATACTTACATGGTTGCACTCTGCAGAAATCTCAGTTTCCTGAAAGACAAAAGAAATTATTAGTTTAAAGGACACTACAATGGAAAATGTTTATAGTCAACCATAACAGTGCACAGTAGGGTTGTATCAAAGTTTTATCAGTATCGAAAATCAAATACCCAATCGATACTAAAACTAGTATTGAAACCAGATCCTCACTTGAGCAGGTTTATTTATTTAAAACAAGGACAGTGCACAGAAAACATTAATCTCTATGAGAAAAGATGCTCTGTGCCAGATTTAGCTACAAACTACTTTCCATCTGCAGTCCTTGGGCAGGTACAAAATACATTAAAGAAATTATTTACATAGGGCTGTCGCATTAACTGCAAAAATGAACCACCGCGGTACTAAGAGGCCCACCGCGGTGCATGTTGGGCCACCGCCACCACTGCGCATGACCAACGTGACCCAATTTGCCATAGTGAGAGCTAGAGAAATGACAGTGGCACTTGTTCTAAAGCCAAATGCCACTTCTCCCCTTTGGGAGCATTTTGGCTTTCAGCCAAATGAAAAGGGGGAACCAGCTAATTTAGATGAAGCAATTTGTAAAATCTGGCTAAAAAAGATCCAAGTAAAACGAGGAAACGCATCAAATTTAAAGTCTCACCTAGCAAGCTACCATCCCGATATAGCACCTAGGCTGCCACTGCCCTTATGACCCACAGAGAGGAGCACTGCAGCCGGTGCCAGCCGACAACTTTTGATGATGACTCGGAGGAGGCAAAGTGCCTCATCATTATCTTTTAAAAATATCATAGTCATCAATATCCTCTTTCATCAATCTCCAAATTCATCAGGTGTCACATTCACAGAAATGACAGAAATTAACCTTTCCTGAATAGCTCCATGGACCACTATGGAACCTCTCTCTAACTGAGGGATTACACAGATATAAGGCCAAGAAAGTGCAATGCTTTAATGTTGAAAATCAAATTATTTTGTCTAAATAAAGTGTTTTCATTGTGGTATTGGAATCTGTATTGGAGTATGGAGTCTATTCCTTAGTATCAAAATCAAGTTTGAAATTTTAGTATCGTATATTGACATATACTGTATATACTGACAACACTAGTAGGCTATACAACTATAAACGTCAGAATTAATCATAAAATCCACCATTTTAAAAGTACACTGCAATTACTCAAACAAACAAAAGAAAACAAGTGGGTTTCAAATTAAGCCATTGCCTGGTCATTTAGTCCTCTGAGTCACCACTAATAGGAGACACGCATCCGCACCTCCCACAGTCCACTGGGCTGACCCACATTTTGGTAGGATCTTAAAGTGTTTGGGTACGTGGCCACAGAGGAGGAGCAGGCTGACGTTTGGACACAGTTTGAGGGGTCTTTCCTGAGTTGACCTGAAATGACCTCTCCAAAGTCTGTGCCACATTTTAAACAGAGAGAAACCCAACTGACTGTAGTATCCTCATGAGAGCTATAGCTCTGTGTGTGTGTGTGCGTGTGTGTGTGCGTGCGTGTGCGTGTGCGTGTGCGTGCGTGTGCGTGTGCGTGTGCGTGTGCGTGTGCGTGTGTCTGTCTGTGTGTGTGTGTGTGTGTGTGTGTGTCGGTGTGTGTCGGTGTGTGTCGGTGTGTGTGTCTGTGTGCAGATGGCAGAAGAGGGCCTGACAGTGCACCACATGGCAGAAGCCACAGGAGCAGAGGAACAGCCCTGGCTATTTACAACCCAGCTAACACACTAGTGACACTATTGTTCCACATCCACACACAACTCCACAAGAGAGGTGGCTTCCAAACACTGGGGGAAGGCCCTGGAACTGGGTCAACTAAACATAAATGTGTGGAGTTGGAATGGGCTCATTTTATGAGTCTATTTTAAAATCAAAGAAAAGGGTGGTTGTTGTGCCAATAATGTTTTTCATAGAAGACAATGCACATTTCTGTAAACAGTGAATTGTTTTAATCTTTTCATTAGTGTTACTGTATAAAATAAGACTGCATCATCTGTCTCACAAGAAGCAGAACCCACATTAGGGTGCTGAAGAGTATCTTTTCATGATGTGCATATAGTTTTTGGACCCTACCCATATGCATTACATTGGCTTGATTGGTTTAATGGCAAATGAACTAAAAAGTCAAAGCTGCCCACATCATGATCTGATTAACTACTGGGCCTAGAAGGTAAACAAAGAGTTTAATGCCAGTTTTAAATCCATTATGACTGTGATCCACACCAACATATGACAATTGTGTCTGCTACTACCCCCTGTCTGCCCCTGCCCATCCTGCCTACCCCTGCCATGCCAAAAGAGACAGATGTTCAAACAGCATAGAGCTGACTCAGAGCTGGACAACTGGAGTGAACAGAAATAAATTAAAGTGGCTTCTCAAAAATGTGTCCGGACCACACCACCCACACAGTCAGATCCAAGCCGAGGATGCTCCAGCCTCCAGTCTGCAGTGGCTCTGTTAGCGCCGGCTGTAATTATAAAACAAATACTGTCCTGTATCCTGCCAAGAAGAGCTCTAGTGAAACAAACCTGTAATGTGTGGTTATACCTGACAAGACATTTTATTAAATTAGCACTACTCTATTACATGTCAACCTGTCATAAGCTATAACAAATTAAGTTTAAGTAAATTATGCATTTGTTAAGATAAAGCAGCAAGAAGTCTGTTTTTCATCCCAATCACGATTCCTTAAAACTTGTACTTCAAAGCAAAAATTGTTGTTATATGAATACACACTTCTCCAATAATTTAAGAATAATGAGTCTAGTCACTGGTTGCATCTCCCAGAGTTTAGATGGGTGTGACTGACAGGTGGATTAGCCAATTAGAGACACACATGGCCTGTCTGTATCAAAACAAATATGGCTGCTTACAACGAAAAACTTGGTGGAATCATTGAATGAACAAAGCACTAAACTGTTAATCCAACGGAGGGAGTGGTGACCAGACTGATATATCTCTATGTATAAAAATAGAGAGATATCATTCTGGAAAGAGTAATGGGGCTTCAAGTCATCTAAGATGACAACATTTAAAAAAAAAAAAAGGGAAACAAACTCTTACAACAAATTCTTCTTGGGGATGTTCAGTAAATAAATACTATAGCAGCTCTAGTTCTCCCTATTAAAACTAATAAAACACTGAATAGTGGACACTATGACTTTGGCTCTGGTCTTAGCTCCTCTTTAGTGTGCTACTCAGTGAAGACTGTGGGCCTAGAGTGACTCATGGGGCAGAACTCAGCAAAGACAAAGCAGCTGTTTATGAGAAGGCCAAGAAAATATCACACTGATAGAATTTCTGATTAATAAGCTTCAGAGAAAGATATAAATATTTTGTATAGAAACCAGAGAAAGCTCGCATGCATAAGTAAGTACATGGTCCCCTACATGCTTGGAAGTAGTTAGATGTCATAATTACAAGTATACGGCACAAAAAAGCATGGGTATATGATTCAGCTTAACAATAATAGAAATACAGAAAAAGGATCAGTGTTTCCAAGTACTACAACGACGACGACGACAATGGCAACAACACTTTTACTGTAAAAAAGGCTAAAAATTCCAAACAATAGATATACATTTTTCTTTCTTTTAAAAAGGGGACCAATATTTGCGTGAAACTGTTTTTTTTTTTCATGGCCAATGCAGATTTTTTTGAATCCAGAGCAAATGACCGATAAGCTCTGTTGGTATTTTGAGGTACAGAAATAGAAACCATAAACTTATTATTTGTGCACTATTCTACATTTTTAACAGTAATAAATATATGAATGATGTCCATCCTTATCAAATCTATACAAATGCACTTTTTATTACCATTGTATTCTATTCATTTATTGGATTATTAGTGAGCTTCCAAAAAGCAGATAAACGCTGACAACAAAAAATTTGAAGAACTCTAGTGAAACCAAGCAGAATACAAGTATGTTTTCCCCATGGCTTTAATCAACTGGAAGAATTTTTCATTTCAAATTGACAAACTATTTGCAAATTTTGACAACAATTTCTTCCCAAAAATAAATACTCATTTGCCAATTAGCTGATTACAATCATTAAATAAGCTAAAAACAGCCTCACTGCCCAGCTGTCTTAAAATTCAGAAAGAGAATCCACTCATGCCTCCCCCACAAGAATTCTGCGTTTTTGAGTTTGTAAACGACTGCTTTGTTTACCGCCTCCTCAGCTCGATGCCTAAGAAGAAGCCAGCCATCAAGAGCTCTGTTGGGTCTAATAAGTGCAGTTAATTCAAACATTATCAACTCTTCTCCTGGCTTTGTCTCGAGGAAACCAGAGCGCCGAGGAGCTATAATTGGTTAGTGGGTGAGAAGAGATGCAGAGGCGAATGACATGAGGGGAGAGAGGGAGAGAGAGATGAGGAACATATCAAAGGTGTACCTCTGTGGTATAATATGAGATAGGGCTGTAAAATATTTTGCACTGTGAGGGATTTTAAATGGTACACCTAACTTGTATACTTTATGGCCGGTTACAATCTCACAGTCCTTAAAAAGATAACATCTTAAAAGTCCTATATTACACAAAATTGACTCTTGAGCATTAAGCCATGTTATAATGTTGTTACCTTCTCACACCTTAGTGCAATGCAAAGTCACTTAACTACAGACAGGCTCTTGGCTAAAAGCCCTTCATCATCTAGGACTCTACACTTTAATATACAAGCCCCAGTCAGTAGCACTTTAGTTTATTGTGAATGAAATTGTTTAAATTCTACATTTGCCATAGTTAATTTGTTAGTTGTTTGTCTATTTTGCCAATTGGAGTAACTAAAACTCAAAGAAAAAGGGAAATAGTCAATAGAAAATAAATGAAATAAATAGATATGCAAATATAACACATTGCCTTGTTTCTCGTTTTTGCTTATCTGTGTATAAAAAAGGGGAAACTAACACATCTCCGGGTTACAACTTGGCTACAACATGATTAAGTAAACTTTCAGACATAAGAGGTATTCAATTAAAAACACAATACAGAGATGTGTGCAAACAAACCCCTGCCATAGCTTCAAATGCAGGACATACAGGATTATTTAAACATCATGAATCACATAACTTTAAGTTTATGATGTAGGGAAACTTAACATAAAGGCTTAAAGGCTCTTGAATCAAAAGTCAATTCATCTGGAGTTTTATTTCTGCATATGTAGTACTTTGCATTACTTGTCTCTGTCTGAATACATTTTAAGCATCTTTTTAGTCTTAAATAAAAGGCCGACCAATGTCTCACACATCTGGACCAAACAAGGGAAAGTTTTTCATTATCAGCTTATCTTGGTAAAGTATGGTTTCTTGTAACTAAAGAGTTCTAAGTCAGGGTAAAGACGGAGCTCTTATAGGCAAGTGTTTCAACATCAGCAGTTGCTCAAATCAAACACTTAACTTCAACAAAGACAAAGCATCAACCATTCAAAACACATCAATGTGTAGTCTAAATTAATCAAAATGCGTAGCTCTTACTTAGATGATGCATACAGCCATATTTAGAATCATGTTACACCCCTACTGCTAGACCAGTGCACAGTTCCTTTTACCTCCAGACCCTGCCCCTCCGCCCCCATCACTCTTCTTTAGACCTCCAGGTAGTGCCCAGTTTAACAGCTCTATTTGAAATGTGCTTGTGGGCGGAGTGTAGGTGTTTAAGAATACAACATCACATATTAACATCTAAAAACAACCCATATTTTTATGTATTCTCCCCTTGTAAAGCCCATATGCCACCCATGAAGTCTGCTGGGTGGATATGGTGATGTAAGAACAGAGCAGACTTGTGGTTTAATAGCCCTGTGACACAGACATAATTAAAGAGTCATTTGTGAGCAGCACTTTCTTCCTCTTCCTCGAGCATGACGTGTGCAGACAGCGGAGGGATAATGGACGCCATCACAGCACAGTCTCACTTTGGCCTTTTCAGAAACCGCATTAAAGACCGGACAATGTTTGTGAGGGAGAGGAAGATTCTCCATGTTCAGATGTTATTTTTAGATTCATCGTCAATGGCATAAGAGGTTTGGATGAGATTTGTGGAGCTGTAAGTCTTTAGTAGTTTAGTTGATTAATCGGTTGATGGTGTTTTAGTAAACCGAGATTTGTCTGGGGTCCTGCTCTGCCTACAATGTCCCATAGTATGACATTAAACAGCTCTACCTTACATGTATTCAATTGGTGGTTTTACTGCTCAAAAATATCTCAAAAAACAGGCATTCTAACTGTGAGCGGGGTTGCCTCTCGGCAGATCTGACCTGTAACTTGGTCTGGTTTGGTTTTCATGAAGATAGAAAGCTTTAATACCATACTGTGAAACATTCCAGACAAAGCAATGACATCTCCATGGAGAAAAACATTTGACGGAGCCTCGACCAGAGAAGTTACACAATGCACCTTTAAGTCAACTAATTATTTTATTTTATTTTAGATAATTCAAATCCATGGGACAGCAGCAGAAAGGAGAAGTCAGTGAATTAGCTAAAAGTTTGTATTTTTGGTATTTTTATGTTAGAAGTCTTTATATAAATACATAGTTTCCTAGTATTTTTATGAATAAATAGTTTTTGCATGAACTTCTGTGCACTTGTAGTCTTGTGAGTGGAGTTTAGGTCAGACACTGAATTGCGCAATAGTTTTGAGAGCTTTTGCCACGACTTTTTGTCAACCAATTGATAATCAGGACATGTCTTTAATAGACCAAGAATTTCTTTAGCTGACTATAGAGATTTTGTATAGCACAGTGGCAACTTTGCAATATTATATAAAATAAATGTATTGCTAAAAAGTCTAGTGGTGTCACCTGCTCGTCTCCATGGTGACAGCCCAGTTTAATGCCATACTTGTAACATTTTAGAAAAGCCAAAAAAAACTAGCTAGTGGAGGATCACTCAGTTCATCCATATTTGAACAAATAACTAATGCTATATGAGACCAGTGAACAATGCACGTGTTTTAAGGCCTATATATAATAAGATTGCTTTACATAGCTGAATAGCCAACTAGCACAGCAGTCTGATACAGGGAATAATAAGAGCTTCATGTTTGAATGTAGAATAGTTTACCCAGAGAAGGGCTACCTAGTTCTCATCTGCAGTGGGATGGACACTGAAAACAGCCCAATTAAGACAAAAAGAAAACACACAATAAGATACGGAACAAGTTAATTACTTAACAACTTAATTTATGTTTTGTTCCATCTTTGACCCAGAAACCTGATTATTTCTGATTATTTGAAGAGACAATTGTCATCCCTCATAATCAACATAACCGGATAAGTGACAGGGGGTAAACAAACATGATGTGCTGTCATTAAGTAATAAGAGCCCCTTCCGTCCGTTGTGAGTTTATTAGCAGGTTAGAGAGATCGGGACAATATGGAAAAACTGCTATGTACTATATGCCGTTTAAATCGGATGTCTGACAAAAAGAAAAGGAGACAAACATTATATTAAGTTATCATTTCAAGATTTTTTTTTTCCAGTTTGGTTTATTGTGATACTAGATTAACTTGGAGCTATTAGGGCATTTCAATCAATGATATTCTGTTCTAAGAAGAAATAAAAAACCTGCTACATTATAGATCAGAAAGTGAGATAATTTTGCATTTCTCAATCAAGCTTACCCCAGATGTTACACTTCTTTAAAGAGGAGGCATTATGCAAAATCTTGGAATGTTGTTCCCTTGTCAAAAACATGCCTGAAGAAGTTTTAGAGGTCATTCATGCATGTTTGTGTAATCTAGCAATCTCTCCTGGGCTCTATTCGAACCCTCCTTGCGGTTGGCAGTGCAATTCTGTCCAACGCTCAGCCCACAAGCCTACGTAACCCTTGCTCCTGCATAACAATTCTCCATAAATATACAAAATCATGATACAAAACAAATCACTACAACTTTACCAACCTGATGCAATGTGCTGTTTCATTAGCAAAAAGCACCCCGATTGTAATGTTATAGTATTCTGAAGGGGGAGTGATACAGGGAGGGGGCACTCAAGTGTCAATAACAAGAGAAATGTAATAAACATATTTTCAAAACAACAATGGTGATCTAAATGTGTAATGTGTTAGCAAATACCTCACAGTTCAAGTCACACTGTGACTTGAAACTGGATTTTTTTAAAAACACACAAATTGCCAGTCTGATTGCAATTAGGTATTTGATGAAAACTCAAAATTCTGTCCAATTTTCAATAAACCAGTAGCTTATCTCAACCTTAGCTTTTGTGGTCTAGGTAGTATGGAGGAAAGTCTCATTCAAACACTACAGTATACACGCAGTGTATTCAGTTGTGCGGTTGTAGTGAATGCGTGCTTGTTTGAGTCTTCTGGACACATCCAGTGCACAGCTAACCTCAGACAATGCAGAGGGCTGTCAGAACGAGCCTGTCCCGAGTGTCTGGAGCTGCCTCCCTCTGGACTTCCTGCTCCACGTACACAAAACCACACACACACACACACACACACATAAACACACATACACACACACAGACACACTCACAAAACCACACACACACACAAATATGCTGCCATTCTAAAAAGAGTAACCCAACATCACCCTCTGACAAGAGCGCCAGCTGAGCCTCCCCAAATGCACACAAGAAGCATTTAAGATAGTTTAGCTTAAGGCTGCAACAGTAAAGGCCCTGTACCTAATGTCTTCCCATGTATTTGAGTAAAATTTGTCTCGTCCCAGTACAGATATTTTAACCTCAACAGCTGCTTATACAGTATATATGTCTTCTGCGCGCCATTTTATTGTGTAATAATCAGGTGTGTGTGTTAGCATGCTGCTAACTTTACCATAATGGGAAAATAATAACCCTCCATTCTGGTCTCTGAAAGTTATAAACTTTGGACCACTGCAGACCGTTTAAATGAACTAGTTCTGTTTTTAAGACAATAAAAATCAGATACAGCACCTTTAATCACAATGAAATCACAATTTGAATAAACGCCACTAGCAAACGCTAGTGCATTGTGTAATGTTTCTGGTGGAGGGTCCATTAAATGCTTTTCCTCACGGAGATGTTCTTGCTTTGTCTGGAATGTTTCACAGTATGGTATTAAACCTTTTTATCATTATGGAGACCAAACCAGACCAAGTTACAAGTCAGATCTGTGGAGAGGCAACCCCGCTCACAGTCAGAATACCTGTTTTTCTAGGCATTTATGAGCTATAAAACCACCTGTAATTGAGTAAATGTAAGGTAGAACCGTTTATTGTCATATTGTGGAACATTCCAGGCAGAGCAATGACATATCCATAAAAACAAGCAGGCGAAAACACAATGCACCTTTAAGGCTGCAATTTTTTAAGTACCATTTTTAAGTGCAATTTTTTAAGTTCCTCCACAGACAACAAAATATCCTTTGTTATTCTGCATAAAACTGCTTACCCTGTAAGATAAGATAAGATAATCCTTTATTTGTCCCACAATGGGGAAATTGCAGTGTCACAACGCAAGTTACAGAAACAGAAGGAAAATAAGAGCATGCATCAAATCAAGATAAATAATAATAATAATAATAATAATAATAATAATAATAATAATAATAATAATAATAATAAGTATAGCTGTAGTTTAGATCTGTACAAACATGTTCTGAAATGTGATTCTTATATTTGTCAGTTCAACTTCATGCAACAGTAAGTTTTTTTTCTTCTAAATACAATATGAAACTAGAACTCATTGGGAAACAAAGGAAAAGCAGAGAGCATTATGTGTCCAACATAATAGGCCAGCCAACACAGCTGTGTCATATTTTTATGGAGCTTTTATACTAGCTGCACAAATATTTCAAACCAACACCTTTACACTTACTCTGACATTTTCTCATTTGTTCCATAAGTTCCTCCACCTGAAGTCTGACAGTAACTCATTTTGAGAAAATATATTGCACCTTTTAACAGTGCAGCCTAAGTATGTTCTATAGGCGTGAGCCCTCTTCACACTTAACATAACAATCACAAGGACCCAAAAGCGTATCACTGAAAATATGAACTATGGCAATCATAAAATCGCCAATCATAACACAAAAAATGTCTTCCATTAAAAAAGTTAATCATTGAAAAACATCCACAGTGTCACATGTCCAGTTTGTGAAATACAAAAGGACAGCAGTCTGACACTTGGACATGAAGCTTCAGCTCTGGTGCTGCTGTGGCATTCAAATATTCAGATTAAATCAGCTGCCAGACGGAAACGCATGAGGGGCTTACCTGATTTGCTTTCATGGCTGTGTGCTGTCTGCATACAATTATAAATTGTTTTTATTTATGTCTAAACCAGGAAGTGCACAGTTAGCATTACTGTGATGGCAAAAATCTGAAACTCTGAATGTTGTGAAAAGTGCTTATATACCTACTTCTGTGTAGAATCCCTCAGTCGTCCAGGTAGAATCCATAGCAAAAGGAGAAATTTAATTTGTCAACTGGACAGAGTTTATTTGGTCGAATATGTTTCGCAGCTCATCCAAGCTGCTTCCTCAGTTCTGGTCAGATGCTGGCGGACACTGCTTTATATCTGCTTGAAGATAAAGATAATTACAATGAAAATTACTGTTCTTGTAATTTTCATTGTAATTAAGCTCCTCCCTTTCAGCAGATATAAAGCAGTGTCCGCCAGCATCTGATCAGAACTGAAGAAGCAGCTTGGATGAGCTGCGAAACGTATTCGACCAAATAAACTCTGTCCAGTTGACAAATTAAATTTCTCCTTTTCCTACTTATTTCTGTGAATAATTAGGATGCTCAGAATGCATTTGAAAAAGGATGAATATGTGGACTATTGCAAACAGACGGCTGCACTAACAGTAAAATGCAATAAAAAGTAAAAAATCACTCAAAAATATGTTTAAATGAACTAGGTTTTCTTTATAACAGTGAATAGTTGCATTATATCATCTCTCTGCATAAGACATGGTCCAGAACTTGTGACTGCTGACATGAACAAAAACTGCAGTCGTTTTGCTGACACTGGTTAAACTAAATTATAAGCTTAAAGACACAATACAACAATTGATAAATTTTTAATATGTAATATAAAATGTCAGGTTTTTACAAATGCTTTTATTCACTGTACCTTTGGTATTTCATGTTTTTTAACTTTCTAGTAGTTATTGTAAAATTAAAATCCAAAAATGAAAACATAACAGCAGCAGAGGTTACAATAACTGAACTAAAAATAATCTCAGCAGTGAAGTTGCTTAGCTTAGCTGTGCACTGAAATGATTGGTATGAGTCAGGTGAAGATGTATGGACTTTAAAAACATGGAGGAGCAGTGTCAGCTAACAAGGGAGAGCAGGATCACTCAAAACATGGCTAAAATTAAACTATAGTACAACTGCAGGCGTGCTGTAATGATGCCTGAATGAAGACAAGCTACACTTTTGATGAACTGCAGTTTTTGGTAAATCCACTAAACCAAGCATATTCATTTTGGCCCTATCACCCATCCCTAGTGAGATATTTTCCTGACCATCTTACATCACCCTAAACACTTCCTCTTGGCCTTCGTTTTGGCAACAATTTGTCAACGCTGAGACCCAGTGACACCGAAATTACAGATTTGGTCAATTCAGGTAAGAGACGAGGAATGAGTAATCCACCAAGAACAACCTTTGCGCAGTCTCGAAGTGAAAGCGTGACACAACATTGGCTGGGAAATGCTCCACTGTGCAGCAAAAAGGGAGTCTAGATAACGCCTTCTTAAACTCATTTATCTGCAGCATGGGGAACAAAAACAAAGGATGAGTCAACATGGTGGATTCAGTGCCAAGCTAATAAGGGTGGAGGAGCTAGAGGATTTTGTAATTATCGTCACACTGGACTTTTTGGGAAAGATTTCCCTTGCAGCAGAATTTCCAGATTTAACTCATGGTTTTATTTTGTGCTATCTTAAAACTGAGCCAAATCCCCACAAACATCTTGTATATTATTCTGCATAAATACTGCAGTTTAGATCTGTACAATAAAATATGTACATTCTGAAATGTGATTCTTGTGCTTCTGTGTATGAGTTTGTCAGTTCAACTTCACGCAACAGTAACTTTTTTCTACTTACAATATGAAAACTCATTGGGAAACAGAGGAAGATGGATTAAAAGGGCCCAATAGACTGGGAACACATACACATTCTAGAATCCTTATAGTTCCAAACGGATCCAATTTCCTCCACAAAGAACAAAATATCTTGTTACATCTTATTGTGCATAAAACCGAAATGTGATTCTTGTATTTGTTTGTCACTTCAACTTCACACAGCAGTAAGTTTTTTCTGCTTAATATAATATGAAACTAAAACTCATTGGGAAACAAAGGTTTTTGTAATTATCGTACCCCTGGCCTTTTTTGGAAAGATTTGCCTAGCAATATAATTTCCAGTTTTATTTTAACAGGTTTATCATTTTATTTCATGCTAGATTTAAGGGCAGAATACATTGTGTTCACATGTTGCCTATAGTTTAAAACAGACCTGTAGGACAAGTCGGAAGTCTGTGGTGAAATTTGAAGTTTAACTGTCAGACTGCAGATTTGTTGGTTAATATCTCTGTAATTACTGAGCCTATCCACATCAAAGAAAAACTGACAACATTCACTGCTTTCTAGGGCTGTCCTCGACCAAGGATTTTCTTGGTCGACCAGTGGTCGTGCATTCACTCCGACTAATCGACTAATCGCCACGCCCCCCCCCCCCAAAAAAAAAAAAAAAAAAAAAAAAAAAAAAAAAAAAAACGGGATACACATCTGTGAGGCTTTACCTGCCTGTAATGCCAGGCTGCCGTATCTATGCGCATTTACCACTAACGACGAGGGTAACCTTCATGCAATTTTCAACCATGCAGGAATTTTAAAATGGTTATGTTGTCTGATTTCCTGAAATATGGGATGTAGGCCTAAAGGGATGTGTATTGTCATGCACAAGAGCGACCCTTTTTTCAGCTGCGATTCTAAAGTCTGCCATTACTTCGCTGAGTCGTTCTGCTGTTAGCAGCTGTGTGGCTCACTTCCAAAACTTTAGTTTCCAGAACGAATGAATGCAGTTGCCAGTTATCAGATATAAAATGCGCCGTGACCGTCATGTAACTTTCCATCTGGTTAGATGTCCATATATCCGTGGTGAAACTGAGTGCTTTGCAGTTTTCGATCTTGCCCTGAAGTGTTTGTTTTGTAGAGTTGTATTTGCTCGTTAACAGCGTGCATCACTGTGTCACGTCTTGGCAGGCTGTATCCGGGCTCTAGGTATTCAATTAGATTTTTAAATCCCTCACCACTGATGATATTCACAGGGCGCATGTCCAGCGCGACGAAATCAGCTATTTTGTCAGTTATGTCTGTCTTCCTTTTTTTCAGATAGAGAGATACGAGCTTTTGCTGCGTCAATGATGAGGATGAGGAAGCCGCGGAGGCTGACTTATCGCAATAAAGTGGATGTGCCTGTAGAGAGATCGTAAAATAATGAGCTGGATAATTTAGTTTTACCAGTAGCCTACACATGAATATAGTCCTAGCGACAATAACAAAATGTACTTATAGGCTTACATATTGCAATCAAACTTGTTGCAAGGGGTAGCTAGGCTAGTAGGCTACTTACATGGTTGAGGTGGTAAAACATGTTTGTCGTGGAAGAATGAAAGGCAAATGTTTTTTTGCAAATTCTGCACGTAACCCTCTTTGGGTCATCTTTGTTCTTTTCGAAATGTTCCCAAATTTTAGAGCTCCTCCCAGACATGGTGTCTGCCGTGTTAAAAAAATCACCAACAGTAAATTAGTGGCACGACGACTTGCTTTATCATGCTCGTCAAATTAAAGGCGCGGATTTTTTTCCCTCCGACCAATCGACCAATGGAATTTTGGTCAGCTAATATTTTTTTGGTCGACCAACGATTAATCGATTGTTTGCCGTCAGCCCTACTGCTTTCTCTGTCAGTATAAATAAACAAAAGGTGAAATTATTTGTTCACAATAGCCTTAGAAAGTGGTGCTATTATTCAACCACAAACGCTCATGCATAGTTGCCTTGTTGTCAATTGAAAGGACTTTAAGACATAAGATTAGACTCATATTGCAGGTTTGTAGAGCTAATCCTAAACAAATAATGATAACGTTCAACATTTGAGGAGTTCCCGTTTGGCTATTTCTTCCAAATAACAGTGAATAGTTTTATATAGGCCCCCTCCTGCCATCTGTAATTATGATATAATTTAAGCCTAAAATGTGAAAGCATATTGGAAATGCCTTGCTCAACTGTGCGATTGGCTGTTTAGTATTGCACCTTGTCGTTATTTCAAAGTGCTAATTGGATGTATCAAAATTGAGAGAAGTCAGTGTCACCATCAACTGGGAGAATGTACTTGCATTGCCATTTCTGTATCAAAATCATTCTGTACATTTACATACAGTTTCTTCTGAAATGTTCACTAATGTGATTGCTATTAGTTGGATGAAGACACTGCTGCATTTTGCTGATGTCAGGTCACATTAGAAACAAATAGCTTTGTATTATAAATTATACATTGGGAAAATAAAAGGGGAAGCACCAATATAAATAAGTTATGCATGTTTGAATATTAATGTTATAGCTTTTCTTGGTTAATTGCTGTGAATGCATGATGCTGTTATAGTAATTTAGATAGGGCTACAAAAAAGTGAAAATATTTGTGGGGAAGCTGGCCAAAGTGGTCTTAAGTAGGAGGCAGACTCTGAAAATATTCCATATTTGTCCCAAAGATTTATTTGACAATTCACCGTGGTATTGTGGCGAACAGAAAAAAAATTACATATTTACAAAAAAATAACTGCTCCAACTTAGGCATAAGCAACAGAAACTAATAAAACAACAACAAAAAAAAAACCTGTACCTGGGTACACTGATGTGTCTGACCGAGAGCCTGAGCTGACCTGCTTTTATAGTCCTCCCCACAGGAAGCTCCTCCCTCCAGGTAATTCCAAGGTCCCTCATCAGGTTGGCTGTAAGGCAACTTCATTTTCGTCTACAGTTACCCCTCGCTCTACAACAAGGGCCTAAATCCTCTTTAACTTAAAGTGTTTAACGTAATCTATGAACACTAAAACATCCAAATCAAATATACAAAACCTAACAAACAAAAGGAACTGAAACCAATTCTCCCCTCCACATGGTCTGTCCCAAAACCTCCCCCCAGAGGCTTTAAATATGGCCGTTTCAGGGCACGCCCCCTCTTTTGTCTCCAGACCATGTGGAGCAACAGGTAAGTAGGTAAATGACATGTTTAACTAAATTGAATAGATCTAACTAAATAAAATATATTTAAATTAACTTGAGTGTGTCGTGTTATGTTAAAGGAACTAAACAAAACTAAATAAAAAAACCCGGGATAGTTCTATCCAGCAGTTCAGTTGATTATGGAGAAATTAACAAATATGAAATGAAATAGTTCACAGAGCACATTTCATACACATCCAGGAACATTCATATTTGAAACTGAAACATGAACTGATAAATTAAGACAAGAAACAAAGAGGGAAATACTTTATTCATCATGCACTATATTGCCAAAAGTATTCACTCATCCATCCAAATAATGGGAATCAGGTGTTCCAAACACTTCCATGGCCACAGGTGTATAAAATCAAGCACCTCGGCCTGCAGACTGTTTCTACAAACATTTGTGAAAGAATGGGTCGCTCTCAGGAGCTCAGTGAATTCCAGCATGGTACTGTGATAAGATGCCACCTGTGCAACAAGTCCAGTCGTGAAATTTCCTCACTCCTAAATATTCCACAGTCAACTGTCAGTGGTATTAAAACAAAGTGGAACCAATTGGGAAAGACAGCAACGCAGCCACGAAGTGATAGGCCAAATAAACTGACGTGAGTCAATCGCTATAAACCTCCAAACTTCATGTGGCCTTCAGATCAGCTCAAGAACAGTGCGTAGAGAGCTTCATGGAATGGGTTTCCATGGCCGAGCAGCTGCATTCAAGCCATACATCACCAAGTGTACTCTAGAGCAGTGGAGACACGTTCTCTGGAGTGACGAATCGTGCTTCTCAATCTGGCAATCTGATGGACGACTCTGGGTTTGGCGGTTGCCAGGAGAACGGTACTTGTCTGACTGCATTGTGCCAAGTGTAAAGCTTGGTGGAGGAGAGATTATGGTGTGGGGTTGTTTTTCAGGAGCTGGGCTTGGCCCCTTAGCTCCAGTGAAAGGAACTCTGAATGCTTCAGCATACCAAGAGATTTTGGACAATTCCAAGCTCCCAACTTTGTGGGAACAGGTTGGAGATGGCCCCTTCGTCTTCAACATGACTGTGCACCAGTGCACAAAGCAAGGTCCATAAAGACATGGATGAGAGAGTTTGGTGTGGATGAACTTGACTGGCCTGCACAGAGTCCTGACCTCAACCCGACAGAACACCTTTGGGAAGAATTAGAGCAGAGACTGAGAGCCAGGCCTTCTCGTGTGTGACCTCACAAATTTCCTTCTGGAAGAGTGGTCAAAAATTCCCATAAATACACTCCTAAACCTTGTGGACACCCTTCCCAGAACAGTTGACGCTGTTATAGCTGCAAAGGGTGGATTGACGTCATATTAAACCCTATGGGATGGGAGAATGGGATGTCACTTAAATTCATATGCGAGTCAAGGCAGGTGAACGAATACTTTTGGCAATATAGTATCTAACCTTACTACAATCAGATTAAAGCTGTAAGGTTGACTAGATACAAACTAACTACTAAAGTTTTTCACATTTAAAAAGGAACACAAACTTGACTTTTTAGGTCAATGGCCAACCACGTGACACCTTGTTGAGAACTACATGAGATTAGACCATGATTGAAGCTACATACATCACATCACAATATATTACTCACCTCCTGACCCAAGCATCTCTGATGATCCATAACAAGCATGACGTCATTCTTTATCGATCAGTCTCCTAATAAATGCCATTCTCTCAGCTCTGTTCATAACGCGACAGCATTAGACATTAGTTTACCACTCACATCTATTGATCATTATTTAGCAGGTTGACATAAACAGTCTTATCAATAGACACCATAAGTCATTAATGTAACGGCATTAGCACAGATGATGGAAAAACCACATCAACGCCAATGCAATAGCTCTAAAAATCTATCATTTAATTCTTTACAGTTGACAACAAATTGATGTGTGCTGCTCAAAAAACCTTGGCTGGTCACATAGCTGCTTATTAAATACATGTATTAATTTCTATGCTGGCCAAAAGTTTACAATATGACAAAAATGAATCAATTTTTTTCCTCCTCCTATTTATCAATCCAGATTTTTTTTATTAAATTTTATTTTTGCCATTAAAAGAATAAGAATAGCAATGAATATCAATTTTGCCAATGCCATTTAGTAAATAGTACATTTTCTGAACTCCAAACCACATAAAAAAAAAAAAAAAAAATGAAACCCCAACCCCATTAAAAAAGACCCTAGTTAATCATTTACTATTATGAATCGCGATCACTATTAAAAGTGGATTAACTGACCAAAGGGTACGCAGCCAGTTTAGTTCTGGCATAAACTCTCAAAACGATCAAGTCTCTCTGTGTATCTGACCTTAACTGCTCTCACAAGACCTCAAGCCAGTGCATGCAAAAACAAATATTGGTACAGAGAAAGCTCAACATTTACCTCCGAATTCCAGCTAATTCACTCATGTCTTCTTTCTGCTGAGGTCTATTAAAATACTTTTAATCCCAGAAAAATAATTAGTCGACTATGAATACAAACTTCTGTTGACACTTGAAGGTTCTAACATCTGTAGCCTGTTTTTCACTCAAGAGTGAACCACAATCCTGTGTTGTCCTTTATTTTGGTCTGAAAGAAAAACAGTTATCGCCAGCATCCTTCTCACATGCAGCAAGAAAACAGCCTCATAGGGACTTACAGCTGAAATATTCTAACAGAGGTGGATTTGATCTTTCAGTCACTTTTTATTTTACATTGATAGACCCAGGAATGACAAAGATATTAACTTTTAAATACTTTAAAACCGATGTAAAGCCAAAAGCAATTCTAATCAAATGCGCTCGTGTACATACCCACTTTTTCCTCAGACTCCATCTCATAAGTTTTACTCAGAAAACGGTCTGTTGAGACATTTCTATAACATAGTTTGAGTGTTCAGAAAGAAAATGGAAGAGCGCAGTGTGTGTAAAAAGAGTAGGGCAGTGTGGTGGGAGCTACTGTCTGTCTCTGCTGCTGCTGGAGACGAGGCAGAGCAGCGCAGACACGGGGAGTCTCTGTGAATGCAGTTAGAGGAGTGACACACTCAGGAGGAAAAAAAAAAGGAAATCATCAAAAAAAGAAATGTCTGATAGTGTAGCTCCCCTACCCGTCTATATTAAGAGTAGACTGGCTATATTATCAAATTGATATCATGACCCGTGTATCGAGATATGCATCAAATCGTGGGGACACTGTATTGTTGCATCCCTAACTCCTACTGACCACTGGTTTACAGCTGTGTACTTTACTAATGAGGTATACATTGTTCACCATTGTGTTTTATTGTGTGTATTGTCAATTATTTAAAGGAACTGTATGTACGCTGCGCTTTTGCTTAAATCACAATCACAACTGAACCAGAGTTGCCAATGTCTTAACCTGCAGATAAGAGTACAAATACAAGTTACATGTTTTTTTTTCAGTATGGACAGGCCATTTCTCATGTGAAAGCTCAGAACCTCCAGCCTACCTCTCTGAGCTGCAGAGGCTGCACTAGCACTCATTCATGATTGGCTGCAGGTGCTGGGGATTAGATAGTGATGATGAACCCTAAATTATAACTAACAATGTGGCCATCATGTCCAAAGTTTTTGTAAAGAAGATTAAAACAGCATTATAATTGTTATCAGTAAAAATATGTCTGAAATTTTAAATCAAAATCTTACACACAGTTCATGTAAATATAGGCCCATTTTAATTTTTTAAATCAGTCACTTGAGCAACTACGGATTGGAATAAAAACACATTGGTCAGACTTTTCCTCCCGTTTGAGAGCCGAGACATTTCCTTTTGTCCCAGACATTGAAATACTTGAATATAAAGGCATAGCTATGACAGCTAAGGCCACCTATATTTGCAATGTCTTATACATTATTACAATTATACAGATTTATCAAACCATAAATTGAAATGTCTTGATTATAAGGTTGTAAGCGCTTTACGGTGTTACATTAAAGTGCATACATTATCATTACGAAGAGGTCTGAGTTGGGTAAATATAGAAACCTGTTGCAGCTTTTTCACACCATACTTTGGGTCTGCTAATCTTGACTTCAGTATAAGGGTAAAGCGTGAAGAATGAAAATGAAACAGATAAAAGAAGAAGATGCTTTGTGAAAAAGACAGCATGACATTTTTAATACTAATAAATGAATATTACTGAGACTTTTGCTCATGTTTGAAAATGCCTGTGCTGTTGTTCATCAGTATCAATTAAACAAACCGAGGCTTGACAAACTGATTTTGGCGTTTTCTGCAGCACCTAATCCGAAAAGTAAAAATCTACTTTTCTACAATATGCTCTACATTACATTTAAAATAATTATATTTTTAAAAAAACAAAACATTACGAGGCCTGTATAAATAGTCTAATGGGCTTTGCCTTTTTCCAAATTGTGTTTTTGTTTGTGATGATATAATGAAGGCAAGGCAATAATGAATACAGTGTTGATTAGGGCTGATCTTTTTTGAAAAATAATTACACATTGATGAATACTGTGACTAAGCTGCCAGATTTCTGAAAAAAAAAATCACAGAACATGTTTTTTAAATCTCTAAACTACATAAGGTATTACAATTAGGCAAAAACAGTTCAGTTTAGTGGAGGACAACATCCCTTAAAGGTACAGTATGTAACTTTTTGATTCGTGGTCCCTCACCTGCTTCTTTCTATGGATATATCCTTGCTCTGCCTGGAATGTTCCACAATATGATATTAAACAGCTCCATCTTACATTTATTAAATTACAGGTGGTTTTATAGCTCAAAAATACCTAGAAAACCAGGCATTCTGACTGTGAATGGAGTCACCTCTCCGCAGATCTGACCTGTAACTTGATTTAGTCTCTATCAAGATAGAAAGTTTTAATACCATACTGTGAAACATTCTAAAAAAATAACATATCCATGGAGAAAAGTATCTGACGGACCCTCCACCAAAAAAGTTAAACAATGCACCTTTAAATAATAGCCGGTTTACGATTTGAAGTCTGTGATTATTCAAATTACAGTTTCAATTTGTTATTCAAGCCTCACTAATTTCTCCAAATTGTCTGTTGGTTACTGCTGTATTGGTTCGCAGTGATCAGTCATCCAGCATCGGTCCCCTGCTGTCCTGTCCAAACATGTCCAGGCGAGACACTCCCCCTACACCACACTCTAATCCGGCCATGCTCCAGGCTGTTAGCGCCTCTCCCAAGGGACAGTGCCTCTTTTTGGAGATAAAATGGATTCACTCTGGCCTAAATTGCCACTAGCTTTGGGCCAGCGGTGTCAAACTCACTTTCACTGATAGCTGCAACAGAACAAGTGAATCGGATCTAGAACAAAGATATTCAGTGCTCTGTCTGACTGAGCTGCTTGCTTATAGCCGAACTGCATACTATTTGCAAAACAGTAACTCAATTGTAGGTGCTCGACATGATGTTAAATAATAGGTTACATATTTGGAGATCATTATATTTTATAAGCTCAAAGGAAAGCCTCTAATTAGCACAGGTGTGGTAAGCAGTTTCAGGGCTAAGAAGATACAATAACACCCTCAATCAAGACGTATTTAAAGTGACACAGAAGAGGTTAGGATCATTTGACCTGATCACAACATTCTACAGATGTTTTCACTTAGTTTAAATATATATTTTTACAATAGCTTAACAAATGTATGCCAATTTTGTCACTTGCGAACTAGGGTTGTCAAACGATCAAAACTCAAATACTAATTGATATTAGATATTTGTTTAAGCAAGTTTGTATACTGGGGGGAAAAAAGAAAAAAAGAACAAAAAAATCACATAACTGGATATAAATGTGACCTTTCTGGAACAGTTAGTTTAGTTACTTTTTGAGTTTAATCAGAAATAGAGTAAGACCACATAATATAATAAACAAATAGTATTTTGTGTTGAAAATTATAATATTTCCAAAAAAAAAGGAGCTTTTAAAATTATAATTTGGGAATCAAAATTGGTATCAAGTATCAAGTCCATTAGTATCGAAATAGAGTTTGAAAAGTTAGTATTGTGACAACACTAATTCAAACACATCGCCACATCATAGTTGAAATGAAAGGACTTTAAGTTTGTGATTCCAATTCTCAACAAATGAGGTTCAACATTTGTGGTACATAAGTTTGGAGGCCTCGGTCATCAGAAATTATGACCAATTATCAAGATCAAGAATGTAAAGAACGCAATCTGCAATGAAATGTTGTTCACGAGAAGCTATTTTAATTATTAAATGATGTTTTGTACACTCAACAATAACAAAGATACCCCAATCAGGAAGCTGTAGCCCGTATAGCTTCCTCTATGTATACAAACTTGTACAAGTCCAACTTTTATGTTGTGTTGTGTGTTGTCTATTATGACATTATATGTATCCTACGAAACAGGGAAACAGTGATTGCTAATTAGTGAACTAACACAACAAACTGAAATTTGAAAGAAATTTGGATTGGACCCCATATGCTAGCTGTCTGACAGTCAGAGGTCAGTTTTAGTCCCGATTTAGTAATGTGTAATTTTCTGCATTTTTATACAGATGCATGCCCAACCTATGTCCTGAATTTAGTACAAGCAGTCGTAGCAGCAGTACTTTCATACAGTGCAAGTCACATTCACAGGACAGAAATGAACCTTTCCTGAATAGCTTTAGAATGATCTTGAGCTGTATCAGAACAAGTATAAGACCACATAGACTAGAATACACCCACACACTAGAACATCACTTTTAGCAGTTTATCCCAAGCAAACATATCTCACAACAGGCTATTACAGACTCCAGTGAAACTAATCTTTCCAGGCTTGTTCGTATTGTTAATAAAATAGGATACACTACAAAATTAAACAACTGGAGGGCATGAGATCCAATAAAATTATCTTAAGAGGACTATGACAGTTTAAAAAAAGTGTAGGTCAGCAACAGGACTTACACAGTCAGCAACCATTCACTTGACCTAACTACCCGTAATGCTAGGGTTCACAGCGAGAAATTATGGTGTAATTACAACGCAGCACAAATCCAAGAAGAAACCAGGGGAAGGTTGAAATCTAGCTAGAAGAACATCCAGCCAATAATGTTACTGGGAAAAACTACAATCGTTACAGCTGTTGGCAACCTTAATATAACCCCACACTTTCTTCTTGACAAAGGCCAAACAGCTATGTCAGGGTGATTGTGGTGAAATGCAACACTGGTATGTCCAAGCACAGAGGCTGCACTGTACAGACACAACACAAAACATGGCTGATACAAATCTATGTACTTCTGACCCATATCCCTGCTGCTTATGGGAATGTTAAGAGTAAAGAAGCAGTTTAACTTATTTAACTATAATAATATATGACCATTCTCAACAATGGCAATGGTTATGATGTTCTGCTTTTTATCTCTCCTATACATTTTGGGGATTCATTTATTAAGTGTGAGTCAAACTACATAATAATTGGCTAGGGTGTAAATCGTAACTAAAGTTAATTGTTAAACAGTAGGCACTAAGTCATAAAAGAACTCTAAGCAAATATGCCACATCCTCAGTTTACTCTTGGTCTGTAGCCTATGTCACCCAGTTGGTGATTAGTCCAATACTGCATATTGCCTATGGAGCATACAACTATCAAAACAGGCTGCTCCTGCAAGTAGCCCAACCAATTTCAAGAGCGTATTGAAGTTAGTAGATACAAACTTCAGTACTGAATAACCACGTAGTCCAGAATCGAGTACATGCCATGAGTCATAGGACACAAAGCTGTGTTGAATTTCATTGTCTCAGTTCTTACATCAGGGGCTATTTATGCGTAATGTAAGAAGTGAGCCACCGTCAATCAAGATTTTACCAAAATTATTTCTCATTGATATGTTACAACTAAGCCGAAAGAAACACTGTGCTGCTTAGCATAAAATGTGGTGGTTTCTGTGATTAAAATTAAAGCGCTACTTAGAGGGATCGTGCCGTACATTTCAAATGATGAAATTGATGAGGGATATTTGGCGTGACGTCCTCTCAATGCACGGGCTAGCGCAGAGCTAGCGGTTAGCGGTTGTGTTGAGGTTAGCGGTTGTGTTGAGGCACACCCTGCGTATTTTCCTAAAAGCACACAAGTCATTTTTACTCATTTACCTCTTTCTTGTCCTGCAAGCACTCCAGCACCGACAGATTATTATTCCAGGAATTCTTGGGGCAAAGTCGGGTCAGATCGTCCCTGCACACCGCCTCCTCAGCCAACTTCCAGCCGGTAGAGCGCCTCCGAGGCAGCGAGGCCCCGGCTCCCAGGCTCCTGTCCACGGGTGCCGCGTTAACAGCGGGCGGCGCAGGGCCTCCCGGTGGATTCGGGACGTTTTCGACATTATTGTTACCTTTGTTGTTTTCGGCTCGGTTCGGATGCACACAGGAGAAAATGCACATCAAAAGCAGGAGCAGAGGAACACGTATACAGTCCGCCATCTTCACAGAGCCAGAGCCTGCCGCTGCATTCAGGAGCTGTCGGAAAAATGAGATTCAGGAGGAGATCCCTGGAGATGGCAGCAGGGCTCATGCATATTCATGAGCTGAGGTGCGTTTACTTGCTGTATCATGTCTTGTGTGTTTACGTTTGTTCGTGTGGTGCAAAAATTTTACCTGAAAACGAAATAGTTGACCGATGTCACTTTTTTTTAATTAGGAATCGGCAAATAAAAATCTAAAAAAAAAAATTAGGATGAGACAGGTTCATATATATATATATATATATATATATATATATATATATATATATATATATATATATATATATATATTTATATATTTATATATTTATATATATATATATATATATATATATATATATATATATATATATATATATATTTATTTATTTATTTTTTTTTCAAATTTCAAAAGTTTGCACAATTGTCAATTCAGTAAATTTGTCTTTCTTCATGAAAAACAAAGAAATTGCATGTGACTGCAGAAATATACCACCTAGGCCTGTAATATAATTTTATATTAAAGTAGAGTTATTTAATTTCTGAGCACCACTCTTTTGCGTTAATATGAATGTGATTTATCAGAACAACAACATGTCAGATATCTGAAGAGCACACTAAAGTGTGACTGGTATGCTATTGTCAGTGTGTCATCTGATCTGAGTAACCTCCTAAAGCAGAAAACCTGTCTTGCAGCCTCTGTCTATTGTGCTTCACCATCACATTGTCATAGAGTTGTTTTAAGAGACAAGTGCAGTGGTGAAGCCAGAAATCAAATATTAATAAAGAAAATACCCTGTCTTTCATAATTAATAAGTAATCTAAACTCATATTTAGCACAAGGCACACCATTTTTGATGCTATTAACTATAAACATGGGTTGATGGATGGTTTGAAGGTATGTAGTAGACGTTTTTAAGGTATAGGCCTACTCTATATAGTCCTATTCTTCAATTCCATTAAAGTCAAAGTCAAAATCCAAGTAGTCACTAAACAAAAGTAGCAGTGTAATTACAGTGTAGTACAAAACAGCAAAATAAGTTGGTGTATTTATAAAAAGGTTGAGTAAATGTATCTTGTAGTTCTGTAACTGTAGTTGGTTATATCAGATGTTACAGTGACCCATGGGATAAACCCTGGAGGTGTTTGTACATGGTTGGGTTAACAGAAGTTAACAGTTAGTCCCTAAAGCAGAGACGTTTGCTTTGAATCTAAAGAACAAACTCAAACATGGGCTGAATAAGCCCACTAGTATATGCTTGGCTTTGGGCTCAGAACAGTAATAATTAAGGGAACGTACAGTATATAGTGAGAATATACTGATTAATGTTTGGGCAATGCAATCTTTGCAGACTTTAGAAATAACAGAAAGAAAAACAATCATTGGCAGATTAACTATCAATTCAAATTTTCTTTATGTACACAATTTATTTCTTCAAAGGCCCACAGTTTTCCCAGAGTTGTTTTGTTTCATTCATATGTGTTTAACCTGCATATTTAGGCATATATTTAGAGTTCCTCTCTCAAACAGAAAACACTCTGTTCCACTTTGTGATGTCATGTGGTAAGACAGGAAGTACTCCAGTGTGTTACTAAACTCCATACACTTTCACTAGAATCATTTGGGGTGCTTTCACACTGACAGCATTTGGTGCGCACCAAATGGCCCATTCGAACCAAAAGTTCTTAGTTCGGTTCGTTTTCGTTAGTGTGAATGCAATCTCGGTACTTTGGTGCGCACCAAATCAACCGGTCCGAGACCGATAAAAAGGGGTGGTCTCGGATCGCTTTATCTGCCCTACTTTGGTACGGTTCATCTGGTGTGAAAGCAACCAAACCAAATTGGACGGAACCGAATGCATTATGGGAATGCATTATGTTTCTGTTTACTCGGTCGCGAGGGCACGTCTCTTCTCCCTGAAGAGGCGTGCAATGCGCCGTCGGCGAGTCGAATAACTTATAAGTTGTCTTTGGAGTCGCAGCCGCGAAACATGTTCGAAATTATTCGAAATTGCAGAAAATTACCATATTTTCCGGACTATAAGCCGCTACTTTTTTCTCACACTTTGAACCCTGCGGCTTATACACCGATGCGGCTCATATATGGATGGATTATTCGTCTATGAACACAGCGGATGCGCGCGCAGCTTGAGTGCAGAAAGCGCCGCTGTCTGTGCGGTGAACATGGGTTAGGGTTAGTTAGAACACTCGCTAGCGCTGTTGTCAGCACTAAAACAGTTTATCGCTGCGTGATAAAATAAGTTCTGATGCTAAATGAACATTAGTGAGTGGGATACGTCTTAATGACCCGTATGTGTTAAATGCAGGTGAGGCGTAAATGACGAGACGAAACGTCTCAAACTTCAGTAGCTGGACATCCGCTCATACATGATCGATACAACTAACCCCGACCCCCGGAGAGCCTGAAATCCTGTTGAAATCCTACAAGACACTGACATGATACAAGACACTGACATGATCCCAGACAGGACAGCGGCTCTTTCTGCTCGAGACATGCGCAGTAGAGCGCCAGAGCGACTCTCGCGCGTGACGAACTGACTCAATGCAAAAAGACGACAAAAGCTTTCAGAGGCAATACAAGCAGATGCTCGGAACTTGAAAACTTCTTGAAGACGTGGACACCTGCGGCTTATAGACAGGTGCGGCCTATATATGTACAAAAATAAAATTCTTTGAAAATTTAGTTGATGCGGCTTATATTCAGGTGCGCTCAATAGTCCGGAAAATACGGTACCTACACGTACAAAATAATGTATGATGATCAGCGCCAGGAGCGCAAGGCAAAGCTGTTCCTCCATGGTGATCGAAAGTGGCGTGTTTTTTAGTCCGGTTCCGGTGACGATGGTCTTCGCGGTCTGTTTTGGTTCGTTTAGAACTATGTATATGTGAAAGCAAACCGTACCCACGTCTGTTTGCTACATTGTAACATTTTTCTGACTAGTGCGGACCAAAGCAATCGAACCATAGGTGTGAAAGCGCCCTTGGATAACTTCAGCTCTGGAATTTTCGATATCTACTGAACTAAAGGTAAAAAATACAACTTCAGGCATTTTTTTATTAGATAACAACATTCTAATTTGGCTTAAAGCTCACAGGAGTCACTTTTGTATAATACAGGACCTTTAAACTTCTTTTAATCCAGCCAGTTCTGTACAGAGACAAGTACAGTTTCTTCTAATTTAACTTCATGACAATCGACATCATCATCAAAAAAAATTGAGATTACACTTGCACTGTTTACTCTTTTTCATTTGGAAAGGACTTGTAACATTATAAGGGCATTTCCTGTTGCTATTAATAACTTCAGTGTTCATGTGATTTAATTTAGTGAAGTCAAAACAATGCACAAGCTCTTGATAAAAATACCACATAATTTTATTAACATTTAAGTTGAACACAAACAAGTCTGTATAAAACACACATATATTTACACACAACTTCCACCGAAACCAGGTGGTTACATCGGCAGCAGTCGTTTGGCACTTGACTTTCAACCAGGAGCAAAGCTCAAAGTATATACCAGAAATATACACAGTTTTGTGGCAGTTAAATCTATTAATAAAATAATAAAAATAAAATAAAAAATTAATTAAAGTAGTTTTCCACGTGGCATTTGTTTGCAAAATTACCTAAGTCAAAAAGCCCACTGTAAGGTTATTACATAATGTTAAACAACAGACAATATAATGATGCAACTAATAAAAATTAGCAGTGACACAACACTGGTCAGTTCAATTGCCATTCACAAAACTTTGAGCAGTAAAAAGAGAAAAACAAGATTCGTGTGACTTTCAACTAGGGCTGCACAATTTTGGGGCAAAAAAAAGTATTGCGATTTATGTTTAAAACTGGCATTCTGTTCAGAGTGCACATTGTAAACAACTACAGGACAAATCACTATAACAAAATCAAAATTATGATTTCGATTTGGTTGTGATATATTGTGTAGCTCCAATTTCAACATTATGAACATTATGTTTTGAGAATTTTTTTTTTTTTTTTTTTAATGTCCAGACTGTGTGGATAAGAATTATAAATGGTACAAAGTCACTAACCCAAACACATTAAATCACATATTGAATGAACAATTGGATTAAAATCAATGCAGGATCCAAATGTACAGTTAATTTCAAATGTGTGAAATATTGATTGGTTCAGAATTTTACCAGCCAGTTATAATCCTGGAAAAATCAAAAATCAAATCCTGCCAAATCAAAATGTTGAATTGTAGGTAGATAATTTATGATGAAAAGGCAAAAGTGAAAAATGTAACACCATAATCAGCTAAAATAAAATGTTAAAACTGGAATTAAACTGAAATATTCTCAAATAAATATTCTAAAATATTCTTATTCATTGATAATTGTGAGCCGTTTTATTATATATAGCCATTCAGCTGATCTAACCAAGTACACACGAGAAGCCAATTTCAACAGGAAACCTACTAGTTGCATGCAAGGTTTGATGGGGCTGGAATTGTTTACTTTTATATGCATCTCAAAAGGTGCACTGTGTAACTTTTCTGATAGTGGGTCTGACATTTGCTTGTCTCCATGTTGATGATACTGCTTTTGTCTGGAAAGTTCCACAGAAGAGCATTACACTTAACTGCTCGTATCTATGGAAATAATTAAGTATAATGGCATGGTGGAATATTCAGGGCAAAGCAATAACATACACACCGAGACAAGCAGTTGGCAAACCCTACACTAAAAAAGTTACATAGTGCACCTTTAATATGTAGGCAATTAATGTAACAGCTCTTGCGGCTCTGCTCCTGGTTGAAGAATTGGAAATGCGTAAACCCAAGGCAAAAGCTTTAGCAGCATTCGTATTTTTTTCCACGGTTTGGAGTCTGGGAATGTGTCCATTTTACTCCCACTTGTACAACTTGAGCATCTTCTCCGTGAGCGACGCCAAAAAGTGTCCTCCGTTCACAGAGAAAGGGCTAATGTCCAGTACTGGGAGGTCGGCCGGGAGCTTCTGGAGCAAAACACCACTGCCAGCGTCCCACACCTGAAGGAGAAGGGAGGGACAGTTCAAAACTCACACACAGACTGCGGTTAGGTTTGCTATGAGGAACAAAACATGACAATTGTGTTCATGCAAACTGATCATTTTGAGCACCATTACAGCTTGATATTAATATATTTTTGTAGAGTGTATGTGTTGGGCAGCTCGTTAGCAGCAGTACAAAAAAAGAACATCATTTATTGACACTATGCAGTGACATCATGCTGGGGGCGTTCTACATGTAGGCTACCTCTATATTGGAATATTACCATGGAGACACAATGCACAGATAGCAAATTAGTTTTAAGACGGTCTGAAAACTATTACATTATCAGAAGCCTGTGATCAATACAAGCATTCATGGTCTTGTTTAGGTGTTTGATTTTCAACAAAAAGGTGAGAGTGACTAACTGAAAAACTCTTGCCGAATGCTAGCTATCTTGCAACTGTACATTTATGTGCGAGAGACTTGTTTAAGAGTTTAATCAGTTCACCTGCTGTAGTTCCAACTAAATCAGCTATTTCTGGTCAGATTATCTTAAAATAAAGCTCAGATTAAAGTCTAACAGTGCCTCAAACAGAGCAGAGCCTCTAGTTAGCATCACACCCCCGGTGAATGCTGATCACGTTAGCTGCAAAGTATCAATTGAAAAAAACAAGGTAGAAATTAATCTAAAATCATGCATTTAAAGCACACAAGTAGGCACAACAAACAACAAAGTAAAACATTGGTTCTGCATTCTTTATTTTAGTATGGTAGCCTTTAAAAACCCTTATTAAATCTACTGCACTGAACTGCTTGTGAGATAATGCGATGAATGATAATGTAAGTGAATAAAGGAGGGCACAGAGGCGGTAAAGTGAAAAGTAGCCAGCAGACAAAGAGCAGCTGAATCACTCCACTCCACTCCAGTCTTATCAAGCGTCGGAAGAGGAGTATGAGATGTTATCTGTGCTACAAGTACTACGCATTAAGATAGAGGACCTTGGATGTCTTTATTCAGAGTTTAAGAAAGTTTAGATTAAAGGATTTGGGTGAGATTAGGATATTGATTGTAGAGACCTAGCTCAAACTATCAAATTTGAATAGTCATTGTCATTTCTAATCCTTCATGATTCCTGAATTGAAAAGTCTATAGCCAATTCTCTGTCAGTAAAGGCATGTGGTTAGGAATAAAATTCAGAATTGTCGAAGAAATTTGTTTATGTTGTTAAAATCAGATGAATATTTTCATAATACAGAGTAAAATTGAAAATTGTGATTGATCAGCACTAGGGAATTTTTTTTTTTTTTTTGTATGTCCCCTAGTTTGAGCTATAAATGTCTGTATCAGACAGAAGAGCAGATTAAATTGATGGAGAGTGATAAAGGGGTTGTGCGGAAAAAACTGAATTTGCGTGAGATGAGGTGACCTGCAATTAAGAATCAGTGGTAGAGCTTAAATATTAATTGCAATTTATTCAAAACTGAAATGGTTGCAAATGATAAATGACAAACTGCTACACATATTTTGGTAATAATATAATTGTAGGAGTTTGCTACAATTAACCCCCAAAATCAGTTAGTTTTATTACGGACATTGTCAGAGGGGACAGTTTGTTTGAGAGAAGAGGATAGTGTGTGATTAAAGGGTCCTTACCATGGCAAAAGGAGAAATTTAATTTGTCAACTGGACAGAGTTTATTTGGTCGAATACGTTTCGCAGCTCATCCAAGCTGCTTCTTCAGTTCTGGTCAGATGCTGGCGGACACTGCTTTATATCTGCCTGAAGGGAGGATCTTAGCTTAGCTCGAAACGTATTCGACCAAATAAACTCTGTCCAGTTGACAAATTAAATTTCTCCTTTTGCCATGGATTCTACCTGGACGACTGAGGGATTCTACAGTCCCTGACAAAAGTCTTGTCGCTTATCCATTTTGTAGAAACAAAAGCTTATAACCTGACTTTAAATTAATCGATTGGTTTTAGAAATGTCTCATATGAAAGCTAAAACCCTCCCAAATTATGCTCAATATACTAAAATAAATTTGCTTCACTGAAGAAAGATTGATCATTTAATGAACACAGAAAGGTCTTGTCGCCTACAGAAAATTGAACAAATAATTTACTTCAAATACAAAAATATGTTGCATAACGTCAGTGAATTAAGTAGTGGTGCTGTGAGATCCATATTTAATATCTTGTATGACTTCCATGAGCTTGAAGGACTACATCCATGCGGTTCAACAATGATTCATACAATTTGTTGATGTCATCAGGAATAGCAAAGAAAGCAGTCTTACATGCCTCCCAGAGTTCACCAAGATTCTTTGGTTTTGCCTTCCATGCTTCCTCTTTCATTCTACCCCAGACATGCTCAATGATGTTCATGTCTGGTGACTGGGCTGGCCAGTCCTGGAGCACCTTGATCTTCTTTGCCTTGAGGAACTTTGATGTAGCGATAGAAGTATGCGATGGAGCACCATCCTGCTGCAAAATTTGACCCCTTTTATGGTTGGGAATGTAAGAGGTAGCTAATACTTCTTGATATTTTAGGCTATTGATATTGCCTTCCACCCTGCAAATGTCTCGCACACCCCCATACTGGATGTAACCCCAGACCATGATTTTTCCGCCACCAAACTTAACTGTTTTCTGGGTGAATCTTGGATCCATGCGGGCTCCAGTAGGTCTCCTGCAATATTTGCGGCGGCTGTGATGTAATTCAACCGAGGATTCATCTGAGAAATCCACCTTCTGCCACTTTTCCAGTGTCCATCCTTTTAGCAGGCTGTGGGCCTTGGCAAATGCCACACGGTTTTTTAATTGCCTTTTGTTTAGTACTGGTTTCTGTGCACTGATTCGACCATGGAGGCCATTTCTACAAACTGTTCTGGTTGACACAGGGACTTGAGGTGACCAGGCCTGGTGGAGCTCTGCTGCAATGGAAAAGGGGCTGGCCTTGGATTTTCGAATCAACAAACGGTCCTCCCGAGTAGTTGTCTTGCGGGGTCTGCCGGACCTGGGCTTGTCAAAAACATCTCCAGTCTTTTCAGATCTTTTTCTTATTCTTTGTACTTGATGCTGAGACACATTGAAGGTGTCAGCCACCTCAGCAGTGGATCTGGTCTTCAGCCTATTGATAATTATCGCTTTGGTCTCAGGGTGGATCTTAGGCATGTTGTCAGAGGTCAAGTTGCAGCTGATGTGAAGGTCTGGTGTGCTGGGGTTCTTTTTATACACACCCACTAATTGATTGATCAGTAACTGATCACAGGTGAGGCTGTAATCTAGGATTGGGTGCATCATATCACAAGGCGACAAGACTTTTGTCTTGCCAAAATCTGACCTTTCTGTGTTCATTAAATGATCAATCTTTCTTAAGTGAAGCAAATTTATTTTAGTATATTGAGCATAATTTGGGAGGGTTTTAGCTTTCATATGAGACATTTCTAAAACCAATCGATTAATTTAAAGTCAGGTTATAAGCTTTTGTTTCTACAAAATGGATAAGCGACAAGACTTTTGTCAGGGACTGTACACACGGTCCTTACCATGGTTGAGTTGGAGGCCTCATCTCCAGCACAGACCAGAGTCCCTGATCCCTCTGGCCTCCTGAAGACAGAGTTCTTGGTGAGAAGTTTACAGGACGTCCCGGCATAGAAGGTCTGGACAGGGGAGCAGGAGCAGGCTGGAGCCTCACTGGAGTCATGCTGTGGTGTTCGGTTTAGGGCCATGAGGACACAGCGAAGGGAAGGGTTAGAGCGGCCTGACAAACACACCACATAAAAAGGACGGTTAAGCTTGCTATGAGAAACCAGCCACAAGCTGAAACTTTTAGACCCCGTTTCAACTTGGTGTTAATACATTTTTAAGAGTGTAGATGTCGAATAGCAGGCTAATGGTGATTTGACTGACAGAAGCTTGACTTTACTTTGAGTTTTTAATCAAGTTACGACATTGTTCTTTCATCTAAAACATACCATGAGTTGTATTTAGCTTAATTTACCCTTGTTATAAATCCCATTTAGTAAGTCCACTCCCTCTGAGCACTCTCAAACTGAATTTCTCAGATGATGTCATAGGTAAAAGTCCAGAGGTCACCTGTGCCATTTTTGAGTCCATAAATCATCACTAGACTGGTTCAGAGAATTTCATCAAAGTAATACAATTGTGTGCATATATTAGCATGCCAGGGGCATGCCAGGGGCATGCCAGGGGCATGCCAGGTTTTGTTATTCTCCTTATGGTAATTCCCTCTACTGCCAGTAGATGGGAGTGCCAACCCCATTCCTGATGAGGGAACGCCTGACAAAGTACACCAGCCATCAGTAGACATTTTCTAAATCTGAAATGCCAAAGTGGAGGTACTCAGAAGCATGTTTAAAGGACAATAACAATATAATGAATGTGTCTTGTAAATAGGCTATAAGAAAATTTTGATAGTGCACTACGTAACATTTCTGGTGGTGGGGTCACATGTGTTTTAATGCTTAGGATAATCCACAGTATGGTATTAAATTTACATCTTTTAATTATTACAGATGTTTTAAAGCAAATATATCTATGGAAATAAATAAGACCAGATATTTGAGTGTTGGGATGGATAATGCAACTTCATGCATTGCCTCCTAAGCAATACATTGGTTATGCAATGTTTATTTTTTAGCAAATTAAAGCATTTTAACGCATTTCAAAGGAAACGTTATTTCCATCAAAATGGTTGTAAATGCACACTGTCCAATTTTGGGCCAAATGAAAAGGTTGGGGAAGGTTCTCAAATATATGCATTTTAACACATTTTAAAAGGAAAAGTTCTTTCCATCAAAATGGATGTAAATGCACATACTTGTAAAATGGGCCTATTAAAAAGTGAAGGCCCTCCTCACTCTGGAGAGGAAGCGTGAGAGGGCGGACTTGGGGCGATTGTAGTAGGCTGTCAGAGCGTCATTGAGATGGGTCACAGCAGCAGCTTCGAAAGCTGCAGTGTCTGGTCCATAAGCTGCCCTCAGAAGGGCACCAGCAGAGCCATACTCCACTTTGAGTTGTTTGGCTGCTCTTTTGCCAATTTTCTGCGAGTCTTCAAAGGGGATATCCCCATCGACAATGATGTGCTTGATCTTTCTATGCAGACGGACAGCCATTAGGTTACGGTCATGCCGATTGTGGCATTTTGACATTTTAAAGATCTTTTTCACACACGCGTGTGTAAGGGCGAAGGACAGTCTATCTCCATAGGGTGGTGCAGGTGCGTTGCTCTTCTCTGTTACGGTTGTTACAACAGTGGTCAGTTCACTATTTTCTTGATGCAGGGTGTATACGACGGGGCTGTCTTCCCTGGTGTCCTCTGGCTCATGTGTAGTTTCACACGGGGCCGGTGACGTGCTGGTCTGGAGTTCTTCAGCTGGAGTTACATTCAAACTGCAGACCTCAGGCTCTTCTTGAGTGGTGGTTGGGTTTGATTCCCTCCACTGTATGAAGCCATCGCTTTCTGTTATGACTCCAATGAAGGCCAACTGAGACAAGATGTCCACAGGCAGCACCTGGAGGTTCACAGTTGGATGTCGGACCTCCTCCTGGGGCTCTGCATTGGCACTGGTCTCCGAAACTGGGTCCTGGATAATCTCAGCTGACTGTTGTTCGATTACAGCAGGCGACTGTTCCAGTACATTTTCAACTATATCCAATAGAATTGCCTCTGGCTCTGCGAATGTTTCAGCATTTTCCAATGACAATTCGACCTCCTCTAGTTTGGACAAGTCACTGTGGGAAACTTCGGAGCCACATTCTCCTGTAATCTCCAGAAGATCATTCTGGACTGTTTGTGGTGTGTCTTTCTGGATTGCTACAGATGATACTTCCTGGGAGTCCTGGGGCGCATCGAGTGGCACATCATGGGCTGTGTCGGACGCCATGTCCTGAGGCTCTGACGCTGTTACCTCTACCTGTCCTTCAGGGGTGGTGGCCTCACTTACCTCAGGTAGGTGAACTGGGGCAGCTTCAGAGGCCATCTCTCCACCATCTGGAGGTGCTTTACCTTCACACCACTGGACTGTGCCGTCCTTGTTCTGAATTATGCCCATTGTTATCAACATAGGAAGAACATCTGGAGGCGGTAGGTGGAGGGCGTTACCCCTGTCTTCTGTAAATGTATCCTGCAGTGTTTTAGATTTTTGTTCTACAGGAAAACCAGATGTGGCCTCTTCTATAAGGGTTTCAGATGGTTCCAGGTCCACTGATGATGACTTCATCTCCACCTCAGAGTGGCTCCCTTGAGGAACTATACAAGTGTCTGCTGCTTCTTCCAGATGCTCACTACTCTCTGTAACCTCCTCATTAAACAGATTTAGGGAAACTGAAGTCATGTTTTTCTGCGTACTATCCAGCAGCACTTTCCGGGGAGATGGTTGTGGCTCATTATAAATATAATTATAACCGAAGGAGTTGAGCATTTTGATTGCAGCTACTTTTTTTGCCTCCTTCCTTGACTCACCCATTCCTACTACTGTTTGGTCTGCTACAGTCAGTTGGATATGATGGATCCAAGGCTCAGACTCCATGTCCACTTCCAATAACCTGTACTGAGGGGGCTTTCCATGCCACTTTGTCACCAGGATATCAAGGCACTGCACTGGGTTTTCTGTTGGCTTAAACATGGGTAGTTCTCGCCAGCAGACACCAGTGCGTTTACGTTTCCTTATCCTCCAGTAACTGTCCTCCTTCTCGGGTGGAGGAGTTAGGCGGAGCAGGTCTGGGAGAATACGTTGTGCTGCCAGCTTTTTTGCAAGCGCTTTGGTTGGTGCTTCTGCTTCAGCAGAAAATTCTCCAACCGTTATGCGAAAGGTGAAGATGGCATCGTGGAGAGGACCTTCTTTCTTCACCTCTTTAAAATTTACAGGCAAGCAGTGCTTACATCCTAGTTCATAGACTTGATTAACTTCATGTTTGTAGTTAACATCTATCTTTTTCTGTAAGGGCAATGTGTATCCTGTACAGTTTGCCATTGTAGTGGTTCTTAAGTTAGTCTCTGTGAACTGGTGAGTCTCTGTAAACTTGTCTCTGCTTCAGAAATGTGTCTTGTCTGTTCAGAAGATCTGGATAAATTAACAGTCTTAAGTTAACGTTTATGGTTTAAGTATTAGAAAATACTTCTTACTTACTACCTTTCCTTCACTGAACCCTGTTGATAGACCATTGTAGAATGGACATCCATCAAAACTTTATTTTTTTTTTTAAAAAACACCATTATAATCTATCTATATCAAATTTGAGGGACAAACCCGTCAAATTACTGCATTATATATTTCATGATGTCTTTCACAATGTAACCTCTGCCCTCACCTGGCCTGTATGTGACCAAACAGTGCCTGCTCTCTGGCTCCACCTGGATGTCAGTGCAGCCAGAGGTCTCCAGAGGTAGGATGTGGGGTCTGTAGGTGGTCTCGTTCACCTGCTCCCAAAAACAGCCCCCTTCTAGAGAGCCAGCAATCAGCCCACCGCAAGGGAATGAGCTGGAGGCAGCCCGGGGCACATAACAGAGAGAAGCAACGGGACACCTGAGGATGAGAAATGGGGCTAAACTCAATTCATAACTCTTTAATTCCACATATTTTTGGATTAATCCTTATGGTTTAAAAGTATTTTACTAGACCAGAATATATTATATGAAAACAGTAGCATTTATTAGCATTTATTACGTGGTTGAAATACAATCAGTACAATGTTCAAAACTGGGATTAATATGCAGTTTAATTGTTTAAGAATTAGAAACGTTACAACTTTACAAATCACAATTACTGACACTATTATATGGTCATTTGTCAGGTGTCATGGTGTATTATAATGGTGTCATTTTTTTCATTCACATTGTTTAATGCATTGTCATTTGTATGTGACTAGCTTTAAGAAATATAACTTTCTGGACTTCCAGTTTTATTTTCATGGAGTATAAATTAGACTTAAGACTTTGTATGCTTTATTTATTTATAGTAATACATTGTACTGTGACCATAATAAATTATGATTTTGATTCCACTGGAAAAATCTTTGAGAAACAATAAATTTGACTTCACTTTTATAACTTTAGATTTTAAGTCTATGCGTTACCTGGAGCGCAGAGGTTGTAGCTCCTGGATGTGGGTGCTGGTGTCCCGAGTGTCGTAGACCAGCACAGACCCGTTGATCAGGCCGGCGTATACATAGTTACTGTTGTCAAGGCACCAGCAGCAGCTCCACACAGGCCGACCAGTGTTATACGTCTGCACCACAGTGTTGGTCAGCAGGCTGGGGCAACAAAACACAGTCAGTACAGATACCGCAATGGGGATGTCATAAGATCACATTTTAGTTAAATGTTTAGTTTAGTTAAATTGTGTAAAGAAACAATTTTACAATAATTTGCATTCATTGTCCCCATTACCAAACTGAACTAACCAACTTGATTTAGTCAAGTTAATGTGACATGGAGTGCCATATCAAAAACACTTTAAAAGGTATAGGAGTATAAATTGCTAAATTACAAAACTCTGCTTTTAAAATTCTTTCAAGATAATTTCTTCCTAATCCATAAAAAGAACCTGCCTGTTATTTTTTAAATTTCTTTTATTTTATATATTCAATCTAAGATACTACAACAAATGGCAAACAGGCCAACCAGCACTACATGTCACAGTACAGCTGCTGCCCTAGTATGATTACATTTTCCTAAAATGCACAATCTGATTTAAGATTCTCTAGATCATACACTGATATAATCTACCTTCAGAAATCATATGTCTAGTACTAGTAACTCTTGTGTTACATTACATATACAAATACGAGCAAAAGGACAGGAAAGGAAAGTTGCACTGGTGTTAAAAATTCAAACATGCCTGAAATTAATTAAGCTACATTTTTTCACAATGTACTGAGTTTTTATTTAACAGAAATGTAAACAAATGCATAAAAACATAAAGCATCCACAAATATATATACAATAATTGACCTTGCACAGAAAGCATACCTGGTGAGTTTGATGGTGTTGTCCAAAGCGGCTGACAGCAGCAGACTGTCGTTCTGTCGGTTAAAAGAGAGGCCTCTGATCTGTTTGCTGTGGATTGGGACATATTGACTCGCTTTCATGTTCACAACACTCATCTTCTTCACCCCACAACCTGCAACAGAAGTTTAAAGTGGTTTGCTAACATGTAGTACAGAATGAGTCTGTGGTCAATGTTGCTGGGGTATCTAAATGCATGACCTATGGCCTGTTACCACAGCGTGTCACTAATATTAATATCGATTAAGAAAAAAGCATGACTTGTCTGTTATAAGAGATCCATTAATAAAATATTTTCTATATACTTAGACTTAGACAAACTTTATTGATCCACAAGGGAAATTATTCATTATTACTCATACTAGTGTTATCTAATACTAATAAGACTAGTACAGAAACTAGATATTAATTTGATACTTGAAAATAAAATGGCATGAATACAACATTTTGTTTGTTTGTTTGTTTAAAAATGACATCCTTCTATATACAATTATTTCAAAAGAGGGTTTTTTTTAATTGTGGTATCAAAGATCAGTATCAAGCCTTTTCCTTAGTATTGAAATCAAATCTCACTCCAAATTATAGACTTACTGTGGCGATTGTTAAATATTTTACATAAGGTCTTTTAACTACTACAATCTACAGATATTACACAATACATTATAAATGCCAAGTTAGGAGGATACATGCACACAAGTAACAAGTCCTCTGTACATGCGTGTTCCAAGTTTGGAAGTTTAGAATTGAATATTTGTTCATGTAATTGAGTTGTGTCTTTTATACGGAAAGTGAGTGTGCGTGTCTGTTGTCACTGTAATTGAAGTGTTTTTGTCAGAATGTCAGCCCGTTTTAAAGCTACAAAACATATCTACCCAGGGGTTGCAATACAGCCACCTGAACCTGAATGAGAAAATGCAATGGGATGTATAGACTTGCCTGGGATTAGTGTGGCCTGAGGAGAGGGCTGAGAGGCCAGGAGGCAGCTCAGGGGTTCGCAGTAGGCCAAAATCCGACAGCCTCCATTCTGAGACATCAAAACAGCTTTGGAGAAACCATACTGGCCCACTTTGGATCCATCCATTCTCTGTGATGAACCAGGGAGCAGAGAGGACGACGATGAGGAAGAGGAGGAGGCAGAGGGAATGGAGCTTCGATCCGTTTGGGACATTAAAGACCTCAACTCCTGTGCATTAAAGAATACAGAGGTGAGAAACAACTGGACTATGTTGGGTTTATCTGCACCAGTGGGACACCCAGTTGAGGAAGAGGCCAGGTTGATTCAAAAGTAGAATGTAAAAATCAGTTAACAATAACTTAAAGAGATTGGCTCAGATCAACAACAAGCACAACCCTTAACTCCTGTGTGGGAAAAGATTGCAAATACAAGGACAACCACAAAAGCAGAACTTAGTCTATAGGATTTATGTTTTACCGAATATAAATACAGAAACATGGAGAAGAACACTGTGGTCCAACAGCCCTGATTAGTCCATAAATTATACTTTTAATTCTTACAGGAGAAGCATGCTAACCACAGCTCATTCAAAACTAGCTCTGCCGGCAGTACTACAAAAAAAATCAATTTAATTTGCTTTAGTACAATGGACTCTAGCTTGACTCCACTTGAAAAATGTGCTCAAATGCAACTAAACTGCCTGTAAATATCTTAAAAGAGTTTTTGTAACTAAGTGAAGTGGAATGTTTTCCTCCATTAACAACATAAATTTGTAGTTATGGCAAGTTTCTTGTGTGAAATCTTTTGTACCTGTAGTTCCTTCTGCATCTGTCCACACTGGTTGGTGACCACCTGAAGTCGGAGTTTGTCTTGAGCTGACTCCAGTTCAGCTTTTCTCCTGAGAGACTGCTCATGTTCCAACGCTCTGGAAAGAAAGATATACAGGCCATGTTACGAATAAATGAATGGATGATGTATACAGCATCAAGTTTTCAACATATTAGCCCATTATATTTAAGGGTGTTGGTAAAAGATTGTTTCAATGTTCTGGATTAATGCAATTACAAGCCTTTAGTGCTATTATTAATGTCATTAAAATGATTAGGGATTTTAAATGTGTAATTCCCTCCTCAAATGCAATAAAAGTGCTGTTCATGGTCTAATTTTAAGCATACAATTGAAACAAAACAACGCATTTATTTTAACACTCCATGTTATTATGCAAGAGCAACTGAAAAAAGATCTTTTAATTGTGAACTCACTTAAGTACCATTTAACACAGACACTCACCTTTTTAAACTCTCTTGCTCAGAGTTGTCGAGTGCTCTCAGCTTTGTAACATACAGCTTCACAATGTCAGACCGCTTTGCCTTTTTGTTGCACTGAATAAAACAGACATTTAATTACATAGGAAAAGCAGACTATAATATATATTTTTTTGTGCTGACTTCTCTAACCTGGGGGCATTTAGCGGCCGCTCCAGCTGACTTGATCCACCTCTGGATACAGGTGAAGCCAAAGAGATGTCCACAGCGCAGGGCAGAGGGTCTGTGCTCCCCGGCTGTAGTCCAGGGCTCAAAGCAGATAGCGCAGGTGTCACCCTCTCCCTCCTCCATGTGTGGGGATGCAGACAGATCAGAGGCTGGAGCTTCTGGGGCTGCCTACACAAACAGCCATACATGAGTCACATACACATAGTTAATGTTATAGTCATGTGGTCACATTTACAGGAAGAAATTAAATAGATTATCATATTACTCTAAGTTTTAAATAAAAAAAGATTTATATAAAATCCAGAAAAGAAATTTACTTTTTTTTTTCTGTGTTCAAATAAGAACACCAATATGTAATGCTACTTACATTTTGTGATTATTCTTGGTTTAATGAATAAAGCAAACGAGCATGGATTCCACCACTAGTTCATAATTCCAATAAAGTTCTGTAAAGTGTTGAGTGCACATTTCTGTTCTTTTGCAGTCCTTAAAACTGTGTGGTGCAACACATGAATTTCCACATTGTGGGACAAATAGGTTCTCTTGTCTTGTGAAATGTATTTATGAACATTACCTGGGCACTCTGAGTTGGAGCATCGGTCCTCTCTATGCTTGGAGCTGCACTGGTGCCTTAAAACAGAAACATGATAAACAAATACATATATATCCAAGAGTGACGAGTTTAGATGAATATCCTGCAACGAACATTACATTTCAAAGTAAATTAATTTTGACATTTTTATAGCACATAAATAAATAATTATTGTTTATATTTTTGTGGAATTTGACGAAAGTGATCTCATTAATGTTTTCTGGTGATTTGTCAAATAATAGGAGAAAACATGGTGTGGTAATGTACACTGACACATATTTCCATGTTCTTTTGAAAACGTCATAGGGTTGTGAAATTAACTGAATTTTAATTAAGATTCAGTCTTCCTTAATCCAAAATGATCAGTGACAGCCAAACATGCCAGTAAAAACATGTCATTTGAAAGAGACATCACAGCACATTACAGAATCTTAAAACAACCCCTATTCTGCTCACTGTCACTCCCTCACACAAACTCACTTGGTTCTTGTGCTTCAGGCTGTGGGACTGTCCCGCTGACATGGGGGCTAGCAGGGTGGGCTGGTTGGGCAGTCTCAGGGCCAGTAGGGAGGGCAGCTGGAGCGGCTTGGTTGATGGCATCCTCCTCGTCTGAGTCACTGATTTCTGTGGTACTGCTGGACTCTGGGTCTGCAGCATTGGCAGCTGGAGCTCGGAGCAGGAAGTCAGGGAATCCTCTAGAGGGTGTAGCCGTTTGACTGGGGTAGTGCACTCTCAGGCCCTGTCTGCAGAGAACAGGCAGCATGCAGTAAGTGTCAAAGAAAGCAATTTTTGGGCAACTATCAATCAAAACAAAAACTTGTAGTCTTGTAATAAGCTGCCAATATTCTCTCAATTGATAATGCTCTTTGATGTGAATTTTATAATTTCAAATCTACTCAAAATCACAATACTCACCTTAGTCTCCTGCGTATCTGTGGCGTAGCTCGGCCCGCAGCTCTCTGACTGAAGGCCCAGGTAGCAGGAAGTCGTGGAGGGACCTGTCCCCTTACACTGCCCCCTTCCTCCTCTTCTTCCTCCACTTCTGTGCTGCTCCCAGAGTCTGACACCACATAGGGCTCATTTGGGTTCTGTGCCTCGGCCTGAGCTCCAGCACTGCCCTGAACCCTTGGAGAGTCCACCTCCATCGCCTCCATCTAAAAAAGGACAGTTGAGATAAATTTTAAAATTACTGTCACAAACTAAGCCCTGCCCAAGTGAAAAAGATATGCACCATTCCAGTCTAACACAAGTCTTTTCATAGGTGATTAATTAGCTGATTAAATAATACGATAGCTATAAAGTCACAAAGCAGTGAGGCATACACGGTAACAAGTGAACAGTAAATTAATTATCAGCAGAGTAATGTTGTCAGCATCTTCATCACACACCATCAGCTCATAGCCTATAGTCTGGTGCAATGGTAATTGGACTACTACCAGTCAAGTCTTTCACAATCCCAACGGCCCCTTTCACATTTGTACTTGGAGATCACTGAATACTGTATATTCATTGAGAACGCGCGTAGTGTTGACAGCGGCACAGCAGACCGACTCCAGACCGTGGATTTTAAGGCCTTGTAGCAAAACAAAGCTAATGAAGTCAATTATGAACGGACACAAGTGTCTATTTGCTTTGCAATATGCGTTGCACTTGCATTTTAGGCAAATTAATTTGGCTGACCAGTCATAAAATAATAGTTCTTTTATATAAAGCAGAAGATGACTGATTAAGCAGCTGCCGGATTTGTATCAACGCTGTGTCAGACTGTCTATGCGCTGAGTATGTTGTTTCTGCCTAATTTGTCTCAAACTCTTTTCTGCGCATGCGTAGAGTGGGCTGCCATCTTGAGTATGGCAACAGCACATGGGCAAACATAAGTCAGATTTTCTCAAATTTTACCAGACATCTAAGTAAAATCACAATAATAATTTCTCTATTGTTGCCAATATATGCTCATCAAACCACACACAACCGCTCTAACATATTAGCTAGTTAATTAGTGGGAAAAACATTAAAATACAGTTTGTTGTTTACATATAGCTAGGTAACTTTAATTGAAAACACAAAACTAGTAAACTGCTCACACCTACGAGGTTGTTAGTCCGAGACAAAGTATATTAAACGTTTTTGTTGTTAATCCAACCCTGTAGTGCAAACCACAGAAAGAGTGCGTATCTTAGTTAGAGGGCAGACACTAGCTAGTTAGCGACCTGCTAACTTCGCGGGTCCAAGAGGGACGCTTACCTTGGGAGTAAATGGAGGTTTAGCCGCTGTAAATAAGACTGTGAAGGAGATTTCCCCACATTACCATAAACCTTCTGCTGCTACAATAAACTATATGCAGTATCGTCTTGTAATTATGATTTAATCCTGTGGCAGGGAGGCATTATTTTCTTTCAGATCGAATCTCCCGGCGCCCGTCGACTCGCCCCGCCTCATCCTGCGCGGACGTCACTGTCAAAGATCATTTGCGCAACAAAGATAAAAATAATAATAATAATAATAATAATAATAATAATAATAATAATAATAATAATAATAATAAAAATGCTTACATGGAAAATATCAATGCCATAGGTTACTGTGAAACCTAAGCCTGCTGGTCTACTAACTAGACTACTAATCACTGTGGCTTGTTTTTTTATGTATTAGCACGTCAAATTGGGCACCCTCAGACAATTATTTGCAAGATAGTTGTAGTCTATATAGATACATATTTTTCTCAGTATACATACATATGTACATACATACCTACATACATACATACAGACAGACATACCTACCTACCTACCTACCTACCTACCTACATACATATATACCATAACATTATTTTCATTTTATGGTATGAAACATTTTAGTTGGCCACCAGGCCTATCCCTTTTAAAATGTGTTAAGTTTAGTGGTAGTTCTGCCTGACTACCACTAGATAGAGATATTGCTACTCATATTTCAGCAGTTGTGTGGTGCTAGTTGTATTCCCATTATACAATTTAAGAAGTACAGTTTTTTTTTTGTTTTTTTTGTTTTTTTTTTCACAAACAGGTTCTTGATTTCATTTGATATACTTTAAAAAAGTGTAAAATATGGCTAGTTTGGTCAGGTAAAGGCTTGCTTTTTGTAGGTCACAGTGATTCCAGAGGTAGTTGTGTCACCACACTGCGCAGTTTATCCACCAACACTGTAAGATAATTAAAGAATAACATTGTTAACACATAAATCAACATTATTTTTGAAACTGTTTATCTGAAAAAACAACTTGCGTACCTCCAGCTGATGGTCTGTGGAAGCTCTCATAGGCTCGACATGCATTGATCAGATCCCCGAGCGCTTTGGGGCAGTCCTCAGGAAGTGGCTCCATATATTTCTCTTTGCCCACTCTCTCCAGCATTTCCTTATTTGTCCATTTCACTTTAGTTACTGGATCTGCAAAACAGGGAAATCAATACAACAACTCAAGCACTGAGTTAAATTATTTTAAATACAGTATTTGTGTGAAGAAGGAATGAACATTAACATACATTAGTCCTATGTATATGTATCTTATTAATATCTTTGATTTACACACCTTCAAAGGGATGGCGACGAGTTACAATTTCCCACATGACAATGCCAAAACTAAAAAGGAACAAAAATGTAATATCTCTTTAGTCAGTTCACATGTAATTTAGGCAAAAATTCATATATACTTTACACTTTTGCAAAAAAAAAAAAAAAAAAAAAAGAAAGAAAGAAAGAAAAATCCTGTCAAATAACTACATTATTTGACAGAATTTTTATTTTTTTCTTTTAAATGTCTCAGAACACCATTTACTAAAAGGTTAATGTTATTTGTTTAAACCTGTGCTACAGGTATGTAATTTTCTGATAAAATTACATACCTGATTTTCTGTCACCAGCTTGTGAAGATGTTATTACTTTGTCTAGCCCAGTATGGCTTTAAATGTCTATATATTTAAATCTATTTTCTGGAACATGCAGGTGATGCCACCAGGCCAGATCACAAGTCAGATCTGCAGAGAGGTGACCCCCACCCACAGCAAAAATGCACAGTATTTTTTAAAGTACTTTTGCATAATGAAAATGTATGTGGCTGAATAAATACAAGATATATAGGTTTAAGCATAGTCTGAAGTCCAAGGGTTGTAATGAATTCAAATTCTCCAAAAAATAACATACAGAACACATAAAAACACAAAGACATTTAGCCGTCTGACCTGTAGACTTCACATTCTTTGCTGTAGGGGTAGTCGATGCTGTTGAGCATTTGTGGAGGAGAGTAGCACAGGGACCGGATCGCTCGATCGCGTCTGCTCTTTTTCAGCGACGTCTCTGTTTTGGCGAGTTCAAAGCCTCCTAACTGGACACACAAAAATACATCAGCATTGTACTTACATTTACCCTCCCCTTGGAACTGGTTAGGGTTAGGGTTAGGCTCGCCAAGCAACCACCTTACAGTGGGCTATGATAACATGACAAGATTATATCCTTGGTGTCTACTTATTATTATATTTTGTATTACCAGTTGATTTTGTTTCTGTATTTTTTGGTACCTTCACTCTATAGCCTTCAGCCACAAGAAACTTGTCGCTGCTGATGCATCCATGGACCTTCGACTTAGCCTCAGTTTGATGTAACCTATCAAAAATAAAAATAACATTCAATCTAAACCCAATGTACAATATATAGACCAACATTTTTCATGCACTCACCTGTATAACCCCTGGGCGGCATCCAGACACATGCGTGCTTTTCTCATCCAGGATAATTTACAGTCCGAGTCTAGAACCTGCCTGAGACTGCCCTTCTCACAGTATTCCATGATGATCAGGTACTCTGGGTATGGACCTAAACAGTAAGCCAAAGCAACGTAAAATAAGGTGATAAATATTACTCCTTTATTCACATTTACACATTTTACTGAAGAGGCATAAAATAAAAAATAAGCGTTAACATGCAAAATCTTTATATGACTATATTATGTGACAACAAAACAAATGTAAAAGCAAAATTCTTCATAATGTTTTACCTTCTTTATTCTTGACACAGATGCCAAACATTCGGAGGATGTTGGGTGACTCAAAGAGCCTCATGGTTTGAACTTCCTTGTTAAAAACATTATTGATCTCACTAAAAAGGAAGAGTATAGGAACATAAAGGGAGAAAAACAAAGCAAAAAGTGACAAAAAAGGCACTGTATTGTCTTGTAATGTTTCAGCAGACAGAATGTGTTGTAATTGATGATGCAAAGACCCATTTTGGTCAACAAAGACATGGAGCGAATTTGGCATATTTGTTTTATAAGCAATATAAAACATATTATTAGAGGTATTAGACAACTATCTCAACTGCTTTTTGCCCATAATAGAGCTGTTAGCTGAGGCTAATAATGCAAATAATATCATATGTTATAATATTGCAAAACAAGCTCCATGCTGATGGCAACTTAATTGTTCTGACAATAACAAATTAGTAAGTTATTAAATCTGTGATAATTTTCCATTGAAACATTTTAAAGTACAGGATAAAAATATTGTGCAAGCAGTTAAGAGTATCTAAATACTGATTACAGATACAGATAAAGATTTTTTTTTTCGCTTTTATGGTCTTCTCTTTTAGTGGACAACAAACCTGAAACTAGTGTCTGCCTGGTCGATAAAGCGCTTGATGGCCACAGTGAAGCCATTGTACTCTCCTTTGTAAACCTCAGAGGTGGGGGTCACCATGAAGGGCTGCTGAGGGAAATCATACTTGAGCTCCTCTGGTTTGATCATCCGGATCACCTCATTTGTGGCACTGGGCTTGTTCACTGCAATAACGATAGCATATTAAACAACATTCTACTTCTGCTTTTAGACCCACATTTACTTCCTCTTTTCTGTGATTTTGAGTCTCTTACTGAGCAATAACTAACTGAATCATAGGCATACTTGTGTTTTTCCTGCGATGCAATACTCACATACGTCCACCATCTTGGCCACATTGGTTTTAACCTCTTCAAATTCCTTCATCATGGCATCCATCTTGTCCTGCTGCATTTGCACGTAGTTCAGTAGTACTGAGGAACAGAAAATGCTGAATGATCATTTTATAAATATCCTAAAAGGTTTAGTGAAAAAATTGTCTATTGTTATGGTTGCAACTAGAAACTATTGAAACCTTTCAACTGATGTCATCAGTATTCCTTGTGAGGGTTAAACTAACTGGAGGCGCTGCTCTGTCTGATGCTTTTTCTTTGAGTTTATGTACTCTTAAGTTTTCAGATCATGCATTTAAAAATCTATTTCCTAATGAGTTCAATGTGCCAACATGGTAACTGTGGAAATGTCCCACCACACAATGTCACTGAAAAAGACTATCAATAAAATGGAAGAGTGTTGTAAAATAATAAATATAGGCCTACTTAGGTGTACATGAACATACATTGAACAGATCATTATCTTACAATAGACTATTAATTCAAGATTGATATGAATATGCTCATTTCCACAAAGCCCTTACATCTCTTGAGCTCCGCATCATCTTCCCGTGAGTCCATCTCATCCAGCTTCTGTCTGTTGCTTATCTCGAACACTTTATAGAGCATATCACTGTGCTCCACCTGCAGCGCCCCTGACAGGACTTGGAAGGCATCGTTCAGCCGCTCGTTCACTGTGGTAAATACATCCAAGTGGCTACCGGATTTCAGAACGCGCTGGACCCAACTGGCCTGTGTGTACTTTTCTATCAGATCTCGCGCTGATGTCAGGGTGATGGTCAGCTCCTGAAGGCCTTTCTCCACCACTTCAGATTTGAGGACGGCTTTTCTCTTCTTCGCAGACTGCACCAGATCCTCCAAAGCTTTCACTCTATCTGCCACACGACGGCAGCGCTTTTTGTTGGCCTTGACGTTCTCAACCAGGTCGTATATAGCAGATGCAATTGATAGTATGGGCTCGATGAAGTCCATGGCTATAAAGACAAGTATAACAGTGGTTACAATTATGTTATGGAAATTATTGATAAAACAGTAACACACGGAGCCGGTGATTAGTGCTTGGATTGGAGACCAGTAGGAATAACAGGTGGGCAATAACGTGAGATTTGAACGTCTATGCAATAACGTGAGATTTGAGCTGTAGAGGGTAGAATAAATAACTTTTATGGCTAATTATTGGTTCATTTTGCCATTTATTTTTGGATATTTAAATCAGTGGTCAATGCTTTTAACGTCCATTTTGTTTCTGAAATGTGGATGGCATGAATGACATGAGTCGCAGTGTAACTGAATCCTGTCTTCAGGGTGTCAGGTGTGAGAGAGAAGTCCAGGCATTAATAATTCAAAGTACGTATTTATTTTAACGCCACAGTAATTAAGGTGAGAAAGATGTAATTGAAAAGATCTGTTCACTAAAGCTGTGCTAATATGTAGGTTAAGCAGAAATAACATTTTCTACTTTTTTTTTTAGAAAGTTTAATTCAAAATGTATATTAATATCATCTCCATCTAGTGTTTTGGTGTTTTTTAAATATTTGCCACAAGTGATTGTATAAATCCTGTGCTGTGACTGGCTGTTACCTCAGTCTTTGCAAGTGCCTAGTTTTGACCAAGCCACAGCTGTAAACAAGCTGTAAAACCAGATTAATGTTTTAAAATCAGTTGCGTACTAACTGTGGGACTGAAGTGCAAGTCTTGTGCTCAACATCAAAGAGCACTATGACTCGTTGAGGCATGTTCTGCTGTTTCAATGTCAACCAGTCAAATGAGGCTGCATTAAGCAAACATGGTATGTGCTGTTGAGTGAATGCTTTTAAGATGCTTTTTAAGATATTTTTCAGACAAGCAAATGCAGTAACAATTGTTCTTTGAGGCCATTTTGTAGTAACCATTTGGAGGCAGATTTAGGTTAAAGGTTAAATTAAAGGGCCTGTACACAGGCACAGATACGCTTTTCTGGGCAAAATAGTTCTTGCAATATTTCAGATTATGTGTTGTCGTCTTGTGTGAGAATGAGAAAGTGTGTGGTTAGCATGCTAGTTGCTGTTAGCATTACCATGACTGCAAAACTCTGCTTTGGCCTGTGAAAGTTGTGAAAAGCACTTATAAACTCATCACTGTGAGTAATTATGATGCTTGAAATGCATAAGGTAAGTGAGGAATAAATGAAATAGTTCTGCTTTTCACTTTAAAAAAAAAATGTTAATAGCTATGGCAGTGGTCCTTTCGCATCATTCTGAATCAACCATCAGTTTATTTTGATAATATAATATAGCTCTCTCACCCTAAATCTCCATCTCTATAAGCAGTTATATTCATTTATGATTTGAGTTGTTCCTGTAACATTCTGGTGTGGTTTTAGTTAACACCATACAGCAGTTGTAGGGGGTTACTGAGATCGACCCTCACTGCAGTGGACACGCCCTCTGCTTAACAAAAACACTATAAATATGATTACAGAGAAAAGACAGCGCACTTACTTGCAATCAGAAATCTTGTCTCCACCAAAGCTCAAAATGAAACCATGTGGTAACACCTCCTCCGACAGCAGTTTCTTCTTCCTCTTTCTCTTCCTCTCTCTCTCTATACCCTCTCTTCCCCTCTCCCTCTCTCTCTTTCTCCCTCCCTCTGTCACTCTTTCTCTCTCTCTCACTGTTTTATTCATTGCTCCTTTGACACCTCAAGGAGACTCATGTCACAGTGGGGCCACATATTATCCTCCCTCCATGTCTGCTATCTATGGATTCAAATCAAGATCTAATCTTGGTTTAGACCTGCTTTAGTTCTGTTTTTTGGTCCAGGTTAGTCATACTTTTATCAGTACTGGTTTTGTTCTGGTTTTAGAGCTGATCTAGTCCACTTCTCTCTTTTAGTTTGTATGTGTAGCCCTGAAGAACGCAACCTCCCCCATCAGTGCTGTCTATAGATTACAGGCAGGTCAATTGCATGGGGATTTCCCAGAGGAACAAAGAGAACATTAGTATGTAGAGTGTGGAAGTTGAACAGGAGTGGCTTTGGATGAGAGAAAATATTGTTTACAGCCACATGTTGAACAATAAACATTTTAAGAATGACACAATGACATGGCATTTACTGAGCTGACAGAGGTCTTACTATGAGCCACTACCACACCTGATATTCTCAACAGTCCTAACCAGACCCAATCCTGCTTAACTCAACATTTCTCAAGTAGTGCAAAAATATCGCGCTATAAACGAGTTGCACATACAATATTTGTAACAGTATAGCAAATTGTTGGACATGTCACAGTTTTTCAGTATATATGTAAAAGTGCTAAAGAATGAACATGAATCATGAATATAGTCCAAACTCATCACCATTCAAATCTCATAAACATGACCCATTTATGTCCCCAGATACAAGGTAAACATGTTCTTACAAATTACAATTGTAACGCTGATTTATTCTTAATTAAAATTAGACATGATAGTCAAGTTGTTTTTGCTATAATTTATGTTTTAGTTCTTCTTTAGTTGTTCTAGACAATTGTCTATTCAAAAAGCAGAATGAGCCTCACGAGTCCCTCATTTGGGTTGCCAGTTCCATTGCTGAAATCCAGTAGGTTTAAACCTGAAAGGACTCTCGCTGATCTGAATCCTAAACCTAAACCTGATTAATGACTGCAGCCAGTCATTAATCAGTGCTAGTGCAGCCTCTGCAGCTCAGTAAGGAAATTCTGGAGGGTCTGAACTTTTGCATGAGGCATGCCCTGTCCAGGAATGAGTCCTGTATATACAGGTTAAGGTGCTGGCAACTCAGGCTCAGTTGTGATTGTACTTCCTTTTTTAAACCATGCTACCCTACTGCACTGCACAACACGCATCATGGTGCAGGGCTGTTCACAAACTCACAACCAAGAACATTTTAATAGGTTTCAGAGAATGAAAATCAAGCTGCAAGAGAAGCTCATGCAATCCACATGCCTGAATCCTAATGAAAATCTATGAAATATGATTATTGTATATTGTAATATTTTAAGCAGCAAGAAAAAGCTTTATGTGTTATTGACCCTCTAGATTCTAGAGGGTCAATAACACTAGAGTCTAGAATATAATATGAAAGCAACCTACATTATGATTTTATGACATAAAAGAAGAGTGACCAATGCCAACAACACAGCAGCACCATAAACCGGTGAGGTTGGTTTGTGCATGTGCGTCAATCTGCAGACACACACTCAGGAACAGATACGCCTCATTTAACCTCTCATTGATTGCTTTAAACTCATCTTCATAACTACTGGCATTTAGGTACCTGTTTAAACTAATCCTGCATGAGTATTCGGCCAGGAGGTGTTGGGTGCATTGTGCATCATTGCATTGCTTCACATTTAAACACTGCTTACTCTGCTGGATTAATGACCAGATTGCCTCCACATAGAACATGGGCATGGTGCCTCTGTGGAATAGTGCAAAGTGTTAGAGGAGATGTTTTTACCATGTATTTGAGTTGTATATTGTGAACTGACCTGAAAGTTTCTCTTGTCTACATGAAATGCATTTGTGTTCAGGGCATTTTTTTGTTGTGGACTGTCTGCAGGCTATTTAAAGAGACAAAAACTGACAAGTCCAATTTAAAGCTACCATCATCTCACATATAAGAGAGCACAGGTGAGCCTGAACAAAGGCCAGGTGAGGAGGGAAATGGTTTCACATCTGCCATCTACTGGTGAAAAAATATTCTAATAAATCTGCAGACGGTAGCTTTAGAGAGTCCATACATAGATTAAATCATTAAACCAAAGAAGATAATTTGTTTAATCAGATTTTGAATGTTGGTGGATTTCTCACTTTTAATTTTTTAATCCTGAAAAATCCAGTTTGAATTATTTTTATTCTGAATTTAATTTTTTTCTGTTGTTTTTTTTTCCTCAAATAAAATCAAATTTAAAATGAAAAAAATATATATATTTTTTATTTTTTTATTCAACGCATATATTTTCAAGCTCTCATATTCAACCACCCAAAAAAACTGCAGCTCACTTTCGAGTTGCCGAAGCATTAGCAGTCAATTGTGTGTGACTCTGAATGAGGAGGACAGAGGCATGCTGTTTCTATTCTGTGGGTGGGGTTTACGGTCAACGAATCCTCTACTTGTTCCTCCATTTTTCGTCTGTCAATCAAATGTTCCTATTAAGTGATGTCCCAGACTGAAACGAAGTATCTTCTATACTGGATAAGAATAAATCTCAAAAAATAATGGAGGCAGCTTTTTGTCATGTGTCAAAGCATCCCTGTGTGCATTAAAAAGATTAGTGATACTAAAATGAATCAGAAACAAGAGAAAATAATCCAAGAATTAACTGACATACATATGTAAAAACAATTATTTAAAAGGATAAAGATTTTAAATGTCTGAAAATCCCCCAAAAGATTAAGAAAGAAGTACAGTTTTAACACACTTAAAAATAAATGTTACAACCCCATACAAAAGTAGTGGCCTCACACGCCTTCAGAAAGAAACTCAAATAATGAAACAGACATTAGTCAATAACAGATGCACACATTAACCAATTCACAGGAAACAACTGTCCCAGAGCCCCCTCGGTCCTTAGACCCTTCTCCCAAAAACCCAATGAGAAAAAAGAGAAACCATGAGGAGAACCACAGTGAAGAACAGGTCCACTCCCATGGACTGACAGTCTAGTTAATTACAAAATAAATGCTTGTGGAAAAAGAAAATTTAACTGATAGAAATAATTTTCATAAAAATGTTATAATAAGCATAATAAGTAACGTAGTTTGCCTGCTGTGGGTGCAGATGTTTATTCAAATGTAATGGCTCAAAATAGTTTGTCTTTGTACAGTGCACTCCTCCCTCCTCTCCACATGAGCTGAGCCAAAATTACTTTGCATTATACAGTTTTGACTCTGAGAAGCCAGTGTCTTAACCTGCATCTAGAGTTTTTCCTCATTCTCTCAGTATGCTAGTACAGAGACTGTACTAGCACTGATTCATGTCTGGCTGCAGGTGCTGGGTTTATCTAAAAGTGAGGAACAAAAGCATTGTGTTTATATATGACACATTTTCCACAATCACACCACAGAGCCTGTAATGAGTTCACATGAATTTATTCTTAAAAACTAATGTGTTTAAACATTAATATGAAAATGACACATAGTTTAGCCATTAATCCTAAAACTAATATTAAGCTTGAAAAATCAAGTCCATTACCATCCAGTTTCAGTTATCAGTATTGTTTATGAAACTGCAAACTCAGCTTTGTCTGCAATTCAAACAGAAGAGATGTAGGCCTACAACATATTCTCTCTGTGTATAAGTATGGATAAATGGACACGCTAAAAATTATATCAGAACACAAAACACAATGTGTAAATTTCTGGTAATTCTGCCTGCTTTGATTTTTCTTTGGCGATTCCAAGACACAGTTAAGACACATTTTATAGCAGTAAAGTGCAGAAAAATATTTAAAAGATCTTATATATAATGCAAAGTTCTATATAATACTATATCATGCATTGCTCATCATAAGGCAGTGACCGCCATCTGAAAAGTTACATATTGCACATTTAATTGTGGTTCAGAGATGTCTCCTTTAAACAGGTCTGGTCATAACTACTGTCACCACTCCAGGAATGGTCAGCACCGGACGAGGCGGAGGCATAGTCACAATCATCTGCTGGGGCATGGCATTGGCGTAAACCATGGGGGGCGCTGTTCTAGTGACTATCGACCCTGGGGGTAATGTCCCATAAGCACCCTGCGGGGTAATGACGGGACGCACAAGGGGAGAAGGGGGCATAGTGACCACTCGGGGGGGCATCGAGCAAGGGACAGAGACACGTATCGTTGGAACTGAAAGAGTATTAGGGTTATAGGCGGGTGTTTGGGCGGGAGGGTTATAGGCGGGTGTTTGGGCGGGAGGGTTATAGGCAGGTGTTTGGGCGGGAGGGTAAGGCGGGTTTGGGGCACCGGTGACTGTGATGGTCGGGACCTTTGGTGGATTTGGGGTGGGGGTTGGAGATGTAGTTAGTTGGCTAGTTGGGGCAACACTTGGAACTGTTGGTGTAATATTCTGAGTTGGCATTTGCATAGTAAGGCTAGGCTGATGTGAGGGCCCACACATGTTGGAGAATCCTATTGGAAAGGGTTGTCTAGGCTGGGTTATTTCATTATTTTTCCCAGCTACTGCGTTCAACACTTGGTTCAACACTTCTCCATGTTCGATTTGCAAAGCCCCGGAAAGAACTTGGAAAGTGTCATCTAGCTGTTCGTTGATTTTGAGAAACTTGTCTTCGTGAGCGCTGCTGAGAACAAAGCTCTTGACGATGTTAGTCTGTTGGTATTTTCTCATGGTTTCACGAGCAATGACCAGAATGGCAGACAGTTGGTTGAGAGCGTTTCGGACCACCTCAGAGATCCTCCTGGGGTCCCTTTCCTTCAGCTTCAGCACCATCTCCTGCAAAGCCATCACCCGTTTGGCCACACGCTGACAGCGCTCTTTGTTGGCCTTCACATTCAAGGCCATCTTTACCACCGTTGTGGCCAACGAGACAATCAGGTCAATTGGGACCTCATCCATTTTGATCTGATCTGGAGAGAAGAGAAGAAAAGGTTTTGTTAATATGCTGCATGTTAGAGCTTTCAATCTCTTAAAATGATTGTCATAACATTATTTAGGTTGTAGTTTAAAATGGTAAAAGTTTTTTGAGAAACTGTCAAAATAGGCAAGTTTCGGGCAGCAGTGGCTGAGTAGAGTATTTGGCCACCAACCCAAAGGTTGATGGTTCAATCCCAGCCCAGAATTCAGTGCACACTATTGTTTGATCCCTGGGCAAGACATCTTTCCACCTTGCCTATAAATGAATGTGTGTGGGGGTGATTAAAAGGGCCAACACCACAGACTGGCAGTCCTGCTTCTGTTAGTGTACCTCTGGCTGTGTGGTTTGAACAACAATAATCTGGCTTTCCTATGAGTGATTACCCATTGCATTGGATCTAGTGGTGGAAACAGACAGACTTTTTGTGGAAAGTCTGGCTGAAGTGTCTCAAATATCCCAGAAAAAGAACAACCAGGGTAAGTTTGGAGACAGACAAATTTGACCTTTACCCAACCACTTATGCACTTCCAACACAGCTATTCAAGTTGTGAGGAGTTTTCAATGGCAAAAATCATTGGACTGTAGAAAACACAGGGACAAAACAAGCAGAGAGACAAGAGAGTAGATGGATGGATTCTAAGACAATAATCACAATTTGGATGTTTTGCCAAAATTACAAAGGCATTTTAGCATCGCCCTTAATTAGTGATTAGAAACTTCATGTAGACCAAACCAGATCGAGTTACAGGTTAGATCTGTGGAGAGGCAACCTTGTTCACTATCAGAATGCCTGTTTTTCTAGGTATTTTTCAGCTAAAAAGCACTTGTAATTTCATAAATGTTGTTTAATGTCATACTGTTGAACATTCCAGAGAGCAATGACATATCCACAGAAACAAGCAGGTGACAGACCCCTAACCAAAAAGTTACATAGTGCACCTTTAATATACAAAAATCACAAACCAGTGTCAAAATAGTTTACGTAAATTTGTCTAAACAGAAATAAGAAAACTCTTAACCTAATTTTCCAGATTTATAAAAAAATAAAACACAAATTACCTGTATGTGGATCTCTTTATAAGTAAAAAATGTAAATCTCCTTGCGTTGAGTGTGTCTTCTTTCATTTCAGTCCAGGTTTAATCTCATGTGCGTGAGACTAATACATAGGACCTCACTAGTCGAACAGGTTTTGACGCATAAACAGAGCAAACCAACTACTGACTGCCTAGACATTTGAAATATGTAATCAGGAATGCAACCTGACCCATGTACAAGAAGTCAGTCAGTGCTTTCTTTGAAATGTGTGTGTGCGTGTGCGTGCGTGTGTGTGTGTGTGTGGTAAACAACAATGAGAGAGTTAATGTTGTTTAATACAGTGCATTGCTTTGGGGAATCAGGAAACAGATAGCATCTAATAAATAGAGAAACTAGCAAAGACTTGTGGGACATAAAAAAGGCTAGCAGTGGCTCAATGGTAGAGCTTTAAAACCCTGACAAAAAGTTCAATTTCCAAAGAATTGTTATGTCCATAGGCAAGACACGTTTCTCAGTTTCTCTCCTGTGCCTGTTTGAAATGTGAAATACCAAATTAACTAACAGTTTAATGCTGGGTTATAAAGAGTCCATTAATAAAAGCAGATATAAAAATAGTAACTTCATAACGTGTGGCTCCTCTTTTGTTGGGGAAAACTAGGGGCAAATTAGTATCTGTTACAATCCCAAGCCATGACATATCTGTTTTGCGACTACAAATGTGTCCAAACAGGTTTAACCTCTGTGCGGGAATAACATACTTTCACTTTCTATTGCTAGTAAATGATTGCTATTGAGGTGAATGAGCTCTGTTTTATATATCAGCCACTATTATCGGTTGTTATGCAAGAATGAATACAGAATGTACACTCTGTGAAACTCCAGATTGGACAGCAGCTGAGAGTAAAAGTCACAGCGCCTCAACACCCCAAAGTCATCCACCTCATCCACTGTGTAGCCCAGGGTAGACTGGCGTTGGTTGTGCTTAAATTGCCCCTTAGCGATGTAAGGATGTTCCTTTCAGGTAACCATAAAAGAGGACAATGTTTAAAAAATGTAAAGTCAGAAGGTTTTATTGAGACTTACACAAAGTTAACAGCTTAGTTATGAGCTCTGCAGAAAGACAGGATGAGAGCCCTGTGATTGGTGTGTTTCCAGCCTTTATTTGATTGAGTATCAATAAATGTATAAATGTATGAAGGAAGATCTTCTGATCAGCAAAGTGTTCTATCCTTAAAAGAAGATGTATTCTGTGTGTGCAACTCCCTGTTATTCAGCTGTCATTAATCTTACCAATAGTACATTGACATAGATGTTTAATTATAGGTATAACTAAAGTTATATTGATTCATTGATTCATCAACAATGATTGGGGAGGGGGCATGGCTGTTGGAGGGAGCATGGTTCGGAGCACTGCCGGGGTAAGGGGTGTGGCCCATGATGGGGGCGTGGCCAGGGTAGGGGGTGTGCACAGTGGATGGGGCATGGCTAGGGCAGAGGGTGAGCCCAATGGTGGGGGCATGGCTAATGTAGGGGGCACGGCTAACGTAGGGGGCATGGCTTGGGTAGGGGGCATGGCTTGGGGGGGGTGCAAAGCCGATGGAGGGGGTCAAGCCAATGGAAGGTGCCTGGCTGGTGGAGGGGGCCAAGTTGGTGGAGGGGGCCAGGTTAACATGTGGGATGGTGGCCAAGACTCTCAGGCTGTCCTGGATCTGTCGGTCTAAGATGTTAAAGTCGTTCTTGTAATTGCCCTTGTTCACCATTCGATTCACGGCGCACTTGTGAAGCAGGCTGTCTGCACTCATCAGGGTGGTGTAGAGAGTCTGCAGAGCTCCACCCACCTAGAACAATAGCATTTTTATTAAAAAGACATTAGCTGGCAGTAGGTCATACAGTAGATGCTTATCTGTATTTTAAGATGTGCCTTGACATGGGTCAAGGCAAGGCAAGTTTATTTGTATAGCACAATTTGTATACAAAGTAATTCAAAGTGCTTTACAGAATAAGAAAGACATAAAGACTGGATTGGCGTTACTGAGGCCCCACCCTGGAGATAGGCCTGGAGTAAATGTTCAATGGTGAGTCAGACCTGTTTCCGGTGCATGTTGGACTCCACCAGGGCTGCCCTTTGTCACTGGTTCAGTTCATTGTATTTATGGACAGAATTTCTAGGTGCAATCAGGGGCCGAAGGGGGTCTGGTTTGGGGACCACAGGATCTCATCTCTGCTGTTTGCAGATGATGTTGTCCTAATGGTGTCAGCAGACCAGGACCTCCAACATGCATTGGGGCGGTTTGCAGCCGAGTGTGAAGCGGCTGGGATGAGGATCTTCTCCTCCAAATTCAAGGCCATGGTTCTTGACCAAAAAAAGGTGACTTGCCCTCTCCGGGTGGGTGGTGAGTCCTTGCCTCAAATGGAGGGGTTCAAGTATCTCGGGGTCTTGTTCACAAGTGAGGGAAGGATGGAGCGTGAGATTGACAGGCGGATCGGTGCAGCGTCAGCAGTGATGCGGTCGCTGTATCGGACCGTTGTGGTGAAGAGGGAGCTGAGCCGAAAGGTAAAGCTTTCGATTTACCGGTCAATCTACGTTCCTACCCTCACCTATGGTCATGAGCTTTGGGTAATGACTGAAAGGACGAAATCTCGGATACAAGCAGCTGAAATTAGTTTCCTCCACAGAGTGGCTGGGTGAGGAGCTCAGTCACACGGGAGGAGCTCGGAGTACGCCGCTGCTCCTCCACATCGAGAGGAGCCAGTTGAGGTGGCTCAGGCATCTGTTGCGGATGCCTCTTGGACGCCTATCTCGGGAGGTGTTCCAGGCATGTCCCACCGGGAGGAGACCCCGGGGAAGACCTAGGACACACTGGAGGGACTATGTCTCTCAGCTGGCCTGGGAACACCTTGGGGTCCCCCCAGAGGAGTTGGAGGAAGTGTCCGGGGTGAAGGAAGTCTGGGAGTCCCTGCTTAGACTGTGGCCCCCGCGACCCGGCCCCGGATAAGGGCAAGAAAATGTATGGATGGATAATCATAATAAAATTAACTTAACAACTTAACAGGGTGAGTTAGCTCTTGTTACCTGTGGTGTTCCTAATTTGTTACTGTGATGTTACTGCTGTGTTACTGTGGTGTTACTGTTGTGTTACTGTGAGGTCACTGTGATGTCACTGTGGTGTTACTGTTGTGTTACTGTGATGTCACTGTGGTGTTACTGTTGTGTTACTGTGATGTCACTGTGGTGTTACTGTTGTGTTACTGTGATGTCACTGTGATGTCACTGTGGTGTTACTGTTGTGTTACTGTGAGGTCACTGTGGTATTACTGTTGTGTTACTGTGATGTCACTGTGATGTCACTGTTGTGTTACTGTTGTGTTACTGTGATGTCACTGTGGTGTTACTGTTGTGTTACTGTGATGTCACTGTGGTGTCACTGTGGTGTTACTGATGTGTTACTCTCAGAGGTGGAAAAAGTACTGAAAAATTGTAATTAAGTAAAAGTATCTTTACTTTGCTTAAATCCTACTCAAGTAAAAGTAAAAGTACCCGTCTGAAAATGTACTCGAGTAAAAGTAAAAAATTACTTCATTTCAAATGTACTTTGAGTAAAAGTTACTTTCAATGAAATAAAAAAAAAACTACAGTAAAAATGCAGGTTTTTTCATAATGTTGCTGCACATAAATGCACTCTTAAATAGACATAAACTGCGGTAAACTAAATGTGACGTACTACCATTTAATTCCTCTAGGAGCTGAAGATATGGGATAATGAATCTAGGACAGGGGTCGGCAACCCGCGGCTCCAGAGCCGCATGTGGCTCTTTCATCGTTCTGTCGTGGCTCCCTGTGACTTTGGAAAATAATAATGAGTATTTAATTACATTGTATTTTTATTTTAGTTTGTTCGTTTTTAAATGTGAATCTAAAATTGTAGATAATGGTAATCTTGTAACATTTAAATAAAACGTTTTTAATATTTTTGTCGCTCAAAACATGCGGCAAAGCCGCTGATGTGCGCCACCCGCACACACTGGAGCCCGGACTTACCGGCACCTACATCAGCAGTATGATTTTCAGCCCAATGATGGATAAATCCAAGAAAAGAAAAGTTTCTGAAGAAAACAGAACCCTTAATGCTCCGTGGGCAGATTCATTTGCTTTCACGGCTGAGACTGGTACACGCGGTACACGCGATAAAATGATGACGGACACAGAAGCAGACGCATTTTTGGTTCGCTGCGGGTGGATAATTAGTTTGGATTTTTATTTCCTACAAGGAGGACTCAAATAATAATGTGTTTAATGCAGCTTTGTGCACATTTGTTTACGTTTTACAGAAGCGAAACTTAAAACCACATGGCTCATTTGCATAAACTAGAAGCGCTACTTTTGATGGACCAGCACTGTCCACTCGAAACTAGTCCAGGCAATAACCCATGAACTATCCTATAGACAACATAAATTAAGATGATTTATTAAGAGACCAGTCGCAAACCAAAGTCCTGCATTCTTATTATTTCTGACTGTCCTAAAGCCAATTTTAAACGTGAGGTGATTTTCCAACTCTCGGCTCCTTCACTTGAAACGTTCGTGATCAGGATGGAAAATAATTGAAATCATGAAGCCAGATTGTGTTAACCAAACCATAATAAATATACCGTTTGGGTATAACAGGCCAAACATATAGGCCTATATTTGTAGCCTACTTACCACCACATGCTTTCATAGATTCGGTTCGGCGGGGCAGACACATTTTACATTTCATGATTACGTTGCTGCCATTTTTACGTTTAAACGCGAATAGGTCATCGAGGTTTGGCCAAGAAACAATGGAACTGCCGCACGCAAACCCGCGCAATGCAGTTTCCTTTCAGTTCCGGCAGATTTTTTTCCCCCGTATTTCGCCCCTATCGATATTATTTTACTCAGTAACGTGGGCGGCTTTCAATGTAACGAAGTAAAATACTTGGCTTAAAATGTACTCGAGTAAAAGTAAAATTACCTGTTTGAAAAACTACTTAGAAAATTACAAAGTACTCATAAAAACTACTCAGTTACAGTAACGTGAGTAAATGTAATTCGTTACTTTCCACCCCTGGTTACTCTGATGTTACTATGATTACCTGTGGGGTTATGGAGCCAGATGACTGGAGGGTCAAGACCATTTTTTCCACAGAGGTGAGCTTCTGTCCCAGCTGACGACAGTGATCCTTCATCACTCTGACTTCTGAGATCTTAAAGCTGATGTCCCTGCACTGGGTCAGCACCAAAGACGTGTAGTCCATGGTCAGCTGAAAAGCAAAGTACTACATTAGTTCATGAACACGACTGTGAATAGTTGTCAAAATGATACAAAGTGCTTTGGCCTAGGTGAAGGGTGCAACTCAGAAGAGTTAGGAGTACAGCTGCTGGGACAACCAATAAAGAGAAAGTCACAAGGAAGATTTTGTCTTAAAGTCCCTGTTCGTGCTCAGATCGGCCTACCCAGTCTTGTTGTATTATAAGGAGATAAGGAAGTGTTTAGGGAAAAAAATTATTCAAATTAGTGACTGAGACATTCCTGCAGCTGACAAACTGGTTTGTTTTGTAATTAAGAATTTAGTACTAACACTTTAACATATCTGCATTAGAGGGGATTGTATTTTTATTAAAGAGATTCACATTTTATTTTAGACTTTTTGAATACACTATACAAAAAGTATACATTTACAGAGATAGATATTGAAATTAAAAAGTATTTTATGACTCACCTTGCAATCAGAAGGTCTTAGATTTGATGCAGAAAAGTATTTGTATAGTATTTCTACCACTTCTGTGAAATTAAAAGAAAAAAGACACAACATTTTTCTGTCACACAAACAAAAATGTTTTTTAGTATCAGTATTTTTAGTATTAAAATTTAGACTTTTTATGAAAATTTGATTTTAAATAATAATTTGTAAATTCATAAAACGGTGCTTTCAATTTACTCTATGATACTTTCAAAATGCTATGATGCAATTATATTATGATGTATATTTTATTGAAAAGTAAAGTAAAAGAAATATTTGCATGTCTTACCTGAAGTGTGATGCAGTGGACTGGAAAAGAGTGAAAGGAAACGATGCTTTTATACGTGACTCAGTCCCATTCTTATCTTGAAGTGTCATATTTCAAGCAGGGTTTTCATTTAGAAGACAGAATTAAATGTATTCATGTATATAATCTATTATTGATTGAAACATGTGGAGTAAGGATTTGGATGCAGTATTGGAGAATGACAATTGGAAAGGAATACGGAACACTATTAACTATTCATCAAAAAATCCAAATAATTTCATGTTGCACTTGAACTTTCTACATAGAACTTTCTACAGTTCTATGACCATTTTCATAGAGTGAGTTTCATCTGTCTCCAATACACGACAAATGCCATCGATACTTTGATCTACATGTTTTGGGATTGTAAAGACGTCAATATATTTTGAAAAAATATAATATGTAATATATAATAATATATGTATTTTTAAATTAACACTTGGCTGTTGAGCAGATTTTGATTTTTTTTTGTTTTGTTTTGTGAGCTCAGTTTTTAATTATTATATCATGGGACTTTAACCAGATGCTACAGGCTTTTTACGCCATATGTGGCAGCAAATGTGGCCTTTTTCTCTCTTTGTCTCTGCCTTGTTCCCTCTCTCCCTTTCTCTCTCTGTCTCTCTGTCTGTCTGTCTCTCTCTCTCTCTCTCTCTCTCTCTCTCTATCTCTCTCTCTCAAAAATATATGATTAGGACTAGACAGCAAATACTATTAGTAGAAGAAAAAGACGAGGCGGTAATAAAAGTTAAATAAAGGAGTTTCGTTACAGCTTGTTTATCATAGAATGTATGACTTGCAATGTAATTCACATATTTCTTTCCAGTTCTTCAACTTACCCTTGCACCCTTGTAACTTAACCTTGTAACAGAGGTCTCCTCTTTGTGTGTGTAAAATAAAATAATATACTTAATTTAAAACATACGTTTTCATTGTGAGCGGTATCACCTCTCCACAGATTGTAACTTTGCTTAGTAGTGCCATGTGCTTGTCTCCATGGAGACAGATGAAACATTCTGGTAAAACTATAACAAGACAAGCAGGTGGTGGACCCTCCTCCAAAACTGATACTGGTGAAACCTTGAAAAGGTTTGGTTTCAGTGACGTGAGTGAAGCTCTCATATTGACAGGAAACCCGTGGAACTCAAGTTCCTAAGTGTCAAAGCCCGCCTCCAGGATACACTGCCAGATAAAGATAATGAGGCTGTTGTCTATAAAGGCATTTAGTTTCACTTTCTCACAACAGCCCAATCCATCTGCCTTCAAGGTAAGACATGGGGATATTTCTTTTACATAGAGTATCACAGAGATAATAGATCCCTCTATTGTTTTATTAACTTAACAACATTTATAGCAAAAGGAGAAATTTAATTTGTCAACTGGACAGAGTTTATTTGGTCGAAAACGTTTCGCAGCTCATCCAAGCTGCTTCCTCAGAACTGACTAAATTTCTCCTTTTGCTATGGATTCTACCTGGACGACTGAGGGATTCTACACACATCTTAACAACATTTAATTTTGAATTATCATATAACCAAAAACATATCTCAGTAAGTCTCAGTAATTAGAAAGTTTTGTTACTTATTACTTATCATAGGTTTTATCTGAGTAAAGGATTTTTTCTTTCAGGTTCATAAAAAAATATACAAATATTACAACCACAATCACTGCAGACCTAAACTTTTCACTTCGAATCTATGATGAGTCATAAAATACTTTTTCATTTAAATATTTATCAATGGAAACATATACATATACATTTTCAAGACAGTGTATCAGAAGTAGAAGATAAAAGAGAATGTGATACGTTGCAGTGTTAGTTCAGAATAATGAACATTTACATAATATATTTTGTGTGTTTAAGATTTGAGTTGATAAACTCACAAATGGTTTCAAGTCAAACAGGTTATCAGCTCCAGGAACATCTCTGTCACTGATCAGAAATGATTTTCAGTAAACACCGCTGTCTACAGTACATTCACTAAGCTTTATTATGTTCATTATTTATGGACAAACTTAAAATGTTACCAATGTATCTATTTAACTGTAGTTTTGTATAAGTTCACAACTGAGGTAAATAGATATAATTTTAAATTTAGGACAAAATTGAGGATTTTCTTCTGTAGGATATCCAAATTTCAGGAACTCCACTCCAAGCTCCTCTGAGCTTCACCTCAAGGGCAAAAAGGGACTGTGATCAAATGTAGATGCAACTAATTATGCAGTAAGTAGAGTACTCACGGAGTAGAGTACTCATGGAGTATGTACTTTCAGTTGCTATGGACTACACGTCTTTGGTGCTGTCCCAGTGCAGGAACATTAACCATAAGGTCCCAGAGGCCAGAGTGATGAAGGATCGCTGTCGTCAGCTGGGACAGAAGCTCACCTCTGTGGAGGAGATGGTCCTAGCCCTCCAGAACAGGCCATCGGGCTCAATTACCTCACAGGTAAAACACATAGAGATGAAAAAAAAAATCAGACAAGTATCTATGACCTAGCTGTATTCTTGTTCTAGGTGGGTGGAGCTCTGCAGAGATTGTACACCACCCTGATGAGTGCAGACAGTCTGGTTCAGAAGTGCACCATGAACCGAGTGGTGAACAAAGTCAAATACAAGAGTGAGTTTAACGCCCTGGAGCGGATGATCCAAGACAGTCTGAGAGTCATGGCTACCATCCCACATGTCAGCCACGCTACCCCCACCAACCGGGTCTCCTACAACCAGGTCCCCTCCACTAACCGATACCAATCTGCGTTGGGCTACACAGTGGAGGAGGTGGATGATGACTCGGATGAAGACATTGGGGCGTTGCTGCCCTTTGCTCTAGGTGGTGCTGTAGCTCCTGCTCAAAATCGGTTTGCCAGCCCTCAGGCAAATCTGGAGTTTGAGTCTGTGGTGTTAGTGGAAGATGGTCTTCTGGTCTATGCAGAGCGCGTCACTGGGCGTTTTTAAAATGCACTGAAATTATGCAGTAACACAACAACATATCTCTATATTGTCCTTATTCCACTGTGTCCTTTTTACTCCAAACAATAAACTTCTGTTTCTAAGACACCAGCTCTAAGTTGTTTATATATATATATATATATATATATAAAAAAAAAAAAAAAATGTGTTCCTCACCTTCCACGGTGGTTGGTCTCTCTCACCCTCATCAGCTCGGGCCCTCTACCAGAGGCCTGGGAGCTTGAGAGTTCTGCGCAGTATCTTTGCTGTTCCTAGTACTGCACTTTTCTGGACTGAGATGTCTGATGTTTTTCCGGGTATCTGCTTGAGCCACTCCTCCAGTTTGGGGGTTACAGCCCCGAGTGCTCCGATCACCACGGGCACCACTGATGCCTTCACCTTCCAGGCCTTCTCCAGCTCTTCCTTGAGCCCCTGGTATTTCTCTAGTTTCTCATGTTCCTTTTTCCTGATATTTCCATCACTTGGTATTGCAATGTCCACCACCACGGCTTTGTTCTGTTGCTTATCCACCACCACTATGTCTGGTTGGTTCGCCATCACCATTCTGTCAGTCTGTATCTGGAAGTCCCACAGGACCTTGGCACGCTCATTCTCCGCAACCTTTGGGGGAGTTCCCCACCTTGACCTTGGGGTCTCCAGCCCGTACTCTGCACAGATGTTTCTGTACACTATGCCCGCCACTTGGTTGTGTCGCTCCATGTATGCTTTCCCTGCCAGCATCTTACACCCTGCAGTTATGTGCTGGACTGTCTCAGGAGCCTCTTTGCACAACCTACACCTTGGGTCTTGTCTGGTGTGGTAGATCTGGGCCTCTATTGCTCAAGGCCTGCTCCTGTGCAGCCAGGATGAGGGCCTCTGTGCTGTCATTCAGACCAGCCCTCTCCAGCCATTGGTAGGATTTCTTGATATCAGCCACTTCAGTTATGTTTCGGTGGTATGCCCCATGTAGGGGCTTGTCCTGCCATGATGGTCCCTCCAGCACCTCTTCCTCTGACCTCCACTGTCTGAGGCATTCCCTGAGCACATCATCTGTTTGGGCCTTATCCTTGATGTACTTATGGATTTTGACTGTTTCATCCTGGACAGTGGTTCCCACACTCACTAGTCCTCGGCCTCCTTCCTTCCGGCTCGCATACAGTCTCAGGGTGCTGGATTTGGGATGGAACCCTCCATGCATGGTCAGGAGCTTTCGTGTCTTAACGTCTGTGGTCTGTATCTCCTCCTTTGGCCAGCTTATGATTCCTGCTGGGTATCTGATCACTGGCAGGGCATAGCTGTTTATTGCCTGTGCCTTATTCTTGCCATTGAGCTGGCTTCTTAGGACTTGCCTTACTCGTTGCAGGTATTTGGCCGTAGCCGCTTTCCTTGTTGCCTCTTCAAGGTTGCCATTTGCTTGTGGGATACCAAGGTACTTGTAACTGTCCTCAATGTCTGCTATTGTTCCCTCTGGGAGTGAGACCCCCTCTGTGTGGACTACCTTCCCTCTCTTTGTCACCATCCTACTACATTTCTCGAGCCCGAATGACATTCCAATGTCTGTGCTGTAGATCCTGGTGGTGTGGATCAGTGAGTCGATGTCCCGCTCACTCTTAGCGTACAGCTTGATGTCATCCATGTAGAGGAGGTGGCTGATGGTGGCCCCGTTTCTGAGTCGGTATCCATAGCCAGTGCGGTCAATGATTTGGCTGAGGGGGTTCAGACCTATGCAGAACAGCAGTGGTGACAGTGCATCTCCTTGGTATATGCCACATTTGATGGCCACTTGTGCAATTGGCTTGCCATTGGCTTCAAGGATGGTCTTCCACAACCGCATTGAGTTTGCAATGAACGCCCTTAGAGTCCGACTGATATTGTACAACTCCAAGCACTCAGTGATCCATGTGTGTGGCATTGAGTCATAGGCTTTCTTGTAATCAATCCAGGCAGTGCACAGGTTGGTCTGACGGGTTCTGCAGTCATGGGCGACTGTTCGGTCAACCAGGAGTTGGTGTTTGGCTCCTCTGGTGTTTTTGCCAATGCCCTTCTGTGCTGTGCTCATGTATTGATCCATGTGCCCACTTATCTTAGCCGCAATGATGCCTGACATGAGCTTCCATGTTGTGGAGAGACAGGTTATTGGCCGATAGTTGGATGGGACTGTACCCTTTGAGGGATCCTTCAGGATCAGGATCGTACGCCCTTGGGTTAGCCATTCAGGGTGAGTCCCATCTCTTAGCAGCTGGTTCATTTGTGCTGCCAGGCGCTCGTGGAGAGCCGTGAGCTTCTTTAGCCAGTACGCATGGATCATGTCAGGACCAGGTGCTGTCCAGTTTTTCATGCCTGAGACTCTTTCCTGAATGTCTGCCACTGTGATGGTGACTGGATCTTGTTCAGGGAGGTTGCTGTGGTCTTCCCTCAGAGCCACCAGCCACGGTGCATCGGTGTTATGTGATGCCTCCCTCTCCCATATGCCCTTCCAGTACCTTTCAGTCTCCAGCCTTGGGGGGTCTGCTCTGGTGTTATTCCCCTGCCATTGAGCGTACACTTTCGCAGGTTGTGTTGCGAAGAGGCGGTTTATTCGTCTGGCTTCATTTTCCCGCGTGTACCTCTTTAGGCGGCTGGCTAAGGCTTGCAGCCTTTGCTTGGCAGTTTCGAGTGCTTCAGGTATGGGCATCTGGCTGTACCTCCTGGGTACTTGTTTTTTCATTGCACCTTTCTTGGCCTCTGACAATTGGCTCACTTCTCTCCGCGCCTCCTTGATTTTGCCCTCTAACCGTCTTTTCCATGGTGGGTATTGTCTCTCATGGCTCCCATGGTTGCTCTTATAGCCCAGCACCTCTAGGATCACTGCTGCTGAAGTGTATATCAGCTCATTGGTTTCAGTGATGCTTGTGGTAGGGATCGCTCTCAGAGCTGCATTCACATCTTCTAGGAGACTTTCAGATGGTACTTCACTTAGCCTCTGTAACTGGCGTCGGGGTTGCCTTGTGTTCATTCGGGCCATGATCTTCTCTTTCAGGTCAGTCGCTGCCTCGTTCAGCGTGATACTTATTGGGGCTTCGGACCCAATCTCTGGTTGGGGAGTTGGTGTTAACTCCCCTCTGACCTGGCGTCCTGGCTCCCCCTTGCCGTAGCATTTGTGTTGTACCTCGTCAATCTCTAGTTGTGATAGCAGTTGCCGTTTGTGGATGTTGGAACACTGAGCTACTAGTTGTTTGGCCGTTAGCTTGGACTGTGGGTTTCGAAGTAACCATTTCTCCCACATCCTGTTCATGTAACCCCTCTGACTAGGGTTACTGGAGTAGTAGCATTCCAACAGAGCCTTGTTATCGCATCTCGCCCATTTCCGCCTCATTGTTCCAGTAGCCTATTTTTCATCAAGGTGCTCTGGTTCCCCAGCACCTGACGCAGACCTTGTTTGGCCGGGCGACGTCTGAGCCGGCATCTCGTAACTGTTATTATCTCCCATCATTGTATGAGGTAGGCAGCACCGTGAAGGGTCTTGCCCAAGGACCCACACTGGTTGCTCATTGCCCCTCGGGGGGGGATTTGAACCCGGGTCCCCCGTGCGAAAGTCAAGTGACTTACCAGTTGAGCTAACCAGCCGGTTAGCTCAACCGGCTGGTTAGCTTCGTACCGACAGTTCACGTGTGAAAACACGAAAGCAGATAGTTGCTTTTTGCCACCAGATTTCACGAAAATTCAACTTTTGCAACAGATTTACATAGCAAAAAAGAACAAATATGGCAAACGACAGCGAGGATGAAGTTATGGATGCGTTTATGGACAAATTCAAGACCGAAAAAGTATATATATATATATATATATATATATATATATATATATATATATATATATATATATATATATATATATATATATATATATATATATATATGTGTGTGTGTGTGTGTGTGTGTGTGTGTGTGTGTGTGTGTGTGTGTGTGTGTATATATATGTATATATATATATATATATATATGTGTGTGTGTGTGTGTGTGTGTGTATATATGTGTGTGTGTGTGTGTATGTATATATGTGTATATTTGTAATTTTTACACACAGAAAATGAATTAAAGTTGAGTGAAGTGTTTTGCCCAAGGTGTAATCCGATCTGGGATTAAACTGACAGCATCAAGGTTATTGCATCTCTGAATTTTATTTTTTTATACATCCACGCAATTTCTATACTGTATTTCAGCAAAAATTCAATTAAGATAACAAATGGGAATAGGACCATGAAAAACATAGTATTATTACAGGCAATCATACAGATGGTCAGCCATCACACTGTGGTAACAGAGGGTCACTAATCAGCCAAAAATAATTACCCCTAAAGCATGAAATTCCTTAGCTGCAAAAACATACAGACAAATTTCTCATGATTATTCCTCAGTTCCTCCATAATTCTCAAATGCTGCACAATAGTGCTATAGACTTTCACGTCTGTGTATAAACCATTCCACAACGTAACACCAACAACTGAAAGACCTCTGAGCGAGGTGTGAGGTGCAGGGAAACAGTACACAAAAATGTCTCTTTAATCCGCTGTCAGTAATTATTGTAAAGAGATTACAGATGTTCTGATCATAGACTGTATAAAGAAGTGGACGTCACCCGTAGCATTCGGCTCCACTCAAATGAAGCTCGTGATGCAGTTACAGGAGCGAATTTGGAGGCAGGCTCTATATCAGGGGTGGGCAATTATTTTTTCCATGGAGCCACATGAGAAACAGAAAATACTGTGGAGGGCTGGACCAAAATGCTTAACTCAAATTCTGCATAATATTAATTGTATTTCTTTATAAAAAGCAGTAAATAGCATTTGACAAGCTGGTAAGACTGGTAAGAGTATATGTTATGACTAAGCAATGAAAAAGTGAGGTTGCCTTACAAAGACTATTAAAAAACACCTCTAAAATAAAAGCAATGCAGCTTTAGTCCATGCATGAGGTAAAATTATAAAATATGTTTATTTTGTAATTCCAAATTAGTCATCCAAAGGGCCTTATGTGGCAATGCCCAGGTCTGCTCTATATTATGAATAGAAATTTTTTGAACTGACAAAATAGCGGGAAAAAAAACCCAGGATCATGTAGAGCAGGTTAATACAAACAATTTAAGACCAAAATGATGAGGCTGACAGCAGCAGTTACAGAGAGAGGAGCCACAATATTGCAATGTAAATCAATGGGAGCCAGAGTCAAAAGGAGCCGGAAGAGCCGCATGCAAACTTTGTATTTGGAACGCGGTGGCTAGCGCGTTAGCTATGTCCATTTATATATAAAGTCTGTGGTTCTGATACAAATCTTTTAGCGACCTTCCACATTGCTATATAAATGTTTAAATAAACAAAGTCTTTACATTTCAAGGTTTTTTACTTCCGATCTCCATGACTTTTATGATTGATAATTCAAAGTGCTTTCCTTTGAAGGAGACACAAAACTTTTTTAACTATTGTGATATCCCATACTTATACAATGAATACAATATGAACAATTTAATATAATATGGACCACTTAGTATCTAACAAATGTAAGGTCTGACTTGAAACATATTTTAGCCTGTGAAAATAATGTAATAAGAGGTTGCTTATCTATCTATCTATCTATCTATCTATCTATCTATCTATCTATCTATCTATCTATCTATCTATCTATCTATCTAATAATACTCCTCATACTGTTATTTCAATTTTTGCAACCTCTCCAAGAACTGAATGGTAACATCATAACAAATAATTTAAAATTTTTGGCTACTTCACAAATGTCATTAATTATGCAAATACAAATTATGGTCCAATTACAGAAGGTTATGGGATTCCATATGTCTACGTCTACATTTAAATATTGTTATAACAAATGGTTAATACAATTATTATTATTATTATTATTATTATTATTATTATTATTATTATTATTATTATTATTATTGTAATATGTAGAAATACTACAAGTACAATTTATGAAGAATATAAAGTATACACATACAAATTGTGTTATTTTTTTCCACTGTTTAAGGAAATGCTCGAGTTTGTTGTTGATCTCGTACAATTCATACAATTCAATTTATTTTTGTAAAGCCCAAAATCACAACAGCAGTCCATTTTAACCAACAGAAAGTTAAAAAATCACAGCTTCTTTATCAAGGGCAGACTCAAAACAGAGGACCATTGAAACCTTTTCTGTCTTCTTCAACTTTTTCAACTTTCAAATCAATGTTTTTGATTTGAAACATAATTTAAGAACAGAGAATAGCACAAAATACCATTATATCTTAAAATCAAGACCCCATGCATAGGTCTATGTGTTTCTCAGCAGCGTGGCTTCTCCTCTGGCTGCATTTCCTTGGTGATGAAGAGGCGTTTGAGGAAGAGCAGCTGCAGGTATCCAGAGGTGAGGATGAGGAGGCTGAGGGCCAGGGACATCCAGGACACATACTGTGAGTTAGACAGCAGCAGGTAGTAGTCTGCACTCTTCTTCATGCGACTGAACGTGTAGTAGCGAAACATGTGGAAAACATGGGTCTCCACTTTGTGTGTGGCCTCCTGCAAAAATATATTACACACTAAGAAGTGGAATAGCATCTGTACTTAAAAGTGCACTATGTAACTTTTGTGGTGGAGGATCCAGCACTTGTTTGTTTCAACAGGTGTTTACTGCTGTGACTGCTAAAATATCATAAAACATGCATTTTTACAGATCAGACTTGTAACGGTCTGGTGGTGGTGAAACATTCTAGGCAAAGCGATATCATCTCTATGGAGACAGGCAAGCAGGTGGCAAACCCTCCACTACAAAAGTCACATAGTGAGCCTTTATGGGTGGCCACCATTTGTTTAGTTTTCATCAGTAATAAATCTAGCTGTGATGTTGAATCAGTGATTAAAGAGCCAGTATCATGCAAAATCGATTTTTTGTTTTTAGCTTTCTACAACGTTATAATGTTTCCTCATTAAAACATGCTTGAAGTGGTTTTAGATGTCATCCATGCATGTTTGAGCAATTTAGCGGTCTCTCCCAGGTCCTATTCAAACCCTCCTTACAGTTAGCTGTAAGATTCTGTTAAATGCCCCCCCCACAAGCCCACGTCATCTATGCTCCCACACAACAATTCTCCATAAGTGGAGTTAATATGATTAACTGAGATTCAGGAGCAGGACCACGCCTCAACCGCCCTCTCCTCCATCATCCCAGTTTGTCTCGGCTAACCACCCCCTATCTTGTTTGTCTTTCAGTATAAGACATCTACGAAGGGGGGTCCCGTTCCGGCTGGGTCAGTTGATGATTCAGATGGAGCCCCCACCCTGAGTCTCAACCCAGCCATCACTATCTCATTCGTCCAGACATCCATCATTCATTCATTAATAAATATCTTCATTGCATTACTTTGTTGGCGTGGTCCTTGCTAGTGAAATATACAAAAGAATGGTACAAAACTGTACACAGCAACTTACAGTAAGTAACTATTTCATGAGCCTTTCTGTCTTTGTGAGCTTAAAAAAAAAGACTATATTAAACATAACGAAAATATTACTTATGTAATATCATTTGTTTTGACAATAACTACACATTGGTTAAGAATTTGATATCTACTCCCACACAAGCATTTATATTGTGTCGTTGGGCAAGACTCTTCACCCAGTCACCTTTGTCAACATAAGCATAAACATAGTGTTGTCCATTGATTTTAGAGTAAAATATCCTTTCCTTATTTGTTTTACTATTACACAGCAACAGTTCCTTGCCATTAACATCTATTCCAAAATATCCATAGAAAATATAGCATGTTGTACCCCGATGACGCTGAGAGTGTTGTTGAGGTCCTTGCTGAGTTCCTCTTTCTTCTTCTTCTCCTCTTCCTTCTTTTGGGCGGAGTCCTCGTAGCCGTCGTAGTGCACCCCAAAACTCAAGAAGACCTGCATCATCCCGAAATGGTTGTGGAAGTTACTGAAGCACATCTGGTAGAAACCTGCTCACATGACAAAAGGGAAATTATTTTTAATGATGAAATATGTACTTTAATCATCAAGATTTTTGATATCATTGTCTTACATTATGCCATATGTTATCTTACATTAATCATTTAACACAATTCCAATTTATTTTATCTTTTTTGTTGTCAGTACTTGCAAAAGTGAAACCTGACCACTTAAGTTTGTAAGAAGAGAGGATGTCTGGAACTACTTCTATTATTCTGAAAGATACTGCTGAATGTAATTTTGTGATTGTTGAACCATTTGTAGCTATTATGTATAATTCATATAGGCAGTGCAGCTATTAATTTGCTCAGTATGTGATGGTTAAGTGATGACATTAATCACTCTTCAGCAGTTTCTCCGTCTCTTTCTATGTCTTTACTTCATCAGGAGTGAAAGGGAAAGTCCCTTTATCTGTTTGTGTCTGAATGTTTGGCCCCAAACATCTCACTTAAAGGTCCCATGAGTGTGTTTATGTATAAAACATGTTATGGTCATTATAAATGTGAGCCCAGACCAGTCTCCTTTGCCTCAAAGCGGATCTGTCCTGTAGCATCATCCACAGTGTCAAGCAGCAGACCTCCAGGAGCGTTTACTGTGACAGACAGGTGCCTGTCATGGCCCACCCCTGTCACCCACTGCACCTGTCAACACATGGACACACAACAGCACAATACACACGTTTATTACAGGAGGGCTCCTTTAATGTGATCAATTTAAACAGTACTTTCACACATTTCAGATGTTTTCTTTTCACTTTTAAATTAGCTACTAAAAGTCAGGTATATTGTTAACTACAACTGCATAAAATTGCACTAATAATCTAAAATGCACTATTGAGTAATTTGTTCACTAGCTTCTCAGATAATACATTTAGTAGAACATTTTTGAAAAGAACCAAAGTTAGTGAATATACAAATAAAAAAAAATACAGCTGTTTATTGCCTTACCATGAAGTTGAGGTAGAAGATTTCACCCACGTGAGCGAAATGCCAGACACACTCCAGCCCTGCTGCGGGGAGGACCACAGAGAAGTCATATTGGTCAGCCCCCCAGAACAGCTCCTGGTCTGTGATGTTCTCATGGAGCTGAGTCTGCGGCCCACAGCTCACCAGGGGCCAAAACACAGCCACAAGAAACAAGGAGCCCGTCTTCAGAAACATGCTACAGGTTTGGATAGAAAGACAAATGAAAGTATGCTGTGAGGGGCAGCAGATCAGGAATGATTAACAGAAGCCAATGGGAAAACTGGGAGGCTGTGACAGATGGACAGAGGGAAAATGTTTAGGAAGAAAACAAAAATTACAAGAAATTATGGCTAATTGTATAACAAGTCTATTTATCAGTCAAATGAAAAAGTCAAATTTCTAGTGCTTTTCTATCATTGTTGCATAGAAAAAACCAAAACACTCACAGACTCAAGAAGCACAGCAGGTGAAGTGTCAAATGACACAGCGACAGGATGAATAGGTGGGAGTTGGGAGCGTAACGTCCAACCTTTGGGTCTATGGGTAAACTATGGCCCATATCAGTTTGCAATGTAAATGTAATTCTAATAGTATAACCTCAGTGAATAAAAATAAAAGTAGATAACATTGATAGCATTTTATAATTGTACAACACAAATCAAATTCTATTCTGCATAACCAAAATTAGTGCTTTTAAATATATGTCAAATATGCAATGTGAGAATGCTCAACGTAATGAGCTTTTGGTGAATAAACTGACAGAGAATCATTAGCAATATGTAAATGTAATGTACGTCATACTTCATGTTTGTTTAGATCTTGTCTTGAAAAAGTCCAAGTGTAGACCTGGTTTAGTCCAAGAATAGCCCTAGTTTAGACCTTATTTTGTCCCACTATAGTCCACCATGATTTAGATCCAGTTTAATTCAGTGATTGGTTTGAGAATCATTGCTGTATTTAAAGGATTTAACAAGAAGCATGGATAGTTGAAATCAAATGTTTATTGTTCGTTAACTCGTTTGTCAATTAAATAAGGCACATTCACATAATTTCTAAACATCCAGCTCAGAAAAAAAAAAAAGTAGTACAAAAATAATTAAAAGTGACTGATTTTTCGTCCAGACCATCACATCCGAAACAGTGGAAAACTATGATCCTAAACCAGGTATGGGCAGCACAGAACCATGCATGGACTTGTGTGTGGTTCATTTTGTATAAAGACATAGACACAAATGGAGGAGATACAGTACAGTACACATTTCTCAAGCCTTCAGTTTGTGTAAATTACAGTAATATTTTATAAGTTAAAAGACCAAATGTGTAGCTTTATTTCTTTAAGACAATATATCCAAAGATTTACACCCTTACCCTTTCTGGGAACTGAACCCAGAACCTTCTTGTTGGGAGGCGATAGTGCTAACTATTGTATGGGATTACACTGGATACACTCAGCCAGTCCCTTGCAGGGTTAACCTAAACATGCACATACACAGCAATTCACTTTCAGATTTCTTGCTGAGAATCAAACCCAAAACCTCACTGTAAAGAGGACAATGACAACAAAATGTATCTAATGAACTTAATTTTGGTTGTCAAAAACATACAAAAAACAAGTGTTTTTTAAATCAAAATTTGTAACATACAAAGCTACCCATTCAGTCTTTTACTCTTTTGGAGCATACAGGAGACGCCTAACCTCTCTGAGGCACCAAACCTTTTCTGTATAATATTAAATCAAAAGGCAAATCAAAACATTGCAAAAATCCATTCATTTAACACTGAAGCCATCTCTAACATTCAAGTAAAACAAAAGTGGTTTCAGAACAAGCTCTAATTGAGGCTATAATTGAACATTACTAAACTACAATCATTTGATCTAGAAATGCTAAGACAGCTTGCATCCCTTTACATTTTTGTGAAAAAGTGCTTTGATAAAAACATAGGAGTGTAAGAAAATGCATGCATTTTTGAACAATCTGGCAACACATCAAGATGATTAGTTCTTAACCTTTTTGACCTCAGAGCCTGATTTTTTTTTTCTGTACAAAGTAAACTGGGGTCCACTCTCATACTAAATGTGTTATATTTTTCTGACTGTGCTGCCTTCAAACTCTGATACAATTTCATTGTTTGACAATGACAATCAAATCTTGAACTATTTATTTATGGTTTATAATAACTACACCTTAATTAACCTGAATAAAGTGGCACCCAATAGTTTATGTGTTGATAAATTCAATAATTTGTATGCATCTTTTAATTGAATAGTGATAAAAGGACATCATAATAGCGATAGTATTTAGGTTTGTTTTTTTTTTTGTTTTTTTTGACAAAGTATTAAAAATGAAGTTAAAAATGTTATGGAGTTAATGTTATGTCATTTTCAGTTCAGAAATTAACACAAGATTTTAAAATCCTTGGCAAATACATTTTTGTAATTGATTTTGGCTACTTGTATGTGTCTAAATGAATGTTGTCATCTTGTTTTATTATACTAGTACATGTTTACCTTGGCTTAGATTAGCATTTTTTTTCTTGTCACAAAAACTGAACAGTCAAAGTGGATGGTAAAATGATGGATGAGTGCATCCATCATTTTCATTTTACCACCTATCCATCTGTGTTGTTTCATGCTACTACTGTAAACAATTGGTGCTACTACAAATACTTCTACCTATACTACTGCCGGGCTGTTTTTAGTTTAGATCTAAGAGCAGTCTAATGACATCAAAAGTACATGTAATAGAGAGATTAGTTATAATGTTGTCAATAATGTCATAGAGACCTTAAAACTATGGGGAAAATATACAGTTATGAATTAGATAGGAAATTAATACAGGGTATGTGCCACTCCCAGAATGAGGGATTCAATCTAAAAACTGTATCAAAACTATACGCACTACAATAGCAATGTACTGGTTTGGTGCGGTAGTACTTGTGGTAAATATTTATCATCATTTGCATCAGTTAAGTTGAGAAAAGGTTGAGAAGAAAAGTACAACAAAACAGGAAGTAGAGCCAAGTTCTACAAAATCCCCACTTATGTCATCAACAAGGAAAATTCCATTCAAAATGCAGGGAACAAGGAAAGCATTTTTTTGACAGATTTAACATACATTTAGCAAAACAAAGATGTCGTTCTTTGTGCATTATTGTGCAATTTAGACAAGTTATGTTGTTATGGTTGCTAGGTAACAGTTATGGAATTACCTCTGTGTATGTCATATCTGTTGCCCATGTCCAACAGGAAGTAAAATTACAAACTGTACCAAAATAAAACTTAAAAAAGAAAGCTAGTAAAATATAACTATGAGGATTTAGTGAAATTAGTAGTCAATATGCACAACAATTTGGTACGTTCATTAATTTAAGCCACAGACACTAACCCTGCCATTTTGCATCAGTTAAACTCACATAAAGCAATGTGATAAGTGTTTTGCTCAAGGATACAATGTCAGTTTGCCTTGTGGTGTGGAATAGAACCAGCAACCTATGCATTAATTAACTTCTCAATCAACTTATAATTGACTGTCATATAGGTCACTAATATTTTTCCCATAGTAAGATCCCATGACATCAATTGCATGTTTATAATCCAGCCTCTCCATCCCTTTTGTTGCTTGTTGCTAGTCTTGAGTACTGATCTCTTTTGGGCACATTTCCGGCAGTGGTTCAACCTCATCCTCCTCATTCGGCAGATTGGGGATGTCGAGTTCTGTTGGGCGGGGTGGACTTTGCTCCTCTGTATTGTCCGGCCCACTTTCTATTGACCCCTCCAGCTCCTCTCCGTTTATTGGCTGTAGCTGTATGCTGCTGGTATCAGACACCCCATTGAGAGAGAAGTCTTGAGAACATGGGCTTTCCGTGGCTTGTGAGGAGGGTGAGTCCGAGCTAAAAGTACAGGGCAGGTCAAACGGCTGTGCTTGACTTGTGTCTGGTTGTGTTTTGTCCAGTTCCTCATTGATTCCCATAGAGTCTTGGCTTAATTTTCGGGTGCTTTTCGGAGAGGTTTTAGGGGAGTATTTGGCCTCCTCTTCTTGCTCTGATGACGGGTTTTCACCGGAGTCCAGGGTGTGCCAGCGACACAGGGGGCGCGCTCTCAAACGAGCCCCAGAATCAAGACTCTCTGCTGGGGTGCTCACGTCTACCGTCTCCCCCCGACGCAGTGTCCTTCGCTCTGAGTTTATCTATGAACACAAAATGAGAGAAAATAAGAGAAAGGTCAGACAACTTTATATAAAACAACCAACTCCCCATATGGATCTCAATGCATGCCGTAACATGTGTTCCTACAGGCTTAAACCAACTGAAAAGGGAATAGCATTAACTCGACAGTATTATATATCAAGGGCACGTCATTCCATAATTTCAGAGCAACCCAAAGTGAGGGACTCATTCTGCAAAGTCAATAATCAGTCACAAACACACAAAACAAACAAAGTAAAATGTTTTGTAACGGTGAATAAATAAACATTAAAAAGGTTAGAGTATAATGTTATATGTAACATTATAGTGTATGAAAGTGAAATATTGACGAAAAACTCTCCACTAAATGATATTAACTATGGCACAGCTTCTGTAAGGAGTGCACCTGGGACAGAGACATTTAGACTAAGCATATAACCTGGTTGAGATTTGGAGATCGGTTTGGTGAATGACCAGAGGATGCCCTCTTCATCTTTTGAATCCTGGAACAAATAAAAAAACATAAACACTTCACAAACATTTTTGTTATGCACATTTTGTGAAGGTGATAGTTTGCGGAGTCAGACCTGCTGATAGACTGAGCCAGTTTCTGTCTCCTCCCGTTGGAGTTGTCCTGGAGCCTTAGACGCTGCACAAACGAGTGGGCTACAGACAAATACATAGATAAAAAGGTGGATTTATAATTAAATAATATTATTATTGTGCATGTTGTGAGCCTTACCTAGAGCTCCTTTGGGCACAGACAGCAGTTTGATGGGTTCAGCGTCAGGAGACAGTCCAGAGGCTTTCTGCAGAGCTCTCAGGATCTCAGTGTTCTGTCAAACCATACATATATATAGTACAGTTACAAACACACAATAATCTACATGAGTGTGTATAAGCAATGGCTGAGAGGGTTTATATAAATAACATTAAATAAGATTAAAGGAGCAATGAGTAACTTTTCTCATTGAAGGTCCATCACAAATCATGTAAAGATTCTAACCTTCCCTCCAAGCTCATAGGCACAGTCCAGGGCCGTCCTCTGCCTCTTGTTCCTGAGGCCTGGGGAGGCTCCGCTCCGCAGCAGCAGCTCCACCAGAGCCTGATGCCCTCCCCTCACCGCCTCGTGGAGAGCTGTGTTCCCCTGGTTATTGGCCACATTCACCAGCGCATTACTCTGCACAACACATTTAGCCGATGTAGTCGTGATGGAATGGGTACTAGTCTTACCAGAAAGATGGAACCAAATTTGATTTTATGTGCTTGCTTTTAAGGAAATACAGCAGTGAATTATTATCTTCAATTAAGTTTCCATCTATCAGATAAAAAAATAAAATTACATTTTCTGAGGGACAATTTTATACAAATTTAAAGGTTGTATGGAGGATTTTTTTTTAGTTTCAAGTTGTCAATGAAAGTTCAAAATAGCATTATAGAGACGCAGCAGCCTTGTAATTATGATGACCAAAAAAAAAGAATGAAAATCCATCAACTGTGGACGTGGTGGGGCCAGATAAACATTAGCCAATAGATAACAGCCAAAAGATAATGATGTAGCCTCGTTAGGTTGTCAAACTCCCTACACTTCTAGCGTAACTGACTTTCTGGCGCGCTGGGATTACGTGGTTTACGTTCGCCTCTCACGCATTCCACAGACGCAAGACGCTGTTTACTCAACCAACGCAGCGGTTCTCAGAGGCTTTTTTTGAACTGTAGCTTCCTCACAGTTAACACAAAGTTTGTTGCGATGGCAGACGAGAATCCACTACCAGGTAGCCGCAAAAGAAAGTCAGTTTTTGAGGTCGCTGAAAGAAGAAGAGAAGGGAAAAGGAGCGAAGCCATAAGGTGATTCTCGGAGATTCCTTCCAGCGATGGCGTGCACTGAAGCAGGCGAAGGGTCTAAAGACTGACGAGTTGGTCACTAAATTACTTCTGGACAGGTAACTTCAACAGCAATTCATTCAGCAATTCTGAACGCGCAGCGGCAGTAAACAAGCATGATTTCTCGAGTAAGGAGGAGGCGTTTCTACTTGGGGAGCTGTGGAGGAGGGGGCTAGTTTCACGCATGCACAACATTTGAAAAAGGACAAACAGTTGCTGTATTTCTTTCCTCGGAAAATCCTCTATACAACCTTTAAATAATTGTACCAGCAAAAAAAAAATGTCAGTAATTTGTAATAGTAATAGTTGTGGGGCTTCCGTCAGTCTGCCCCAGGGCAGCTGTGGCTACAGCAGTAGCTTACCACCACTAAGTGTGGAATGAATGAATAATGCTCTGTAAAGCGTCTTTGAGTGTCCTGAAAAGCGCTATATAAAACTGATGCATTATTATTATTATTATTATTATTATTGTCTTTCCCTAGATCTGAGATGTATTTGGGACATGTGTTTACCTCTATCAGAATGGTGGCGGTCTCCAGGTTTCCTCGGAGGCAGGCCTGAATCAGAGGTGTGTTGCCAAAGTGGTCCTTTTTGTTCAGTTTGGCGTTACACTCAAGAAGAAACCTTACCACCTACACATGGAAAATAACCATTTATTTTTCTATTACACATCTTTGTTGAGTACATAATCAGTACAGTAGACAGGTTGGAGTTGTTAAGTGCAATGTCACTTCAGGGTCCATCAGCGGATTGAAAACATGTTTACAATTTCCTCTTTTTTTTTGCAACCATAACAACATAACTTGCGACAAATCTCACATTAAAAAGGAAAAGGAACAAAACAATCTTAGAAAGCAGTTTCTGGTTGTAACCGGAAGTGACATCACCATTTAAAGGTGCAGAGACCTCCTAAGCCTACATGTATACTGCAGCACCATTTATGTACTTTACTATATACTTTTCCAGATACCCTTAACAGTGTTTTTGATATATGATAATATCTGTGTATAATCCGAGGCCTGTCACCTGTATGTGGCTGTTTTGGCTGGCCAGGTGCAGAGGGGTGGCGCTCTGGTTCGTCCGGGCATTTACGTTTGCTCCATGTCGGATCAACAGAGAGACCAGAGCCGAGTGTCCGTGTAACGCTGCCACATGAAGAGGAGTGAAGCCATCCACATTACTGCTGTTCACGCTGAGAGAGCCAGGGGGTGCCACTGACAACTGCACAGGACAGAGGGAGAGAAGGGTCATTACATGCAGTTTTACTTATCTTAAACTAACACAAATACATCTCAGATCAATAAGTTTTTTATTTTTATTATTTTAGTATTAATATTAGTATAATTAATCGCTTAATATTTTGGTGTGGTTTGGCTTGTGGGATTCCTTTCTTTATAAAGCACTGTGAGTTACTCTCTATACGAATTCTGTGAAACAAATAAGCATGCCTTATAATGAGGGGATTTTGCTGTAAAATGTCAGTACCACCAACTTGACACTATTCAATTTTCTTTTGCAATTTACTCAGCAAAGCCAACCTTCCCCATTATTATAGAAGCAGGAGACCCGAGTACCTTCTGAGTGGGCGCGCAGGTGGGACACTGACACAGAGGATGACACAGAATAGCCTCTGATCTCAGGTCTGTATCCTCCTCCTCTGCCTCATCCATCCACTCCAGCAAGTAACGCACCTGGACACAACACACACAAGAACAATAATGCATCAGTCACTCATTGTGATTATCTGGATTATCAAAGTTGCTTTAGGTTTATTTTTTTATTGACTTCTCATACTCAACTTTTCTGTTGGAGGGTTAGTTAGTACTTCCTTGTCTCTATATTTTTTATGCTCTGCCTGGTGTATACCACAGTTAAGGCATTAATATTATATTTCTTTTTTTTTTTTTTTTTTTAAATTACCCTCTCCGCTCATCTGACCTGTAAACTGGTAGTGTCCGCAGATAAGCTTATTGCCAAACTGTGGAACATTCCAGGGAAAGCCACAACATCTCAGTTGAGATCAGAAAAGTTAAATAGTGCAGCTTTAAGTCTCCAACAGCCACTGCAAGCATCAATCACTTACACACAACCATTCATTGTTTAACATCGTAGGCTAAGTGTTAACATTGTGCAACTCTATCACCATTTAAATAATAGCATAGCAAAATATTTTTATAGTTTCCTGCTCAGTAACCTCACAAACTCACCATCTCTACATCTCCATCAGCTACAGCCCGCAGAAGCTTCTCCACCTGTCAAACAAGAGGTCATTTTGAATTGAAGTCAAGCTTTATTAGTCACTTAAAATGACACGATTATTATAGCGCACTGCTTGAAATTAGGAAATGGTTTCCTCTCTTACCTCCCTGTGTCGGACCCTCTCCGTCTCGGGTTTGACCTCTGACCCCAATGAGGAGGTGCTGGACACAGAGGAGCGTCTGCTGCTGCAGTCTGAGGCCAAAGGAGAGCAACTGGGAGACTAACACACAGAGCACAAGTCAGCTTTATATATGGTGGACAATTTAAGTAAAGTATAAGTTAAAAAAAAAACTACAGGTTATAAGGACCTTTTATGTCTTTATTGATTAATATAGTCAAATCTCAATTAAGATTTTTGGTCCAATACTGCATATATTAACAATCAAAACATTTAGATCCACATTAAACCAGCAGGTGGCAATATTATACCCATGACACAGGAAACTGCTTACAAAAATACCATTGTACTTTTTTACATTCATAACTGTGCAACTCAATGACATTCAAGGAACCTTCTTATTCTGTATCACTTCCATTAGCGAAAAGCTTTATAAACCAACATGGGAGCTTTTTAAATACTGTTTAAAAATGTTTACCATTGTCTCTTTTTGTCCTATGAACCTATTGTTATGCCAGACTTAAAAGTGCAATCGCTCAAATGGCACTTGTGATGCCTTTTTATCAGATCTAGCATTAACCCTTTCTCCTCCCCTGTGTTTCTGCAGATCAATAAATACTCACATCCACCCCACTGCTGCTGCGATGACGTCCATTTTCAGTCGATTGCAACAACATCAGGATCTGAAAAGCAAAAAACAGCAGCTTTTTTTAATACTACATATTTCACACACTTGTCATTTCTGCAATTATTGGACCAAATGAATTATTGGATTATGAGGATCAGTCGACTCTGTTCCTAGGACTGGTCCAAGAAGCCTGAGCAGCTTAAGTTAGTAACATGGAGAAAATGTGAGCTTAGACATGGAATTTTTTATTTTATTTTATTTTTTATGAACTGTGAGTAAAAGGGGAATAGGTAATTGGTTAAAAGAAGTGATTAAACAACCAAATTGGAAAATTAAGGGTTGGAAACAGCTCAGTGGTTAAAATTAATGCATTATTATTTCCCTTGTATTCATTTGTCAGTTCACATTTCAGTCTTTTTGTCAATTCTTATGAACGTGTTTAAAATGTGAACTTTAAACAAAATCTTTTTATTAAAACATAAATTGTAAATCTAAATGCAGTTGCAGTGCTTGTCAGAAAAAAAAATAAGAAAAATGTAATTAGGTATTTTTTACCAAATCGTTCAGCCTTGTCATAATCACGGAGGTAGGTAAGTAGCTAGGATTTAGAAGACCTTATTATTACTGTATTCTTGTGTCTGACCTTAGAGTTGAGTGCACACTGCAATGAGGAGTCCTTGTTCTTGTTGAGGATATTGGTGCTAGCTCCATTCTCGAGAAGGACTTGGATAATGCTCTCGTAGCCCCATCGAGACGCCATGTGCAGAGCCGTGTCCCCTTTGTCGTTCTGGACGTCCAGGCGACACGTGTGGCAGTCGAAGTAAACCAGGGCCTTTACACACTGACGACAATGATACTTAGTATTCAAGTTATGAAGATTGTTGATATATTTAACAGCCAACTAAACACTGATTATAGTGACTCCCATGCTCTTGAAATAGTACATGGAACAGAAGAAAATTATCCACATAGAATTACATGGTTCATTGGGATGTTTTTGACCAAATTCAGTTATTATATTCTTGTTCTTGAATACTCTCTGTCTGCACACTGCTCTCTGTCTGCACGCTGCACACACATCAATATTTTGTAGGGTTTGGTAAAATGTACGTTTATATGGACAAAACCTCTTTCCCGATTCCATTGTGCTCTATGAGGTTCTATCAGCGTTCTGGTTAGTTTGAGGGGACCAAATGTATACTTCATAATATACAAGAACATTTTCAGCCAGTCCACTAGATAACAATATTTGTCTGTCTGCCAACAATTGGATTTAGTTTTTTTTATCCAAAAGTTACAGATAAGAAAAATATTTTAAAAAGACTGCTGTGTAACTTACATCTTCGTGCCCGTACATGCAGGCCAGGTGCAGGGGCGTGTTCCCATTGTTGTCCTGAGCGTCTGTGTTGGCTTTATAATGGAGAAGAAGCAGCTGGAACATAAAAATTAACATTAAAAACTCAGAAATGTGAATAACAGAGCCAGTTTATTTTAAACTGTTTGCAGCGGTCCAAACTTTTTCCTCACTTTCCTAATGCATTTCTAGCAGACTAATTATTTTCTGCAATGGGTTTCAGAGGTCAGAGGGGAGTTTGGTTGTCACAGTAATGCTAACAACAACTAGCATGCTTGGTTTGCAAATTATAAAAACACTTCCTAATTAGATGCAGAAAGGAAACTGCACTCTCATTCTAAACATGAGTTGCTTTTACAATAAATCTGTACTCTGGCAAAATATTTACATTATACCATGAAAAAAGCAGGTACAGTGTATTTTTTGACAATTGTTAAATACAGAATTGTACATGAATCCATTAAAGCTCTGGAATAAATATGCTTAGTCTTACAGTGACCCCCTGGTAGCCCCTCTGACAGGCGAGGTGCAGTGGAGTGAGGGCGTGATAGTCTGTAGCATTCACTGGAGCTCCTTTGTGAACCAGTAAATCAATTAGCTGAGCCTGGCCTGAAAGACACAAACAGGGAAACAATTATTATGGTCCAACAAATATTTTACACATTTTAAACATGTCCAATAAATAACAATAAATAAATTCTTTCAATAAAGAACAGAGAACTAGGCATACCTAAGTTAGCAGGTTACGTAAAAAATGGGCAGCAGTAGGTAAGCAGATTCCCAATTACACCCATTCACATTGAAGTGTCACACTCTGTTTTAGTATTTGTTGGTGTTACTGTTGAAAATAACAATATGTTGCTAACCACAGATGGCAGCGACGTGCAGTGGAGTGTAGCCCCGGTCGTCTCTAGAGAAAGGTGTGATAATGGAGGGGTCGTTAAGCTTCCTGTAACAACAAGTCACAAAAATACAGTTTACTTCACAAACATCAAATATGCAACATAAAGATCAACAATATTTGATTAATTGTATAATAATTAATTCATTGTAGAAACACTGAATGTAATAAACCCAAATCTGGTGTATTTATTTGTTTGCCATTGCAATTTAAAATGTTTCTCTCTGAAACCATATTTTGGCCCAAATATTTCAAATGCGCAGTGCCTTGTAATATTCTAATGACAAAAAAAAATAATTTGACCACACATGTATTGTATTGTTTTAAATCATGTGAAAGAAAAGTACACTTCTGCTTTATCATTAAAAATGTAACAGAAAGAAAAGAGAAAAAGGAAATGTTTGGGCATTAATGAAAGTGAAAAAAGTAAAAATAAAGTGTACAGCTCCTAATGGTGTGTTTATTTAAGGAAGTGATAGAGCACAGTACAAGCATCATTTGTACTGTGCAAAGTACATTTAGTTGTAATGGTTTACCTTCAGTTGCACAACTGGGGAACTTTTTGAAAATGACCAATTCTGTACATTTGGAGTAGGACTTTCTCAGTCCTAATTTCCGTTCTCAATCAATGGGATAAAATAATGTTATGTCAAAAGCCATATAACAATATAACAATATAACAATATAACAATATAACAATATAACAATATAAGCTCAGATGAGCCTGGGAAGGAAATTTTACAGTGCAACTGAAAGTAGGATTAAAAAAAATGTGTTGTCTTCTTCCACATTTTTATGTTTTTGTGTAAGCTATTCAATACAGAAATTACATGGAAACAGATATAGATACGATACACGTTTATATGCTGTAACACTCATAAATACTTCCTTAGAAATGGCTGATATTCCAAATACTTCAAACAAGTGCATAAAAGTGCTGACCCAGAGAGCTGGAGGTCACAGAGGTCACAGGAGCAGAGCGGGTGGCACATCCGAATGTCCTCATCTGATTCTCCTTCACTCAAAAGACGCTCAATCTCTGCCTCATTTCCATTCGCTATGTGCTGAAAACATACAAGAAACAGAGAAAAAACAGATCAAAACAATAAGACATCCTTGCTTTTAGTTTGTTTTTCCCCTAATACTTTTTATACTAATATATTGGCAGAGAAAGCTGAATAGAACTCAAACCCTAACCAGAAATATGATCCATTCAAACGGTTATTGTGTCCAGTCACTAATATCTGATTTGATTGTATGGTGGTAGTGGTTGATCTTAGGCAGAAACCACCAATTTGTAATATCTGTTCAATTAAATAAGTTAATTTAAGTTTCCTGAATGTCTCCATGCTCTATACCCCAGGCTCATGCTGTTAATTTTCTGGTTCAATAAATAGGCAAAAGAGGCAAAATATAAAAATAAACCAAAAGCAAATCTCACCTCAAACAAACAGTGTATGGGGGAGGCAGCAGTCTGAGCCAGCAGACTCATCCTCTCCTTAAACAGAGCCTTGTCATTCAGCTCACAGCCCTGAGGGGAGCCACACACACAGACACACAGTGTTTTAAATGGCTGACCAGATAGCTTATATTTCTCAGGTAAACACTGTAAATCAGACATGGTTCTTAATGTCTTGCCTAGGGAAATAAAGGTAATTAAGGCCTTGAACTCGCTATGCAGAAGGTTTCACCAAAAATCAGCATATTAATTAAAAGCAACTTTACCTAGTCACCAGATATTTTAGCTTAGCCTAAAATGTTCCACCATATGGCATTCAAGTCAGAAAGAGGGACGTACTGATCGCGCGTCCTGCAGCTTCCCCAGGTTGATGTACTCTACTGCGGCCTCAAAGGTGCTCAAACAGTAACTCAGCTCGTCTTTGGTAGAGTGGCTGAAGCAGAAGTTCCTGATGTAGCTTAGATTGGCCATCCTAAAGAGAAAGGGCAAAATATATTAGTATTATTACTTAGTATATTGATCTGAAATAAAAACTGATCAATAGAGCTTTTCCTCTAGATCTTTATTTTAATGGTGTAATGTGCTTTGTTGACCTATTTGTATGATGTTTATTGTTTTTTATCTTGTTTTTAATGTTGTACAGCACTTTGGTCGGCTTTGGTTGTTGGAAGGTGCTATAGAAATAAAGTTTGATTGATTGATTGATTGATATTTGAGCAATACAAGTACAGCAATGAGAATATACAAAAATAAAATAGGATTTGCATTTTTTCACTATATTATTTTTTCTTCTATGTATCATGAGAAGAAGATGAGCTTCATGACAAAAAATGTTTTAATTGAACTTTCAAAAGAACATTTTGAAAGATCAGTGCTTTTGAATTTATTTATTTTTTCTTTTTTAATTTGCCTCCTAAGACGTTAATGAACGCTATTTACATTTATATTTATTTACTGAAGATTGGCTTGGCAGGAGACAACATCCTGATGCTAAATTGCATCAGTCATAACATCAGGAAAAGATTTCCATAAAAGCTAGAATCATAAATATATAAAATTACAATTAAATACAAGGACATCAAATGAGCCGTGATCCAGTTTGGCACTCGCAGTGTCTGATTCTTTTTTAGTTTAATAAGACATGTCCCTCACTAATTTACATACTTTCTGACCCTTCAAACACTGCACAAACATCTCCAGGCAAAAGTCAGTCTCACCAGTTTGGGATTTCTGTCTTGACGAGGAGATAGAGGATGACGGACAGGAGATCGTCTGCACTCACTGCCTCGATGCTCACTGAGAAAAAGACAAGTTCAAATAATAAACATATTAAATTACTTTTAAATTATTATTAAATTAAACTTGAGTGTTGATGACATGTCCTAAATGATAGAAATTTCATAGCTTTATCTTTGACCAGCACCAGTCCAGTGCTAACAAATCTAGCTAAAATGCAGCATATGGAGGCATGCTGTTTTAAGACAATAAAAAGCTCAGTACAACAGATTTCTTGTAGCTGGTGTTCCCCACTTGCTCTGGGATGCTAACAACTAAATTACTTCTTTTACAAACATTAATTTATGGCGGATCGTACCACTCTGGGTTAAGACAGAGGAGTCGTTGTGCACCAATAAAGTCCCATTTCCAAAAGCAAACTGGACAAACGCATTAAGGGCCTACAGAGCAGGAGCTGTGTGTGTCAGATGTGATTAAGGGTCAAGATCACCCAGAGTTCACTCCTGGTAGTACGAAAGAAGTTTACAGATCAAAGTTGGTAAATTATTGTTTTTTAGCTAACAGAGAAATAAAATAGAAATGTATTATTTTTATAACTGATTTGTTTTATTTGTTGTATCGCTTGACTAGTCTTATCGCGGCAATGATGGAAAAAGATTACCGTATTTTCCGGACTATAAGCCGCTACTTTTTTCTCACACTCTGAACCCTGCGGCTTATACACCGATGCGGCTCATATATGGACGGATTATTCGTCTATGAACACAGCGGATGCGCGCGCAGCTTGAGTGCAGAAAGCGCCGCTGTCTGTGCGGTGAACATGGGTTAGGGTTAGTTAGAACACTCGCTAGCGCTGTTGTCAGCACTAAAACAGTTTATCGCTGCGTGATAAAATAAGTTCTGCTGCTAAATGAACATTAGTGAGTGGGATACGTCTTAATGACCCGTATGTGTTAAATGCAGGTGAGGCGTAAATGACGAGACGAAACGTCTCAAACTTCAATAGCTGGACATCCACTCATACATGATCGATACAACTAACCCCGACCCCCGGGAGAGCCTCAAATCCTGTTGAAATCCTACAAGACACTGACATGATACAAGACACTGACATGATCCCAGACAGGACAGCGGCTCTTTCTGCTCGAGACATGCGCAGTAGAGCGCCAGAGCGACTCTGGCGCGTGACGAACTGACTCAATGCAAAAAGACGACAAAAGCTTTAGAGGCAATACAAGCAGATGCTCGGAACTTGAAAACTTCTTGAGGACGTGGACACCTGCGGCTTATAGACAGGTGCGGCCTATATATGTACAAAAATAAAATTCTTTGAAAATTTAGTTGATGCGGCTTATATTCAGGTGCGCTCAATAGTCCGGAAAATACGGTACTTAAATGTGCATGAATCATGCTGAATTCAAAGCTGATCTTGCATAACTGACCTACTTAAATTCCAACCTTATAAACAGTGGGTTGAATGTATCCCTTTGCAGATGCTCTCATACAAAACCGAATTAACTATTCCTGCAAATCATTTATGTGAGATAATTCACTTAAACTTCAATAAGCCCTGTATAATTGATTAGTTTTAATATGATTTTGCATCTCAAGCTCTCATGTTGACATAATTATCTGCAATCTACTTGATAAATGGTTAAGTAATGGTCAGAATACATATGAATGGTACAACAAATTTCAGATAGAGGATTATTCTTTTGATGATTGGTTGATTGAAGACTAGACCAAAGAGATGGATGAGACAGATGCAGTGTAAAAGGACATGATGATAAACTATAGTGTTGCCGGATAATGATGCGTTTGAGTGCTCACCTGTGCGCTTGGTCGTTTGAGTTGCCGTCAGAGCCACTTTTCGTAAACACATGAGTTTGAGGAGTGGTGATGTCTGCTGGTTTAACTGACTCAGCTCCCTCTTGGCCCGGGATAAGTTTATACTGAAAACCATCAAAACAAAATTACTTTTTAACACAAAAGTAACAAGTCAAAATGAGCTCAAATCCCACAGGAAATAAACGGCAAAAAGCTAAATTAAGAACCGAGAACAAAAAATATTACTGGAATAATAATGTGATTTTTTTTTTTTTTTCTAGACTTTACTGTTTGTGTAGGTTAATTTATGCAATAGAACCATCCTACCACAAGTCTGTCTGGAACAGTAGGCAACCGTAGGGTGTAGGAGTCCATCCGGAGAGCTTGGACTAAAATCTTCTTCCGTATTCATTATTTATTTATATCTTTACATATCCATCAATTGAAACTAACACTAGTTTACCATATATGAATATGTTATACCTTATTATACTTTATTGCCAGTCCACCTCAAACTTTTCTGTGTACCATGACAGACCAATGACAAAGTGAATAAAAATGTCTTCAGTAGCAATAGGCCCCAATACCATCTATCCCACAGTTTGAGAACAAGCGTTTTAAGCCATCTCAGCTGACCTGAAGTCTGGTTTGACCCCCAGGTCCTTCTGCTGCAGCTCCCCCAGACTCCGGGCGATTTTGTTGAAGGCAGCGTCCTGTGGAGAGATGCACCACAGATTAGATAGACTTCACATACCAGCCATGTAGTGTGAACAATGCCAAATCAATATTCCACTGAAGCTTTGATAAAAATCTCACTTAGTGTCACATGTTGAGTTTGAGTCTAACTTTAACTTGTGATTAATGTCAAAATGATTTATTGGCATACAGTATAAATGTTTCAGCATACTTATTAGCTTTAAACAAAAGGAGAGTGATATGGCTACAGATTCTGATAACACTTTACAATAACTTCATTTTTAATAGACTTAATAAAACATGTATGTGACAATGGTGACAAGAATGATTCAGGCTTAGTAACTACATAATAAATACCCTAACTCTGAACCCCAACCACTAGAACTATGCCTGAATACTTCATAATAAATGATTTGCTCATTATGTTCATGCTTTATTGAGGCATAGTTATTTCAGAGGCTGCCATAATCCCATAAACCTTTTTGTTAGTGCCTAGGTTCTTGTCCACTCCTACGTAAAACCAATAAATGAATTGATTTTGTTTTTCCTCATACTGTATAAAGTAGGTTACTACTTCTTATGTAATGTTCTTAAAAGGTCAGGTTACAGGATCACAAATGGATTAGTTCTGCAGAAAACAGACATCAAAGTGGAGAATAAGCCTCACCTGGCTGGCCTCCAACGTTCCCACAAAGTTAAAGATAAGATCATGGATACCATGATGAACATACATCTGCAGCAGAAATACAAAAGCTGGTCAAAACAGAAACACAACTACATTATGGAAAAAATTAACCTACAGAGTGAGAATGGATTTACCATTTATCATTTATGTCTTAATATCAACGTGCGTGAATTGGCAAGAAACACGGGAGCATGCAACAGGGCAGAATTGAACTGACAATATTCAGGTTAGTTGGGAACACTTAACCTACTGTGCCATAATATATTTTGAATATGTGTTTTGGATATTTTGAGAACTTCTGGAAACTCCATTTTGCAGGTGGTTACATGCTTTGAATAATGTAAATCGAGTGCTACCTCCACAGCCTGCTTCAGAAGAGTCATCTGAACCTCCTGTTTGGCCAAGAGCTTCTGTGGAATAACCAGATCAGAGTGAGACAAATGCATTAGTCATTGTACAGGACCTGATGCAACTACTGCTGTAATATGGGCCTCCCTGCAAAACGCTGTAAAACTGACCAGAGAGGAAAAAGACATACAGGCGGGAAGGCCAGTGTTGTGACATACTCTTAACTAGGAGGTAAAAGGTTAAATGTGCACTGTGTAATATTTTGGGGGAAGGGTCAGCCACCTGCTTGTATCCATGACAAAGTTATAGCTTTGCCTGAACGGTTCCACAGTATTGCACTGAACTTGTATAACTTGCATTTATATAATTACAGGGAATTTTAATGTCTTGAAAAACTTACTGAGAGCAGGGTCACTTCTCCACAGATCTGACATATATATTGGTGAGAAGGTCATTTGACAATATAAGAAATAAAACATATCAAATCCCAACTTTTTACCTTGTCACTTACCATTTATATTTTAAAAATGATCTTATTCAGATAACTGTATTTGGTTCTATGTGTTAATCTAATTCTAGTATATTTTTAATTCAACAATGCATTATTGGGCGTGTAGTTTGCAGAAGACGTGGCAGTGGCTCTCCAATAGTAGAACAAGTTCAAACTGAAACATATCAAATCTTGATTATGTTTTAATTTTTTAGTTTAAGATAGACTTTTCCTGAAAAGAACAGTTAATTAAGATCTATTTAGTGTGGCATTTATGTATTGGTATGTTGAATATTAAGCATTTTTAATTTCATTTAAATGTTTGGGAACTCTGCTATATGCTATAAACTAGCAGAGGAAATATGCCCTTAAAAAGTGACTGTATATTAAATCAGGATCAAATAGGGTTAACTCACCAGACGAGAGTCCCTCAGCAGACACTGAAGACATTTAGTGTAGAGGCCATTCACAGAGTCCTGTTAGAAGCAGACAGAAAAATATGTGCTCGTAAGACTCATCAATCTGCTTTTAAAAATACTAAGACTTTTACATGTGCATTGTCTTCCTTTTCCCAATTGAAACCGGTCTTGTACATAAAGCAATGTATCTATTACCACACTAGTATATTTTTGGTTAAGTTATACATCCTATTTCCTATTACAACTTAGGCCTTGTTCAGTCGTTCTGATTTTTTAAACTATATCACTAGACCATTACTAAGCACCAATTACCACATTTTAATAAAAACTAAATATCAACAGAAAATCACAATAGCAATAACTTTACAACATACTGCAAGTCTAAAAAGAACACTGCTGTCATACTATGTGATGGCGCAGTCCCTTCCTCTCCTGCTCTTTGAACGACTGACAGAAGCTCTGGATGAGCTTGTCCAGTCTGAGAGCGTGGCGTCCCAGGAAGTCCCGGACCTCCTCTACGCTCCTCAGGCAGTAAGGGGTTGAGGGGCAGGGGTCAGAGGGGCTGGGCACCTCCTCCACGGGGCGAGAGATGCACAGGATACTGTAGCTCTGCTCCTGGTCGTTATAAAAGGTCTCCTCAAACAGAATGGGGATGGAGGCTGGGGAGGGAAAACCAGAGCCCAGTACCACCTGCCGGTCCTGGATACGCACTTCCTACAAGAGATTTTAATGCTTTAGAGATAACCTTTTGTGACCAATCAATCACAATATTGATATGATCAAAAACAGTTATACCATGGTCAGTGAGAATTCTACCAACTGCTGTGCATTATTTTTGTATAACCGCACAGGTAGTCTGGCAATAGTTAATCACTGTTCTATATCACTATGCTGTGATCATCAGGACTAACTTCAGCTAAAACAGAAATAACTAATGCCTTGATCATCCATGGACAGCCAAAAGGTTGTCAGATTTAAAAGTTAACTATTTTCAGTTTGTGGGACCATGGTAAATGACGAAGAGTATGATGTTCTAAACTGGGGTCACCAAACTTTTTTCTCTGGGGGCCACATTATCGCTCCTGACTGTGATGGGGGGCTGGCGTCGGGTAGGCCGTATAACAGAATTGTATAACCTGGACCAAAATGGCCACCAGCAGGCCTCATTGTGTAGTAGAAATTACAAGCCTGGCACAGCCATCCACAATACTATATCAACATAATTCCTGGCACATATTTGTTTCTCGTTACTAATGGTTTGCAAAAGTACTAAGTACTTCACAGTTTTAATTTGAAATACCACAGATATTCCATTTATTTATTTTCTCATAACAATAACATCAAAGGTAAGAAATACCAAAGTAAGAAAGGTAAGAAACATCTGGTGATTGACACTGGCAAAGGAGAGTGAAAAATTACATATTGTAGGTAGGACTGTTGATATTAACAATAATATTACTAACAACTGTATTAATAACAACTGTGTGCAGCACTTAATAAAAGTCAAATAAATAGGCCTATAAAATAAATACATTAAAAAAAATATTGTCTGCAAATTCGGCGGCCAATGTAATTATTTAAATATAAATGTTCATATAAATATCATTTATATATAATATAATTTTTAATTGAAAAATAGGCAGAGGGGCTGGTCAAAGGGGTGTGGCAGGCCGGAGTCGGCCCGCGGGCCTTAGTTTGATGACCTCTGTTCTAAACTCTGTGTTAGTATGATAAAACAATGTAACACACTGCTCTTCGCCGTTTAATCCCTATTTACTCTTTTCTAAATTCTTTTCTGGGGGATTTAGGTGCTTATTGTGCCCCTCAAAAACTGAAGCAATAACACAGCTAATAAATGATAGGTCTATTTTCTTTCTTATTTACATTAAATATTGACAGTATGTACATAAATTATGGTTTCAAATAATCATGATTTAAATTGTGACCCAAACAAGTAAAAAATAAATAAGTATCCACAAGAAGTCGTAAATAATAATAAAATAGGATAAATCGGGAATTACCAGACCTTTGGTTCTGTCCAAGTGAAACTGTTTTGATGTTTGTTTTGATCCAAACAAAACAAACTAGCCACAACAAATTCCCATGTCCAGTCCTAGTCTTTCATATTTTGTCAATATATTATTGAATACTGGTGGTATGTTATTCAGTCACCATAGATACAAACTATTCCTCTGCTAAATAAATTAGTTTGAATCAAATTTTCATATCAAAAAAGTTTATAATCAGATTGTGTCAAGAGAGTTGGAATGTTGCTCTCAACTGTGACAACATGGTGACTTAGTAAATTTAAGGCTTTTCTCAGCATATTAGTGTCTGACAAGAAAATAACACTATACTTGATTAAAAGCTTTAAACCAATATTATGTAATATTTGGCTAAGGATAGATTTCCCAAGTACAGTGGGTAAAATCAACAGTAAATTAAAGTTAAACAGTGTTTTGAAATCCAAACCTTTCCATCGACAGTGTGGTATCCATCCCCTGTCGGCTGAAGAACGTAGCTCTCAAACTGAACGTCTGAGAAACTGCTGCCCGTCAAACTTCCACAACAAGGAACCAGCACCTACAAGAGAAGACATTATTTAATAGATTATTAATATTACATTAAAGGTCCTATATTATGCTAATTTGTCTCTTGTGAGCTTTAAGCCATGTTAGAATGGTGTTATGTCATCAAAAACATACCTGGAATTATGTTATGTTTTAGGCATTACTGTCCGCATATGTGTGTGTGTGTGTGTGTGTGTATATATATATATATTTTTATTTATTTATTTATTTATTTATTTATTTATTTTTATTTTTTTTTTCTCATCTGTAGCAGAACTGTACCAGTTTGAAATGATCGATTGAAGACATGTGATAATGGTTTTGCAATTGCTGTGATTATAAGAAATCAGTTGATTTCTTATTTTTACATTTCATGACTATGTTGACAATTTCAGTTTCATCCACAGGGCCAATAAACATGGAATGGGGGTTTCTGTCAATTAGTTGTTGACTTTTCCCTGTATGTTCAGGGATTTTTGGCCGCCAGATCTCCACCCACAGTGACCTCTTCCATGTTATAGTCATCTGTGTTATTATGTGTAAAAAATTTAGGCTAGCTTTCTGCTTTTGATTTATTATTTATAACACTATTTAATATTTTCCACACTTCTTTAACACTGTTTTTATTATAATCTAGTCATTTCCTAAAATAATCTTTCTATAATCTTCGTACGCAAAATTGTAGTTAATTTGTTCTTATATGTTTTATATCTAGTCACTGCCTCCATCATTCTCTTTTTTTTTTTTTTTAATAAAGTTTCTGAATAGCCTATTTTTCTTTTTATAAGCTTTTTGAAAACCTTTTGTTATCCAGGGGTGTTCTTTATATCGACTTTTTTCTTTTTTAATGTATGCTTATCAGCGTCATTAGTGATAATATTATCTATTAGCGTGGCAGAATGTGCAATTATCCTTGAAGGCTTTGTTATTTTTGGATACAAATTTAAACTTTATTTAGACAAACTTTAGCTTTATACTTTTAGTTCAGTAAAAATAGGCAATTCCAGTGCTGGAATTATCCAAATGATTCTACCGAAGTTGTATGGAGTTTAAAAACACAGTGGAGCACTTCCTGTGTTATCACACAGAGTGTTTTCTGTTTAAGAGAAGAACTCCTTGTATGTTTTGGACGAGGAAACATTAGAAAGATAATAAGAAAATAACGTGATATTTTGGACTTTTAAGAATATTTTTACAGTCAGACTGGAGTCCTTGCATTGACCAGTAGGGCAGGTGAGCTGGAAGTTGTGAATTTGTTTGTTGTTTAAAATAAACTATATCCATTTTTCACAGTTTATTAAATTATGAGTGGAAGCAATAAATAAGATAAGGCAATTTATGGAATTTTAAATAATAAAGTGATTGGGATCCAGTCATTTCTAATCATCAGGGATTATCTTGGTTTTTTTTTAATGGAGAAGTCTACAGTCATCCCTCAATCCAAGCATGTGATTTGTGAGAAGAAATCTGACTTGTGTAACTTATTTTGTGGTAGTGCATGGTAGTGTTGTAATTGATTAAGCACAGTAGAGTTCAAAATTCCTCTCATCTGATTTTCATTTTTTCAATATTTATGAAAAGTCAAGAGATTTCTTTTAATCTCAAATGTTGCTGTATCTTGTAACTTGCACACTTTGTCAAAACTAACCAATGTCAACCTTATCAGATTTAAGCAAATCCACATGTTATAGTGAAGATAAACTCGGGTGTTACATAATTACATTTGTGTAAAAAAAAGTGCAGAGTCAAATGTGCACAGGAAGGGCAGACCAAAACCACTATTTCCTGTTACAATGACAATGCCAGAGACAATGGATAAGACTGAACATTTTGTACGTAATATTGGAAAAATATTAATTGGGAATTAAATGTAGCAATTACTTAAATCAAAACATAACTGGAGTTGTGTTTTGTTTCATTCACACATTTAGGACACAAAGGATATTTAGGCTGAGTTCTTCTCTCAAACAGAAAACACTCCTGTGATGTCATGTGGTAATACAGGACGTGCTTCACTGCTTCACTCTACACCTTCACTAGAATCATTTGGATGATTTCAGTCCTGGAATCTCTACTGAACTACAGACAAAAGGTAGCTGTTAATTTGAGAACTACCACTGCATGACATCACAAGGTGGAACAGAGCATTTTGAGTTTTGGAGATGTTGACAGACTAATAATAAAGAGTTACTCAAACATGTGTGAATTAAACAAAACACAACTCCAAGTATGTTTTTGAGTAAGTAACAGCATTAACATGGCTTTAAGCTCTTAAGAATCAATTTTGTGTTGCTTTAAATATTTTAGTCAATAAATCTAATCTAACAGTAAACCAAAACAAAACAAGAACTTACATGGACTTTATGCTGTTAACACACCCTAGGTTGAAATCAATTGATAAATCCATTCAAATAAAATATAATAAAATGTAATAAAAATAATACAATCAAAGTTAATGCAATCAAAATTGCATTAACTTTGAGTGCCATATACTGTATATGCTACCTTCCCTCGACATAAAAACTGGAGCCCAAATGAGATACTATGATAATACTGATAGTACTACTGATATTATGAGTTGAGACTCACAATGCCATGTAGCTGGGCCACGTGGCTGCACAGGTCGGCCCTCTGCTTCTCCAAGGACAAATAAAAGGGATTCTTCAGGATGTTCTCATCATAAACAGCCATAAGGAGCTGGAGGTCTGGATCCTGGATGAGACAGACGAGGACAATAATGTAGTTAATGGGGACGTGTTATGAGAAATGTACTTTTATAATTACTTCATCATGAGCTTACTCAAATTTATATTTTGATGAAAATATATTATACAGTATATATTTAGACTGACTCATGCATGCTTGAGTAATTCTGCACTGTTCTGTATTTGTGGCTTGAGAGAAAATGTCAGTTTTCACCTAACCCCTATGTCTTGTGCTTAATTGCAATTATATATAAAGGGTTCAAAATGTTCGCATAGCCAGCCCACCTCCACCCCACTGTTCACATAAAAACTAATAATAATAATTTTTAAAAAACTGAGGAAGAATGTATGTAATATGAACTGCTAAAACTGATACAAGAATCACTTGCTTTTGTGAACATGTTTGCAGAGGTCTAAACTACAGGGTTAGTGTTTTTTACACAAATGCATGTAAACAAACATACTGTCCTTCTAAAGACATTAATATCAAAAATAGCTGCAGCCTTAATATAGCTACATTTTGTCTGGTAATGGATCAAAGGACTAGATTATAGAAATATTTCATACAGCAATTCAAATACTTGTCCACTCAAAATCATATGAAATTAATTGTTGTTGGACTTCTTTTCAAAGAAAGATCTCATGATTCCTCATAATGCGCTCTCAAAGTGAAATGAAGCAGGACATGGTCTATATCCATTCATGATTGGTTTGAATCAGCACATGGCCTCATACTTTCACACAAACACTGAAATCAATTAGTATTGAGTTTGAAATGTCAGTGTCAAATCTAATCAGTGCTAATATCAATGTTGATGATACACATGTATTTTATTTTTATTGCCTCAATACATTAGCGTTAAACTTGTGGAGAGGCACTGGCTCACAGTAAGATTACCGACCCTCCACCAGTAAAAATAGAAAGTTTACCTAATTATATCATTATAGAATTTCAAAAATTTCTTAACTGAATAAAGGCATGTCCTGCTGATCGATTAAACAACTGAAAGGTCTTCAAACTATTAAGTATCTCTATGCATCTGATCCAAACTGCACAAGACTACAAGTGCATGGGAGTTCATGCAAAAGCAACTATTTATAAAAAGTACTGGGAAACAATGTATTTATACAAAAACAGAATAAACTTTAATAAAAAAAAAAAAAAGAATAGACTTTAACCTGCTTTTTGTATATAAATACCAAAAAATAACCAGTCTTCAGCTCACTCACTCAGTCACTAACTTTCTTTCTGCTGTTGTCCCATATAAATGACTTAAGCACTATCAACCAAGTAATCGACTAAGCTAAATATACTTTTTATACTTTTTTTTGAGAAATAAAAATGCCTAATTGAATAAATACGGAGAGTCCTCCAGAAAAGTAACATAGTGCATATAAAGCATAAAGCACTTTACTTTAATTGTTGAGGTTCACATAAAGGATTATTTACTGAAATGCACAGTTACAAGCCCACAGTGTCACTGTTTGAGTGTTCAACTTCATCAACAGCAAAATGGCAAATATTAAATCAAACCCATAAATTCATTCTTTTAGTTTTGGTAACACTAGGGCTGGCAGTCATTTTGTAGACGATCAACGGAAAGGGCGATGGTTGGATTCTTCTGGTCGGTCATACTGGTACTACATCTGCTTATCTTACATATTGAGCTAGCTACCTTGGAGTGAATAAATGAGCATCAAATTGTAAATTAAAGTAGAAATTACACTACTATACAATCAAGATTAATGTCCTTTTAATATTCACTAATCTCTTCTGCACAAACCAGAGCTCAAAAATAGAAAAAATGCATTCAATTTAGGGCAGGCAATAAATATGCCCTAAAAAAGTGTGCTTCCACTCTTCAACGCCTTATCTGTTTCATTATGAGTTTTTAGCCTCTGCAGTCAGCGTTTTAGACACTCTAGGTTTTAGTGGTAGCCTGCCTCCCCTCACAACGGTGAAGAAAACCATCAGCAGTGCATACATAATTATGACAATATTCTAAATTTCATATCATCCCCATATCTCAGACCTCCAAAAAACAGGAAAAACGGGAAACCGGAGTGCCCGGAGGAAACCCACCCAGACACGGGGAGAACATGCAAACTCCACACAGAAAGGCCCGGGCGACTCGGGGATTGAACCCAGAAACTTCTGAGTGCTAGCCACTCAGACACTGTGCCGACTTCACCACACAAACCCTGCGCACGTGCCGATGCCACCCACACGAGGAAAACACGAAACAAAGTTCGCTCCAAAACATACGGAGAATCCGCGCTCACCCCCGACAAGGACCACGGACAGCGACAGAAGCCCCACAGCCTCCCGGCTACCCCCACTCCCCCTCCCCCGCGCCGCCACCACATCCACAAACCCACGGAGGAGCATGCACCGCGGCAGGACCCACATCGGACCCACCCTCTCCGCCAAAAGCGCCAGCTCCGCCGTGCGACATGCAAACAAACAGCGCCGTGAGACGACGCCATCGGCCGCGTAGGTGCGAACGCGGGCCACAGAACCCCAGGCACCCGAGCACGCCATGGCCCAAAAGTCCGTAGTACAACAGGTGTTGGGACAGACAAACAAAGTGGCGCTAACTGGAGATAACTGAACATCCCTCAGTACTGAGAACTACCTCAGGGTCACAGCACATTATTTCACCCACAGTGGAAACTTCAGTCGCTTTGACTCTTATGAAGACAGAAGAGAAGCACTTCAAGTGACACTGTTTGCAGAGCACTTCATGAAAGTGGAACATCTAACACAGTTGTCTCACTGACACTTGTTATGGTTTGCAATAAAACACATTTGCACAAAGCGACGCTTATCCACTTTTCTGTGTTGATAAGAGTATTAAAACGATGATTCAAGGGACAAAAATGTGCGATTAATCGCGGGTTAACCATCTCATTCATGAGATTAGTCGCAATTAAATATTTTAATCGATTCACAGCACTAATTATTAGTTAATTAGTTAATAATTACCTTCGCCAAGGAGGTTATGTTTTCGCCTGAGTTTGTCTGTTTGTTTGTCTGTTTGTTAATTAGCAAGATAACTTAAAAAGTTATGGACGGATCTTGATGAAATTTTCAGGAAATGTTCCTAATGGTAAATCCAACAGATGATTAGATTTTGGTGATGATCCAGAAGAAATCCTGGATTCTGGATCACTTTGAAAACTGAGCTGCTTGGTGGAGGTCTGCGCTCTCTGAGTGCTTTTCTAGTTCTTCTCTGTGCCTTCTGTCAAATATTAACACTACAGGACATGTTTAAAATGGAACTGAAAATCCTACTGATAAAACATATTTTGCAAATCTAACCACCGTTAAGACAATTAAGACATTTCTAATTAAGAGTTCAGTTTTAGTCCTACCATCTTAATCTGGCCTCTGCGACTTCTGTGACTTTTTCTAACATGAGCTGCTCCTCTGATGTATTCATCTTAAACCATTTAATCAACATTATAATGGGCAAGAAATCAATGATGTAAAAGGTCAGACAAAGGATTAACGAAGAGCACAGTTGACACGGTCTTTAGTACTTGCCACTGTAAAAATAACAAAATGCATTTAATTTGTAAATAATGTAAATAGGTCTGTTATTATAATAATTCAGCAAACATATAGCTAGTTTTTTTTTGTTTGTTTTTTTTAGCTTTGTTGCTCTTACATTTATATTTTAACTTACTAGTCTGTTTAAAAAAACACATCTGATGAAATGAGAACAACAGGTGCACACAAACTGATGCTTTTCAAAATTGGACCAATACTATATGGTAGGGTTAGATTAGCAAACAAATCAAAATTTAAATTCAAATGTACCCAATTAGCAAATCGCAAAGACTGCAATTTTTAAAGAACCACAATTTCCTCAACAAACAAAATATCCTGTTTTATCTTATTCGGTATAAAGAGTGCTAAGCCTAGTTTAGATTTGTACACATATGTTCTGATATGTGATTCTATGCAGAAAAATCACAATTAGATATTTTCCCCATATTATTATATGATTATATATATAATAATTACAATGCATGATACAGATCCAGATATGTGCAAGGGACATAAGGTTCCACACATACAGGACTGTACTGTAGTCAACGAATTAAATTCTCACTAGAGCACATGGAAAAACAAATGTATTCAAAGTACTGGTGAACTGCATTCTACAACACCATACGCATTCCATGTCTTCTCTTTCCTGCTGTAGTTAATATAAATGCTTTTAATTTAGTTGCCTATTAAAATGTTGGTGACCTAAGACCTATTAATCGACTGAAAGCCTACCGCCCTGCTACATACGACGACACATAAGATCTCGTATTATAAAAAGCTGTGTAAAATAGGCCAGTACAAGTTTCATATAGTACAATACTCACCTCCTCACTGAGCTTCATGTTCCCTGTACTGTTCCTTCTGCTCAACTCTCAGACACACACTCTCCCTCTCTCTCTCCCCTCCTCTCTCATTCTTAGCTGAAGCAGTCATGTGGGTTCTCTGTCCTGTGACCCAAAGATCCACAGCTCAGAGGAATGTCCTTTAGGCCAATCACACTTCCAGAGGCTTTTACAATGCAATAACAGGCTATGTGATCATAGACTAAAATGTGCCACTCTTTGGGTCTTTGACTTAAATATTTATATACAGATTTTATAATAATTAATTAATCAACCAACCTGTGTTTCCCATTAAAAAGATTTTGGCTTTAGTTATGGTGCTCCCCCATAGTTTGAAATAATATCCCATAGTTCTCCAAGAAGCTGGATTAGACGTTGGCATAATAAAAGCTATTGCTATTTTGTATTGTGGGTTTGGTCCAGGTTTGAGGCCAGTTTAGTTAAACACACACACACACACACTTTGTTTGACATATCACCAAACCTTATGTGTGAATGTGAGCGATTGGTCTTGGTCAAAGGGTTTTAAGGCTCAGATTGGCAGCCTCAGTTCGGTCAGTCTGCCCCAGGGCAGCTGTGGCTGCAGAAGGATCTTACCGTCATCAAATATGATGCACTATACAGGACTAATGCATTACTTTTATTTAAGAATGGATCATCAGTTGAGATTTTGGAGGGTTTTCCCAGATATTAGTCTGATACGACTGTATACTCACTCCACGGAGGCGCTACGCCGTGGACACATAGGTATCTTGTGATGAGCTCTGACTGTAGTCAGAGTGATGTGTGAGTGCAACTGTGTTTTTAAGCTGCGGGCAGTGGGCCCAAGACAAATTTCCCCTTTGTGGGACAATAAAGTTTTTTATCTTGTACAACCATGTAATCATGAAATTATATCCCAGTTATTTTTTGTGGTCCTTGGTGTGGATTTTAACATCTTAATATTAGTTTTTAAAAATTCCATCAGAAATTGCGTTTGATCAATTGAATCACTGTTCGCTATATTACCCAGTGGCCTACAGACTTTTTTTTTACTCTGAAGGGTGAAAATGTGTGTTAGAATTGACCCCAACCAAACCACAGGCCACAATAACAGACACAAAAACAGCTGCAATTTTGCATCCCAGATAACATTTCTGTGAAAGACGACACCACTCCAAACTGTTGGTTTTCGATGCAGACTACAGCTACTACAGCTACGCACACATGACAAGCCACTTACACTTTCTCTGTTTGAACACTGTCTAGAAACATGCAACTACAACCATGTCTAATATTACACCAGAGATAGCCAAAAGGCAAGGCCACGCCATTTACAACTGTTCAGGTCAAACTAGGGCAGAAAATGTATAACCTTTCTATTGTTTTCTCTTAAGTAATATGATTGAGATTAGTTTAAATTATAAAGATTAAGATTCACTTTTAACACTAGGAGCAGCTGACACTAAACTAAAGCCAGTATTGATACTAGATATTCATTTGTGCAGGTATCAACATTAAAAAGTCACATTCACCAATGTTAACCACACAGATTAGTATACCCTCAAGGCTGACTATGGAAGCAGATGTACAGTCCCTGACAAAAGTCTTGTGGCTTATCCATTTTGTAGAAACAAAAGCTTATAACCTGACTTTAAATTAATCGATTGGTTTTAGAAATGTCTCATATGAAAGCTAAAACCCTCCCAAATTATGCTCAATATACTAAAATAAATTTGCTTCACTGAAGAAAGACTGATCATTTAATGAACACAGAAAGGTCAGATTTTGGCAAGACAAAAGTCTTGTCGCCTTGTCATATGATGCACCCAATCCTAGATTACAGCCTCACCTGTGATCAGTTACTGATCAATCAATTAGTTGGTGTGTATAAAAAGAACCCCAGCACACCAGACCTTCACATCAACTGCAACTTGACCTCTGACAACATGCCTAAGATCCACCCTGAGACCAAAGCGTTAATTATCAAGAGGCTGAAGACCAGATCCACTGATGAGGTGGCTGACACCTTCAATGTGTCTCAGCGTCAAGTACAAAGAATAAGATGTATGTAAAATCCCTCAGTCGTCCAGGTAGAATCCATGGCAAAAAAAGGAGAAAATTTAATTTGTCAACTGGACATAGTTTATTTGGTTGAATACGTTTCGCAGCTCATCCAAGCTGCTTCCTCAGTTCTGGTCAGATGCTGGCGGACACTGCTTTATATCTGCCTGAAGGGAGGAGCTAATTACAATGAAAATTACTCTGAGACAACACATATTTAAATACAGTTTCAGTTGGTCAGGTGATTCAATATGGAGTTGTAAACAGTTTCTGTTAGTCATGTGAGTCTATTCAATATGGAGTGGGAGTGGGGGAGTAGTTAGCATATCCATTCAGGGCCATGATGGGTGTTTTCACACCTCTGGACCTGACCTGGCTAGTCCCATTGTTTTCCCAGTTTGTTTTGATTTAGGTTTGAGGATAGAGTTATAGATGGGAGACAAATAATGTCTGAGACCCCCATTTCTGTTCAAGGAAGGATTCTCTTTCTTGACAAAAATAGCTTCTTTAACTCCCCTCTCAAACCAGTTCTTTTCTCTGGCCAAGATCTGGACCTCGCTGTCCTCAAAGGAGTGGCCTGTGGCTTTTAGGTGGAGATGTACGGCAGATTGCGGCCCACCCTGGTTTTCCCGTCTGTGTTGATACATCCTTTTGTGAAGTGGCTGTTTTGTTTCTCCAATGTAGCGCTCACTGCAGTCTTCACTACACTGAATGGAGTAGACCACATTGCTTTGTTTGTGGCTCGGAGTTTTGTCCTTAGGATGGACCAGTTTTTGTCTTAAAGTGTTTGTGGGTTTGAAATAGACTAGGATTTCATGTTGTCTGAAGATCCTCTGTAGTTTTTCGGAAACGCCAGCCAGGTAAGGAATAGTTACACCCCTTCTCCTGGACTCTGGTTCTCTGTTGTCCTGTTTCTTTGTTCTCTTCGTTTTATTGAAAGCCCATTTAGGATATCCACAAACGGATACAAAGAATAAGAAAAAGATCTGAAAAGACTGGAGATGTTTTTGACAAGCCCAGGTCCGGCAGACCCCGCAAGACAACTGCTCGGGAGGACCGTTTGTTGATTCGAAAATCCAAGGCCAGCCCCTTTTCCACTGCAGCAGAGCTCCACCAGGCCTGGTCACCTCAAGTCCCTGTGTCAACCAGAACAGTTTGTAGAATTCTGTCTCGAAATGGCCTCCATGGTCGAATCAGTGCACAGAAACCAGCACTAAACAAAAGGCAATTAAAAAACCGTGTGGCATTTGCCAAGGCCCACAGCCTGCTAAAAGGATGGACTGGAAAAGTGGCAGAAGGTGGATTTCTCAGATGAATCCTCGGTTGAATTACATCACAGCCGCCGCAAATATTGCAGGAGACCTACTGGAGCCCGCATGGATCCAAGATTCACCCAGAAAACAGTTAAGTTTGGTGGCGGAAAAATCATGGTCTGGGGTTACATCCAGTATGGGGGTGTGCGAGACATTTGCAGGGTGGAAGGCAATATCAGTAGCCTAAAATATCAAGAAGTATTAGCTACCTCTTACATTCCCAACCATAAAAGGGGTCAAATTTTGCAGCAGGATGGTGCTCCATCGCATACTTCTATCGCTACATCAAAGTTCCTCAAGGCGAAGAAGATCAAGGTGCTCCAGGACTGGCCAGCCCAGTCACCAGACATGAACATCATTGAGCATGTCTGGGGTAGAATGAAAGAGGAAGCATGGAAGGCAAAACCAAAGAATCTTGATGAACTCTGGGAGGCATGTAAGACTGCTTTCTTTGCTATTCCTGATGACTTCATCAACAAATTGTATGAGTCATTGTCGAACCGTATGGATGCAGTCCTTCAAGCTCATGGAAGTCATACAAGATATTAAATATGGATCTCACAGCACCACTACTTAATTCACTGACGTTATGCAACATATTTTTGTATTTGAAGTAAATTATTTGTTCAATTTTCTGTAGGCGACAAGACTTTTGTCTTGCCAAAATCTGACCTTTCTGTGTTCATTAAATGATCAATCTTTCTTCAGTGAAGCAAATTTATTTTAGTATATTGAGCATAATTTGGGAGGGTTTTAGCTTTCATATGAGACATTTCTAAAACCAATCGATTAATTTAAAGTCAGGTTATAAGCTTTTGTTTCTACAAAATGGATAAGCGACAAGACTTTTGTCAGGGACTGTAAGACCACATGGTAATATAAAAGAAAGTACTAGAAATTAGTGCTGAAAAATTAAAACCACATTCTATTATCTAAAGACAAAGTTTTTAATTATCATTGTGGTATAGGAATCAGTACGGAGTATAGAGTCTGTTCCTTAGTATCGAAATCAAGTTTTAAATTTTAGTATCGTGACAACACTACATTTGAGAGTGAAATATTATCTAAAGCCCCGAGATACTTGAACTCCTCAATTTGAGGCAATCTACGGTCAATCTACGTTCCTACCCTCACCTATGGTCATGAGCATGGGGTAATGACTGAATGGACAAGATCGCGGATACAAGCGGCCGAAATGAGTTTCCTCCGCAGAGTGGCTGGGCGCTCCCTTAGATAGGATGAGGAGCTCAGTCACACAGGAGGAGCTCGGAGTAGAGCTGCTGCTCCTCTATGTCAAGAGGAGCCAGCTGAGGTGGCTCGGGCATCTGTTGCGGATGCCTCCTGGACGCCTCCCTTGGGGGGTGTTCCGGGCATGTCCCACGGGGAGGAGGCCCTGGGGAAGACCCAGGACATGCTGGAGGGACTATGTCTCCCGGCTGGCCTGGGAATGCCTTGGGGTCCCCCCGGAGGAGCTGAAGGAAGTGTCCGGGGTGAAGGAAGTCTGGGAGTCCCTGCTTAGACTGTTGCCCCCGTGACTCGGCCCCGGATAAGAGGAAGAAAATGGATGGATGGACATTATCTAAAGCTAACAAATACAGGAATTTCATGCATTTCAGAACATCTTTGGAGCGGTCTAAACTAAAAGGCTGGCAGGTTTTATAAATAAAAGGATTCAGTAAATAAGGCATCGTTTGTTGTTTGCAGAAATCATGATATCACCTAATTAACTACTGCCCCTTTGTGATTTGTCAGTTGCAACCATTCAAATGTTACATAAATTCAATAGCATTCAATCCTACAGCCCTGCACAAGAATGTATTGGTCCAATCATATCATTAAAAATACTTTCAATCATCACAAAATATTTCTAAAATATGTCAGTGACAGTAAACATGGTAAAGACAAACAGAAAACATTCTTCAAATATCTATAATAAACTCTTGATTGCAAACATAGGCCTACTCCTGTAAATGTATTCTTGCAGTCAAAATCCCAATTGTTACTTATTCATGACCTCAGTGATATCAAAGGAAGGGGTCAGACAATGTATTGATTATTTGGCTTTGTTCTGACCCACATTTAAATGCAGTTTCCCTGTCTAGCACTTAATGGAGTCCATTGTGTATTTGTTCCATATTTTTGTCTTATCATTAACAAAATCAGCAGTCATCACATGAACATAGGAATGCTTTGCTGAGTAACGGCCTACACTTGTAGATTAAAGTATTATGTTGTCATAATCTTATATGGAATAAACTGAGACCAGATTTCGAACTTGTGATACTAAATCTTTATAAGCCCTACTAGTGTAAATTGAAGTCAAATTGTACTTTCAATTTTGTGAGGGAGTAACTTTTCTGGTGGAGGGTCTGTCACCTGCTTGTTTCTATGGATATGTCATTGCTCTGCCCGTAATGTTCCACAGTATGACATTAAACAGCTCTACCTTACATTTATTCAATTACAGGTGGAAAGAAAATACCAGCCCAAAAATACCTAGAAAAACAGGCATTCTGACTGAGCGGGGTTGCCTCTTCACAGACCGGACCTGTAACCTGGTCTGGTTTGGCCTCCATGAAGATGGAAAGGTTTAATACCATACTGTGAAGCATTCCAAAGCAATAACATCTCCACGGAGAAAAACATTCTGACGGACCTTCCATCAGAAAAGTTACACAATGCACCTTTAAATGAACAGCACTGAATATGGAGCTCTAAATACTGCTAGTGTAACACGTTCATCAAACCATTACTCCACAATTTAGCTTGCTTTACAAGTATAGCTTTATGAGGTTTGACTGACTGTTCCAAATTATAAGACATGTTAAATATTATAATAATCATCAAATACGAGATCAGGAAGCTGTAAAAATTAGCTCCAACAAACAGCATGCGAGCCTATAACAAGTGATCCTTAGCATCGCTAGCATTTAGCATTATGTTGCCATCAAAGCGATCCACTGCACTAGCTAACAGCGTGTGGAAAGTGCAGCTATTTAAAGCAAACCGGGAGCAAAAATAGATGTTTACCTGTTTTCAGCTCGTATCACCGTTCATCCAGGTTTTGGCATGGCACTCTCAAACCCCCGCAGCCGCCTGTCATGAGCTGTTTACGGTCATCAGCTGGTGGAGGAGCGGCGGTAGACTCAGGAGTACCGAGGGGTTGTTAGATACTAGCCAAAAATGCGTTCAAAAGGAGGTATTTTAAAACGTTTCTAGCCTATGTCTCAACAGCAGAGATGATTATAAAGAGGGCTACTCTCTGTGTGAACCAACTGCCGACTACAACAGTAAGATCTGGGTTATTGGTTAAACTCCGTCTTGACCCGAATTGGCTGTATGAGAAAAAGAGCGACTCCGCCACCATCAGGGCAACAGCTGTATGCTCATTTATTTCACTGAAAAGGCTCACTGGAAATATTTGTGGGAAATACATTTTTACTCTAAAATTATTTCATCTTGATAAAATAATGAAAAGAGCATGAGCTATAATAACCTACTGTATCTACTCAGGCCAATTCCCTCATGTTTATGCAATAACCACTCATCAAAAATCATTTTGAAATTAGTTTGTAATTTATAATAGCCTTTCAAAGCAAATAATTAAACAGTGTTTTGTGAAAAGCATTTGGGATTGTTTCTCTTCTCTCAGGTCAAATTATAATTACCTCCGCCAAGGAGGTTATGTTTTCACCTGAGTTTGTCTGTTTGTTTGTTTGTTAGTTAGCAAGATAACTCAAAAAGTTATGGACGGATCTTGATGAAATTTTCAGGAAATGTTCCTAATGGTAAATCCAACATGATTAAATTTTGGTGATGATCCAGAAGAAATCCTGGATTCTGGATCACTTTGAAAACTGAGCTGCTTGGCGGAGGTCTGCGCTCTGAGTGCAGTTCAAAAATGCATTCTTAGCTCTAGAAATTAAGGCTTGATTTGCTGCTTGCCAGTTCAATTTCAAAAAATAAATAAATCTAGAGGGAAACAATAATCCACAATCTCTGAAACGCTGATGAAATTAATTGCTGACAACGCAGATACTTTCACTGCTAAATTTGGTGGTGCATGTAATGCTCAGTTGGAGAAGTTTGACTTAGTTTTCATTTCTTATTTATTGGCCTTTCATTTAACCAGGCCAGTCCCACTGACATTCAAGAAGAGTACAACAAACTCACTAAATAAACAAGGGCATTTGTCACAAATTTTAAATACAAACACCGCTTTAACAGTTTATCACATTGATGAACTTAACAATAAAAATTCTGTATTGATATTGGATCAAATAAATGGCCAAAACATCAGCTCAGGAAATTAACAAGGCAGGTAAATCAAACTGTCAACTGCATTAAAAAAAAAAAAAAAATTTCAGTCTTCAGTTTTGCTGTAAAGGATGAACCATAGTAGCCTCGCTACAACTTGTCCAAAATACAAACTTTCAACATAAAAGTTAATAGAAGTTTCAAAAAATTGATTTAAAAATATTGCTTCCTCTTCTGGCTAGGAACTATAATCTAAAATATCTATAATCTACTGTACCTCTACTATACCTAAAATGCAAAATTTGTCTACTGTCCCTGTAGAAAGGCAACTATATCTAGTTAAAAGTGCCAAATGTGAAAGTGAGCGTGAACATCTGGATTTCTACCCCTGCTCCACACAAACTATGTTTACTGTCAGGCTAGGTTTAACTAACCTGGAAAAAGTCAGATTGATATTTGTAGCACTCTGAAAAACAAAATCTGCATTTCTTCCAAAATGGGCTGAAGTACTCAGTTTCCATTGCCATTTTACCTTTGGTTACCACCCAAAATGGAACTGGCGTAAGTTCAGCCTGGAAGATCTAACTTGGCTCCCCATCTACCTTGCCGCCACACCAGAGTTCACCTGCTCCTCAGCCTTCATCACCTCACTCCTATTATTCTTCCACGCTGCTCAATGCACCTCCTCCTAGTCCAATCAGCGCCCAGTCTGCCCAATTTAATCCCCCATTGCAGGTGCCCGGCCGCTGCCCCACCTCCTCCCCAGCACCACCTCAGCTTCTCATCATTTCATCAACCCCTTCAACTGGTCTGAGTGCTAAAGCTAACTCATTCAATAAATGAGTTTGTGTCTGTCCGAGTCTCTCCAGGTTGAACTACGATGCCGCCTTTGCATTGCTCTGAACCACTGGTAACTTCTTGGGTTCTTTTTTTAAGACAATACAGTAACCTGTATTTACCTTGTTGACATGTTTCGGCTGCTAGCTGCGAGCCATCTTCAGAACTGTCACCGGTGTTGGTGATGACGTGTCGTATATCAGCTGTTGTTACTTCCTGTAGGCGTGGTCAGCCTGATTGACCTGGCAGGTCGCTCAGACTGACCACGCCTCCCGTCGCCTGGTGGTCTCTGGAGGAGGGTGTCCCAGGTGTGTGAAAGGAGGAACGCTCCGTCATCACAGTTAATGCTGTCCGTGCCTCGTTTCCTGATTTCAATGGCCTCCCTGATCCAGTGTTTGAACTTGTTTTCCGATCCAATGACCCGTGTCCTTTCACACACCTGGGACACCCTCCTCCAGAGACCACCAGGCGACGGGAGGCGTGGTCTGTCTGAGCGACCTGCCAGGTCAATCAGGCTGACCACGCCTACACGAAGTAACAAGAGCTGATATACGACACGTCACCACCAACACAGGTGACAGTTCTGAAGATGGCTCGCAGATGGCAGCCGAAACATGTCAACAAGGTAAATACACGTTACTGTATTGTCTTAAAAAAGAACCCGTGAAGTTAAAGTACATAAGAAGACAAAATGAACATCTTCGGTTTAATAAAAAGCTGAACCACTGGTGGTATGTTACAGGCACATGGTTACCGTGTCGCCTGCCCAGATCCCAGGCTGGGGACAAGGGACGAAAGCCTTATTTTAGCAAACCTATTTTAGTGCCGAGAACTAAAACTGTGAAGAACCTCACATGCCTACACTCCTACACTAAAACGGACAGGATGGTTAAAAGTGTGAAGATCCTGGGAAGGCTGAAGGGGGAGATGGGGCAGTGGCTGAGCTGAGCTGAGTGTCACAGCAATAAGACCGGTCCGACATAGAGCTGCAGCTGAACCGGGTGCAGTCTGAGCAGGGCGACAGACTTTTTGTGAATACTTTCCGCAGACCTGGACTTGCACTTGCACTCCGCTGAGGTCAATATGGCAGGGCACATTGGTTTTAAGCCTTGCAGGACCTACGCGAGTCCCACACTTCCTGTCAGTGTACACCTGGCTTAAAGGGGGTACAAAGGAAGAATGGAGAACATGCTTTGGGCATATTAAAATTAAGATATGGCAGTCCAGTATAGTCCAGAGTCAATACACTAGCCATCTTGGATTATACTTGCAACACAGAAAGGATGACAGTGACCACTGCACTCGCTTTGCTACCGAGTGCTAAATGCCTGAAACACTGCAGCTGACTTCATTGCCCCTGCAAGCATGTGCATGTTTGAGTGAGCCACTAATCACAGCAGAGCTGGGTGATAACCTGGTAAGAGCCAGACTGATATTACAGAGCAAATAAGTCAGGTTTGTAATGTCATAAATGGCATCTATTCAAATCGTTCTAGAAGAGGAGGGACTTTCAGTGGAGTTTCACCCAAACATTGAAATGCCAATGTTTTAAATAGAACTTATTTTAGACAAAATTTCAGACATGTTATTTTAACTGGACACTTCCCTTGAAAGGGAGAGTGAAGGGAGAGAAGGGGTGGAGTATGACACCTCACTCAGATTGGTCCAGGTGCCTTGGACCATTTTTGTTATGCTGTGACACTCAGAGTGATGCTCTACTATGCTGTTGCGGTCACCTGTGTTTTTCTGCCCATTTTTGAAATTAGTAGTCCATTGCAAAAAAATTGATTATTATGAAAAAGTTCAATATTATTCTCTGTATTGAGCACCAGTCTATGGTCCTCGATTGGTCCACTGCTTCGTCTGTGTTTAGATACGTGGCCCTTGATGAAAAAAGTTGGGACACCTCTGTATTAAAGGAACACTTTGAGACCTCAATGTGGAAAAAAAATGGATATCTATACAAATATGGACAAGGCAATGTCTTGGGAACAAAAGGATGCCACATCTTTTAATGGAAATGAACAGGTGCACTAAAGTGGCAACAATGAGACAAACCCTAAAACAGGACTGGTTTTGCATGTGGAGGTCATTTCAAGTTTCTCCATGTTGGTCTTTTTTGGCTGGTTTTCCACTAGTGCTGGCTTTGAGTGAATATCACTACTGGGAATAAGAGGCCATTGCTTAACCCTACAGAAGTAGCACAGATTGTCCAACTTCTCCGGGATCTGGACGTGCCATTGCAAAAAGAATTAATGTGTCTTCCAGCACAATCTCAAGAACATGGAGATTTCAGGAGTTTGGGTCCATCAGACCCAAGTCTCAGAAAATTAGAATATTGTGAAAAAGTTCAATATTAGAAAGTCATGGTGTCACACCTTAATCACTGAAAACATCTGCAAAGGTTTCCTGAGTCTTTAAACTGTCTGTCAGTATGGGTCAGTGACACCCTTCACAAGGAGAGTAAACCACAAAAGGTCACTGCTAAAGAAGCTGATTGAGTGCTGTATCCAAGCATATTCATAAAAACTGGAAGAAAAAAAAATGTGTTAGGAAAAGGTGCGCCAGCAAAAGGGATGAGCACAGCCTTGAGAGAATTATCAAGCAAAATCCATTCAACAATTTGGGGTAGCTTCATAAGGAGTGGACTGAGGCTGGAGTCAGCCACTACGCCCAGATGAAGCCTACATGGGATATCAGAAGAGTCTTACCTGGGCTGTGGAGAAAAAGACCTGGATTGGTCCCTCCTTTCAGATGAAAGTAAAATTTGCATATCTTTGTAAATCAAGTCTCAGAGTGGATAAGCACAGAATCCACGTTGATTGAAGTTCAGTATGAAGTTTACACACTCAAGTTATGATATGGGCTGCCATGTCATCTGCTGCTGTTGGTCTACTGTGTATTTTGAAGTCCACAGTCAACACAGCCATCTACCAGGACATTTTATAGCACTTCATGCTTTTTTCTAAGCTGATTGTCTCCATGCACAGTGCATTGATGCAGTAATTCATGCCAAAGGAGTGCACAGAAATGAACATACTTTTTCAGGCCCAACATTTCAGATTAAAACATTGCTTTTTCCACCGGAATGAAGGAAGTCTGGGAGTCCTTGCTTAGACTGTTGCCCCCGCGACCCAGCGCTGGATAAGCGGAAGAAAATGGATGGATGGACATTGCTTTTTTAACTGATATCATGTAATATTTGTTTTTTTCATTATCTGTATGCCATAATCATAAAAAATCAAGAAATAAACTAGAAATATTTCACTCTGTGTGTCAATTCTGAAATGAGAGACAAAAAATATTGAACTTTTTCATGATATTGGCAAAAGGAGAAATTCAATTTGTCAACTGGACAAAGTTTATTTGGTCGAATACGTTTCGCAGCTCATCCAAGCTGCTTCTTCAGATTTTCATGATATTTTAATTTTTTGCAATGGACTAGTATATTTTCAGACCAAACACTGTTGTGTTACTAGATACTACCTATTTTCTTGCTGCCTGGCAGAGGGTAGAAAAGAGGACATAGCCCACCCACCACAAAAGTCCAAAAGCCAGAAAAAGCCTGAATAAGGTCAAGGGCAAAAAGTATATCACTCCTCCCACCCATAGGTGAAGGAAAATTAAATAATCATGCAAAATTCGTCTTTAAAGCTCTGCTAGATTTGAGGAAACAATATTTTTCAAGAAAAATATACCTTCATAATTCAATTATTTCTGGACTGATTTTAGACCTCAACAGAATATGAAAGGCTTAGGGCACAAAAAAAAAATCAGTCACTGTCGGAGTCAGTCTCTGAATTCACGTACGAGTTGTCCTCCCCAGTGTCCGCCACAAAAGACAAGCCTGAACACAACACCACAATGTCAATAATGTAACAGTTTTTATGCTACAATACTCGTCCATTTACCATTACATGCTCGGTCCTCGTCTTCCTCAAAATGATCCAAGTCGTAGTTCACAAATATATTCTGTTACATGAAGTTAAAAATAAATAGAATTAAAATGTTGCTGACTTAAATCCCTCTTTTACACAACATCCATTAGTGTCATCTTTGATTTTCTAGACTTCCAGCACTAGCACTCCTCTGTACATCTACAAACCATCTTAATGTGACCTTTCTAAATTTCTCTTCAAAAATTTAATAAGCTGTCCCTTAGATGCCCTTAACATATTCAGCTCTACTGCCTACCAGACTAATTATTCAGAAGTGCTCGTCTGACCTTAATAATAATAATAAAGTACCTTTTCTTTCACCAGTTTCTCCCAATAGATGGGAGTCTGCTTGATGAGTGTGAGGACTGGTTCATTAGCCTGGAGTTTCCAGGAACAGCGATCAGCAGTAATGTTTTTGTGAAGGTCCAGGTTGGCTTCATACCATTTGTTGTCAACTCTCCCTCTGCAAATTGAACAACACAAGTTACATCTAGTTTACAAACTGGCAAAACTACAACTTAAATTGTTTTGCTTCTAAACTTATCCATGTGAGTGCTTAAAGGCTAAATAAATAGAAGAAATGGTACAACATAAAAGCAACTTGCCCTCCTCAACTTGGTTTGTTGAATCTGACTGCGTCCCTGCCTGTTCGAACTCTACTCCATTCTCTGCTAATGTTAAAAACATCCCCAAAATCTTGAATGGCCTATAGATTTTTTGCATTTATCCCAGAATACAACAATAGACGGCACTGTTGTGTAAAAAAAAGAAAAATCTGTATTCAAAACATTTAATGTGGAAATGCACAATGAGAGTAACACTCCAGGAAGTGTTAAGACAGCTCCAAGCTGAATGGGCCTGATGATTAGTTAAGAATTTAAATAAAACATATTTCTATGTAATTGTACAGTGCCATTGGCAGCATGGTGGCTGAGTGGCTAGGACTCATGCTTCTTGGGTTCAATGATCAGGTCACCTGGGCCTTTTTGTGTGGAGTTTGCATGTTCTTCCCGTGTCTTAAGTGGGTTCCTTTCACCCACTGTTCTTGACAGGCTGCCCCAGCAGCATTGACGGATGGGTCAAATACAAAGGACAAATTTCTCTACAGGAACAATAAAGTGTACCCATAAACTTACAAAATTAAAAAAATATATATATTGTGGATATTTTCCTGTCAGAGTTAGAGACAATACGATAACACTATCCATCCATTTTCTCCCGCTTAATCCGGCTGGGTCGCGGGGGCAGCAGGTGGTGAGCCCACAGGAGGGAGGAATTCCTTGATGGTCCTTGATTGTAAACTGTTCATAGGGGTGTTGCATGTTTTTGATTGATGGGGGGAAACCGGAATACGATAACACTAATAATTTCAAAACTATTTATTACAGTCTTTGGTAACTCTTGAAGCAAAACCATTGACAATATTCTGCAGTTAGGTGCTGTAACAGCTGCCAACCACAACATAATCTATTCTCTTATAAATAATGCTAAATGTTGACAGCTTTTGTTTTGGAATTGATACTAAATCGGCCTAGCTTAGTCAGATCCTTTAAATGTATGCTTTTTTTTTTTTGGCCCCCCTAATCAGGTCTGAGTAGCCCTTTAAAGTGAACACATGCATTAACAGTATTGGCTTTTAAATAGTGATGGGACAAGATCTTGTGATATAACTGACACAAGATTGTGCACAGATTTTGCATTTAGATTGGACAAAAAAGCTTTAAACACTGGTGAGTTAACATTTTAAGAAGTTGTTGCTCCAAAAAGCAGCACTAAAATAACAGCTAGTATTTGTACTTTACTTATTTAGGTATTCAATAAAATAAATAAAAAATTGTAAGGGCTAAAACTGTAAACTGAACCACAAAATGCATACATTATAAATTATATCAAAATCTCTCTCAACCCAATATATATCCATGTGTTTGCAGAAATAAGTCAACTCAAAATGAACTGGATTTAATGGAGCACTATGTAAACATTGTGGTGGTAGTCCATCACCTGCTTTTCTCCATGAAGATGTTCCTCAGTTTGGTTTTATCAGCTGTGTTTATTGCTTTGAAAAAGCATTTGGCTCTGCACCAATCTGACCTGAAACTTCGTTTTGTGGCAACACTTGCTTTTCTATATGGAGACAAGTTTAATGACATACTGTGTAACATTTCAAGCAATATCTCCATAGGGACAAACAGGTGGCAGACCCTCCATTCGAAAAGGTCCATAGTGCACCTTTAATGCACCACGCTGAAAATGCTCTCTAATTCACTAGTGCTGAACAGAGAGTGGAGACAATAGCACCCTCTGTGCATGTGCTCACCACAGACTTAAGAACAACTGAGAAACAAGCTGCTGAAGCTGAACATGTAACCACTGCCTCCTGTGTACAGGGCCCTGGTGAAGAGGCCCCGTGAAGCATGATGAACATTAGTGAACATGAGCGGCCTCCAGCAGACAGACCTGAACACAACTCGATCTGATGAGAAAGTACAGCTCTGAACCTCCGGGTTTGTCAGTTTCAGAGTTGCTGTGATGGTGTCAGACGTCTGGAACCAGCGCACTGTGGGGTGCAGGCTGAAATACAACCCAGAGATTATTACAATTAAGTCCAGAGGGTAATGCGCATGGTCAGTGGTCACAGTTGCTCAACATCTTAAAGCACTATACACACTATGACAAACTAAATAAAACACATAAAAAATAAATTTTAATGCAAAAATAGTGGAGATATATATATATATATATATATATATATATATATATATATATATATATATATATATATATATATATATATATATATATATATATATATATATACACACACACACACATACACACACACACACACACATACACACAAATCTAAAGAATAACCATCTTATGCCATAAACTTGAGCTGCGTTTAAAGGAGTAGTACAATTTGACGTGAGTGCCTAATTATGGAGGACTTTACATTAAATTGATGTACTGTCAGATATGTATTAGAAAACATGTTTGCATTCTTAATTAATGAATCAGGCTGCACAGACTAATGTTAGTCTAAATTACAAAAATGGAGTACTGGGTGTATACATTGCCTGCAAATAACCTTTCCAACTGTACCCATCAAACTACAGCATGTGCTCAGCGTTACATTCACAAAGAAGGGGACATACCGTTTGGTGTGATTTTCAGTATCAATGCCACTGCTGATGATCTCTTTTCTGGCAATTTCATGCTTCTCAGCAACACCTAAGTGTAAAAACAATATTGGAACACCAACAAATAAGTTATACAACTACATATTGTTTACAAGATTCATATTTTTCTTTACCATTTTGAACAACTGGATTGGTCTGTAGAGAGCCATCTTCACTACTGTAAGAAAATAAGAATGCATTCCAATTAGAGAAGTTGGGGAAAGGTAAGTGCTGTGCTAAGAAGCAGGGGGTGGGAGAACAATTAGATCATTTTTTAAATAAGGGAAAAACAATGTTCTAAATAAATACATAAAAAATAAATACAGTAGTTAACCATTTTAAGCAAGCCTGAGCATTCAAAACAAATATAGTAAAGGATTTGACGATGAAGCTTTACAGTGGAAGATAAGACCCAAACCTCATGCATTGCTTCCCTGACTTGATAGTGCTGGATAGATAAGCCATTTTCAGTTCAATTGTTCGGGCATGGTTCAGGAGTTTCTGAGGGGTCTGAGACGCAGGCAGAGCCAAGGGAGGAGGTGTGGGTGAACAGGGGTCCACTGGTTTGGTTATGACAGAGACGGGACACAGCATCTGGGCTGATTCTCCTGCAGTCATGTTTTTCTTGAATTCTGCTGCTCTAAACACTTTTCCAAGAACCTCCTCCTCAGCCTGGATACGGTTTTCCAAAGAGGTCACGCCATTCACATACCTACAGGAACAAAAACACTCACTATTACATTGAACTATATTTTATATTTTGCAACAATGTGACTGTTATCTCTTAAACATTTGGTAAAGCTATGCAAGCATTTTGAGTATATTAGTCAGTTCTATTATATTGAAGGAGCACTATGCAACATTTCTTATCAAGTGTCTGCCACCTGCTTGCCTTTATGGGGAAGTTATTGCTTTTCCTAAAATGTTTGACAGTGTAGCAATGAATGCACTGACTGGTATTTCATTACAGGCATTTTTATTACTCTAAAATACCACGGAAAAAAAAAAAAAAATGCGTTCTTACTCCTCTCCACAGATCTGACCTGTAACTTGGCCTCATAATATCATCTGGCTATCTCTATGCCACACTGTGAAATACTGCAGGAAAAGCAACAACATCTCTATTGAGCCAAGCAGATGGGAGACCCTCTACCAGAATAACTACATTTTGCATCTTTAAGCATACTCTGAAATGTTACACAAACTTATGTAAATTAAAGATGTTTTTTTTCCTGATTTCTTGATGAGGACAGCTAGTGTATAGTTGTTTCTTACGCTGAGAGCTTGTTGCTGCTCATGTCAGTCTCACACAGAGCTTTGAGGAGGTTGATGTGCTCAGGGTTACTCATTGCCATCCCACTGTTCAGGATCTCAGACTGGAGGTTGTACTCGTTTATCACTGTTTTCATGCCTGGTACATGAGACACTCGTACCTAAAACACATTCATGTAATTTAAAACCCTTAGGAATTGGAGCTCTTATAAGTTTGTCAATATCAAGCCGTGTTAATGAGAAGCAAGCAAGCAAACAAGCAGAGTTAAGACAACAAAAAAATATACTCCCATAATTTATTTGTGTAATTATGCATAAGATTAGGCCTTACCATAGGGTCAACAAAGATGGTGTTTCCCAGACTTAGAACTACTCGGGCTCTGTGCTTAAGTCCTTTAATCTTCTGACTTACCGCTCTTGTGACCTGTGAGGCAAAGAAATATAAAGAGAATACACAAAATAAATAGTCTAAAATTATGACAATAGCCATCAATCTATCTTTATTTCCAGAGCCCATTAAAATCAACAGAATATAAAAACATGCAAAAACATAGCTATGACAACATCATATGACTTATAGACCTTTGGATGCCAGTCTTTCTCGGAGTCAGACGGTTTCACTCGACACACAATGATCTCCACGGCTTGACCTGGGACAGACTGGAACTGCTCCGGTAACTGCAGCAGCTGATGGGCTTTGACTTCCTCCCTTTTACCAACATCAATGAACTCAACAAAAACACTGAAAAACAGTCTATCTTGTCTGTTAGGGATAGACAGGACCTTCACCCTAAAAGGAACAGAATTAAACTCATAATAACAATACAAATGTATTCATCTAATTTTCACTCACACCTGTGAAAGACATCATCATCCTGCACTGCGTACAGAGCCCCTTCAGTCACCTCGGTGGCTCCTCGTTTCTTATCAGTGTAGAAAGCAGTGATCTCAGCTGAAATGCTTTCAAAATTGTTGTCCTCTTTTGTGACAATGCGCCCATAAAACACTGAAGCAGTCTTTATGAAGAGAGGCACTACCTACAAAAAAGTAAAATCTATTTCAATTTCAAGCATCCTGGGCAGAGCCTGAATATAATATTTCAAATTAGAGTAAAGCTTCCATTGATTTGTTTTGGTTTGCATAGTTTAGCCAATTGTGTGGCAATATTTCATGGAGTACTATTACACAAAATAAGGTATGCTGGTATAAAATCACAATAACGTACATACAGTATTCCCCTAAAGATTATCTTTCTGGTATTTTGTTATCTAGCTATGTGTTTATTGAATGAGTAGAACAGTAAAGAAAAGTGTTATCACCTCTAAGACACCAGATGTAGGAAGCTCAGACTCATCCAGATGTGGATTCCAGCAGTGACGATCTGCACACACGCTGCTGTCCCTGCAAATTTGAAAACACTCATTGCACTGAATAATGTCTTTCAGTGTTAGAGAGGTTACAATGAAGCTTCAGTGGGTTAACCTGCATGTCCCAAAGCTCTTCAGGTAAATGCAGAGAGGTCTGTTGGTTTTCTGGTCCTCTCTGGCCACATTCACACCCTGAGCGAAGGACAGCAGCTCTGGAGGGATTGGGGCACTGGTTCGACCTAAATAACGCAAAACTCCAACCACATGACGAGCGTTTCTTTCGGAGATGATCAACACAGATCTGGAAAGGCAACAGCCAGTGTCCATTTTATCTTGAGATCCCTGCAAAGACAATATTCCTAAATTAACTTAGTTTTATATCAAACAGGAAAATAGATCTTTTTAGTAGCAAGACACTGAGCTTGGGTTAGAGATGATCACAAGATTATAGTGTCATTTTAACTATAAATTGAAAAAAAAAAGTGATTGTTGTGTAGGTAAGCAATTTGAATTAATAAAGTTTGCTGCCTAGATTTATTACATCCTACAAACAGCAGTCCCATTGTGTTCCCACAGTGATTTTGCCCCCTACTTGAAAAATCACAAAAATCTGAAGTTTTAGAATGTTCTAAGGGATCTGGATCTGAGGGACCTAGAAACGTATTATAAAATTAACCACCAATTTTAAAATAGTATCACACGTGTTTTGTTATTCTTAGTGTTAACTTACGGGTTCAGTGAGGTTTCTGAAGTTTTTGACCATGCAGAAAAGACGGCTACCCAACTTTCTGGGAGAGGAAGGGAATCCATAGTGGATGACACAGGTTGCATCATGGATCCCCAGACATTTCAGACACTCATTGGTCGTCACTGGAGTAAAATTAACAGTTATGAAACAGGACAGAACTGCAGCCTTGGGGTGAGTCATTTGTTAAAGAAATAGATTTGAGATTACCCAGAATAACATGAGTGCCAGGACCAATGCTTTTCCTCCACTGTTGGATGACAAAGTCAAACTCATGTGTTAGACCCTCGTGGGACTTCATGCAGAAGGCAGACTTGTTGCTCACAGCCTGTAGATGGAAAATACCCAAATATTTCAGTTCAAAACTTGAATGTTTAAGAAAATATGTCACATCCTGCTTTACATTTTAAGCAGATAAGAATGAAGTTTGAAAAGATTTGACATGCTTAAGTTTAGTGGAATAAAGTCAGAAAAGTAAAACAACTGGCAATTTCTGTTTTTTTTACCTCAAACACATCATCCGCTTCCTGAGGAGAGGAGGTTATGATTAATGTTTTCAGTCCAACTTCTGGCTTGAAATCCAAAGCGCCCAAAAGTACATTGATTTTGCTGCTTTCCAGAGTCATTAGGATGATCTAGATATAAGAGTTGAATTTACAGGTGTCAATGAAAATACTTTACAGGTGTCAATGAAACAGCAATTACAAATAAAATGTTTTTAAGCAGACCGACCTGCTGTACATTTGCATAGAGAGCGGCCTCCTCAGGGACAGTGATAATGATGGATGGATGAGGCATGTGTCTGGTTATTAAACCCTCTATTTGACTGGTCCACTGTTTGGACACAGCAACAATCTGCTGTGGACACGACCTCTTATCCTCACTGGAGACCACTTTCTGGAAATGCTGCAGGATGTTTGTCATCTGTGAAATAAATAAACTGAGTTTAAATGGTTTTCTTCCTGAAATGTGTGTGAATAAACTTCAGATGTCTTTCATGGTTAGTACATTTTGAATAATTTAGGGCTTTTAAATAATGAAAGTTTAAAAAAAGCACAACCCTGTTCATTTAGCAATTTGCCTGAAACATTACCTGCTCTGGGGCCAGGGTGAAAAGCTGGTCCGCCTCATCCAATACCAGGTGGTACATACGTAGAAAGAGGAAACGGTGATGGGAAAGGACCCGAACTAAACTGAAGGGAGTGGTCACTACGAGCAGGCCTGTTTGAAATCAGTGAACAAAGAGTGAACAAAATAATTCAAAAGTGTTGTGATGTTATGGTTTTGAAATGGAACTGACAGTTTTTGGGGATCTTAATGGTTTTGGCCTCATCTTTTTTGACCCCGGCGTGGATGATCATGGGGTGAAGGCTGTGGCTGACTTTGGTCTCCTCCAGAAAGTCGAATACGGCCTGAGCCTTCTCCCAACCAGGACACACCACCACCACTATGGGCTAAGAGGTATACAGAAAAATTTGAACTTTTGAGACATCAAAATCAATCAAAGGTCAATAAACATTAGCTGTTAAACTAATGCAACAATCCCATGTATTTGTTTGTTGTCTTTGTTGTCTAAACCACAGCAGCACCCATAAAGACAGGATGTTTTGTTCTTTGTAATGGATATAGTCCTTAAACAATTGGAGCTATTCAAACTGCAGTTTCTCTATTTCTGCAAGGCATAGTTCATAGATTTAACATTTTGAAGATATGCATTTAACCAAGCAAGAGCCTGGCCGTATATTGTCAGTCAGACTCACCCCAGTGCTGGAGGTGACGGAGAAGAGGGAGTTGAGCAGGACATGGGTGAGGAGAGGGGGGAGGTAGCTGATTGGTTGATCAGCGTTTGGAGACACAACCAGAGTGTTACATCCATGAGCCACAGCAGGCCAGCTGTATCGGTCAGCAGGGCACATAGAATAGAGCTGCTTCCTCTGTATGAGCTGGTGAGAAGACAAGACTAGAGTGCTATTGCTTTGGGTACTCTAGTGTTTAATTTAAAACACTGTAAAATAAAATACATGCAGTAAAAACTATTTTGAATAGTCCATATTTTTCTGTAGATTATATAATGTACTCCAAACTAATAAAAAAAGGTTACACTGTTATGCTAAATGTTGCAACCAAAACTATTATAAGATAAACAAAAGTAAAGCAAGTACCTCTAGTGATTACAGGTCTGAACTTAAGAGCAACGCTAAGAAATAGAAGTGGCTGCTGTTTACCCGGCGGAGTTGGTCAGTGATGGGAGCATTGTCCAGGTTGTGACATGGCTGCAGGGGGAACACAGAGTGAACCAGGTGCAAGTCCTTTTCTGGATTCAATGCTGGTGGAACCTGACAAAAAATACTTACAAAATTATATTTTTTTGCCAAACAATTAGAACAAATCACTAATAGCCCTAGTACTAAACTAAAAAAAAAAATACCTCTGCTTCTTCTATCTGAACATCAGGATTTAGGGGATCCGGGTTCAGCCACTCCAAAAGTCTGGTAAAAAGCAGTCGCAAGCAAATTATTAAAATGTATCTACTATGACTACCTACTTGCAGTGCATTTCAACAAGGCCAGCGAAGACTTGGCTTTCTAGTGTCAAAAAGATGGAATAAAAATAAACATAACATAAACATAACACTTCATTCAAAGCAGCAGTCCAATAAATGTTACAAAACTGAGGTGAGAGAAGACTTTTTATAGATTTTGTTCTGAAAGATACAAGGATAATTTGGAGGAAATGAGGGGAAATCTGTGATGTGGCTGGGACTCTATTAGCAAAAATTTTGACAGAGAAAAGGTTTACTGTGAAAGTGAGCCCAAACACAGGCCAACATTTCAACACATTTTATATGATTCCAGATCTATATTCACCGAGAACAGGCCCAGTGCTCCTCACTTCTCCAGGATCTCTCCTTTTCCACTGTTTCAGACCCAGACAAGCTACTGGTACCACTGCTACATAAGGCAAATTTAAGATTGCAAAATTATTTGATTGTAAAATAAGTATCTTAGGTCTGGAGAGTGCACATTACCTTTTTGGCTCATTGTTCAGACCAAACTCAAGTAGGCAGTCCTCATTTCCTCTGTAAAAGTGTTTATATTTCATGTAAAACCAGTGAACGATGACGGGGCAACATACATATCATTACATCTATCGGCTATTCTCACCTTACACTTAGTTGTTCATCATTTGCAAGTATGGGTTCACTGTAAAATGTATGATAGTTATTTCTCATTGTTTACTATGCACCAATGCTCCAACAGAAAAAAAAAAAAAAAAAAAACACATAATGAAAAGTTGTATTTGCCATACAGTGTGCAGTTTTCAGTGGCTGTAGATGCGTCTTCTGGGTTCTCAGGTTTGTCGTCACAATTAAAAAACTGCACATGAAAAGATCAATTACATTTAAAAAAAAAAGTGTAATTTGTGCAAACAAGCTTCTGGTAATAAAACAGAAGCTTTTTACAAAGAAAGAAATCCAAAAGAATAAAAAGACACAATCATGAAGATGATCAAAAATCCTTACACTAGTGGTCTGATTGAAGATGCTTTGTGGGTTCAAAAACTTTAAAAACCTAAAAGGAACCACCATAAGATCATTATTATAAACAATGGATCAATATTATGAGATGATGAAACAGAAACACTCACTTAAAAAGACTAAGGTTTTTGGCCAATGCTGCAGCTAGAGAGGCGTCTGTCTCTTCTGTGCAGTCATTAAACCTTAAAAGCAGAACAGGCCACTGGGTTAGAATAGAAAGACATTCAAGCTTACACGGCAGCTAAATAGTTATACAATTCATATTAGATAAAATACCATATAATTTACCTTTTGGCAGCGCAAGCCACTGATCTTGTATCTGTTTCGGTCACATCTGGACAACAATCTTCCTCAACAATAGTTCTTTCATTTAGAGTCTAGGAAATACAATTTTTTTTTATAGCTAGACAGCTTGATCACACTTACTTTATATTTACTGTACAAATATCACATGTTTGAATGTACAATAAAATACAAGAGAATTGTAATGCAGACCTGAGCTACACATGCACTTGACAAATTGCATGTCTCTGCAGGGTCCATAGTACGGGTTGCTGTTAAATAAAACACAATAAAAATCCTAATAAATGACCCATCTTCATTGTGTAATCAAAAAGCAGTTCTTCTTTTACCTGCAGGCGGTGACGATTGTGGATCAGACTGTGGCAGAGGCTTTGTGTAGTTTACAGCCTGGTATAAGATGCTGGAGGATAACATCACAGGCTTTCGAGCTTCCTCATCCAAACCACTAGCTGCTGCTGGGGCTTCGCTGTAGTAGGCAAACTTTTTGGCCACTAGTTCGTCATTCACACAGACCTACAATGAAAGAAATGCATTTGTCACTTTCCTGAATCACTCCATAGCAGCTCAAATCAAGTGTCAAAAACTGCATGTACTGCATAATACGCACAAGGCACTAGTTTTGCATATCCTTGCATTTCTACAAGTACTATGACTAGTAATTACATTTTTTCACCTTAATGGTACCAAACATAAGGTAGAGCTGGATTGATGTTGAATCGTCTTCTGTTTCATACAAGACAGCTTCTGTTTGAGTTGAACCTACAAGTAGAGCAAATGAAAAGAAAGAAATATACCTTGATTTGGAATGCTAAAATTCCCACTTGCATAGATTTTGCCATCAATAGCAAAGAATTGTTTAACATTGTTTTAATCACATGTTCTTACCGTGAAGGAGATTATGCAAGTAAAGTGTAGCAGAGCTGTCCCAGTGACTAGATGGTCTACAAAAATACATAAAATATGCTTTAAAACTAACTTTTAAAACTTTGTATATCAAAACAAATCTATACTGCATACGATGCATTTTGTGTTGAGCTTACATCATCTTTGCCTTCTCCTCAGTTACAGATACTTGAAGTCGTGTTGGTTTTATTCCTGAAAGGTGGAATCTTCGGACCCAAAATGGTAGCAGCAGGAAGTCTGGCATAGCCACTCGAATCCTTACAACAAACAAATGAAAAAGTCAGAAGAGCACTTGAAATGCAAAATCTGTTGGAGCCCAGATATAGGGGAGTGGGGCTATCCTGACCTTAAGAGTTTTGTTCACCTTGTATGCACCTTTTATATTTTAGGCATAATTAACCACAAAAATACTTTTAGGACAAAGCTTTACAACACTTCTTCCATAAATCACAAAAAAGAAAACAAGTGACTTAAAAAATTATTTCAGTCATGAACTTGATGATTTAATTCCAACTCAACTGTGTGTTGGTCCTTCACTGTTTAGTTGTTTATTTTGGCAGTTTCTCCAGTAAATCTTCTTAAAAGGTGGTAGTGCTGCCACTAACGACTAATTTTCTAACGATTAATCTCTCGACTAATTTTTCGATTAGTCGACTAATCTAAACGACTAATTTTCAAAAAAACAACAACAAAAAAACACAAGCGGTTGCAATTTTCATGTGCTCATTTTATTTTATTTTTACTCTGTAGGCATAACGCTTAATGCTACGTGGGCAGATTAATTTGCTTTCACGGCTGATGAGACTGGTACAGGCGGTACACGTGATAAAATGATGACGGAACACAGAAGCAGACGCATTTTTGGATCGCTGCGGGGGGATAATTTAGGTTTGGATTTTTATTTCCTACGAGGAGGACTCAAATAATAATGTGTTTAATGCAGCTTTGCGCACATTTGTTTACATTTTACAGAAGCGAAACTTAAAACCACATGGCTAATTTACATAAACTAGAAGCGCTGAAAAAAACAGCTTGTGATGCGGTCAGCTTCTGTCGGACTAAAGGGCAGGACTCAGTGGAATATGCGTGTTCTTTCTGTGACTGAGGGATGTTCTGCCTATGGTGAGTCTGTTCTGTGCTTCTATCGTGTTGGAGATGTTCATGTTAAACTTTTCAGAGATTATACGTGTGCAGGTCGTACGTGTGCAGTGCAGTTCTTTATTTCACTCATGCACTTTATTTATGTTGCTACTGTTGTGATGAAAAGACTGAAAGGTGTAAATAATTCTCTTAAGACTCGCGCTTATGAGCTGTCTTGGTGCGCAGCTCCGTTTTCTGGGAGAGATTACGTCGACTACGTCGAATAATCGCGGCAGCACTAAAAGGTGGGATACTCGACTATAGTCTTGTAAATGAGCAACCCAGACGAAAAAAGTGAGTATCACTCAAATTTTGACCCACCCATTGGTGGTCCACCCCTGCCTTCACTTCTCTGAAAAAAACAGTTCTGAAACTGGCTCAGCTTTCATACCACATACTGTGTCAAATAACTGATCAAATAAGTAAACAATATTGATATAGTATTTTTAATAAGGAATTATATTCTTACTGGTCTGTGGGAACTACAAGCTGTTCTCCATAGTCAACCAGGAAGCACTGAGCTTGGCTGGACACAGACCCTGTGATGACTGCCTTCATCTTTGCCCGACACCAAGACTTCACAGCAGGCCAGTACACCACGCAGATCTGAGAAAATAGTATGCATTTGTTTATTATATAGTTTCTTAGAAGATGTTATGTGGCAGAAGCCCTGTGGGGTGACACTAAGCAAAGACGATTGTTCACTAATAGAGGTGGGACGAGACAGAATTTTCACAAGACAAGATGCAATTTTTAACTAATTTACAATAACCTGATCAATTTACAATGGTTACATGATTTTAAATTGGTTTAATTTTTTATACAGTGTGTTGTGCATGTGTTTTGTGTTGATATAATTAACTTTTCATGATGTTATTAATTGCCCAAATGCTTTAAACACCAATTCTGCAGTGTAAATCCCCACATATGACACTACTGATTATTACAATATACTCGATATCCAATATGTCTATTATACTTAAAAACTAAAACTGGACCTGCTCCTCTGTTCTCTCTGTCTCTCCGGCTCCTCCCCCCTCTCCCCCAATGACGCTGGTCTACATGCGCATGGCGCAGAGGGACACAGACAGAGGGGGAGCAATTCTTCTTTCTTAGTTTAAACTAAGTTATAGATGAAGAAGCCCTAAATATCACTTTGAGGAACTTTTTCAAACTATGTTTAAGTGTGGAAAACGTTGCATGTATATTTTATTGTATTAGTTTGCAACCTTTTTTAACCAACTTCAGCATTGATTATTTGCAACAACACTGGTCCTATCACTACGAAATAAAAACTGAAACGGAGTTTAAGTGTTCTCTATCCGAATACGTGAGTTAGATGTATCTATGTGTAGGATTCCTTTAGCTACAGCTGCTCAAACATGCGCAACTTGAGTGAGGTGTAATCCGTTCATAGAATCTCACAAGATCGTTTTTCCCCTGTGCGTTGATCCTTCAGTTATTCTTTTACAGCTGCTGTTGTATCCCAAAGCAAGACACTTGGCTTGGTGGTCACATTGATAAAGTACTTTTCTTTCCTTTTCTCTATTCAAGCACTTTATTCATTCACTACATTCACTAATTATTCATACTACCATCTTGGCAGAGACTAAAGGCAAGGTTGAGTGTCTTGCCCAAGTACACAATGACGGTGTACTGGAGAGAGCAGTCATAGAATCACTGACCTTGTGGGATGTAGTGCTACTATGGTTTGGATGTTGAATCCGAGCCATAGGAAGATTATTTCTCACCTGTCCCTGCTCAAAAGATGTGAGCTTGAGTTTGTGTTGGTCCTGGGTGACGTCATGGTAGAAAAGGTTCATTCGCGCCATCATGTAGTCATATTGCCCTATGGAATGTGCGTCACCAGTAGGGCTCCTGACAACCCGACCCCAGAGGCAGGCAGGACTTTCCACCTGGATAAAACAGAGCATTGCATAAAGGCCCATGCACACAGGTCGTGATGAGAGGCAAGCGCTGCACAGAACCCCATTCATGTGTTTGTGGTGGTCAGCACATAGGCCATCAGCGTGTCATCAGAGAGAGTGCAGATCTGCCACCTTTGCAAAGAGCTACCACTTGCCCTTCAGCTGGTTTCTTTCAACTGGAGCAGCTTGCACTGAGCGCCACATTAGCGCACGATTACCACCGTGTGTAACATAAAAAAGACATACCTTCAAGATTGATATTTTCAGCATTTTGGTTCTGATTCAAATGGCTGTAACATAAAAAACATTTTTGTTAATATTCGTGATGGAAGGTTCTTCAAAACGTGGAAAACACTACCGCCATTTTGCTCGGCTTGCCATGGCATTGACCGCATGGCCGCTAACAAATGCTAACTGCTGCCAATGTGTTAAATGTTATTTTTCAACAGCAGAAAGACAGAGCACAATAACTTACAAGCACGTTCAAAGCCGACAAATTATACTCTAGATAAGACCATCAGTTGTATTGTATAGCCTATATTTGTACATTACAAAAACAAACCTCTTTGCAGCAAGTGGAAGGAGCAGGCTAACGCCTTGCGCATGCGCACTGTGCACTGTACCTGGCGCCAGGCGCAAACAGCCACGAGGGGACGCAACATTTCAGAAACAGTAAGAGCTGCTAACCACAAAACGCCACACGAACAGCACTGCATTGCTTCTGAGGTTAGGCGACATTTGGCTTTCTCTGGGAGGGTGGTATGTTTTTAGTGCGAATTGTTGTCAACGTAATATATGTACGGCTATTTAGATCATATACAATAATAACAATAGGGACACAACATATATTTCTAATAGATTTTTACTTCGAATTGGCCATTGGGCACTGAAATAATAATAATAATAATAATAATAATAATAATAATAATAATAATCACAAATAGTTAAACAATATTGAATCAAAGATTCTTTTATGGTTTTATTTATGACAATAAATAATCATCTATTTAGTGAGCAACACACTGCATAAAGGTCTTTTTTCTTCCATACAGCCGACATAGCAAAACAACCATGTAGCTAAATATTAATAGTACAATGTTAGTTTCACAGAAAGACAATACATTTCCAATTGGTAGCAGCATTTACAGAGAGTATTAACAGACTATGTGGGTTTATGGAAAAAGCTGTGGATTTGTTGAGCAGCCGCTTGACCCACAATAGCCTCCAGTTCTGCTGGGGGTGCATTGCAAAGCTGATGGATGCTGGGGAAGTGCTGGAGCACAGCCAGAGCTTTGACCCTGCCCACCCCAGGGATGAGCTGCACCATGGACAAAACCTGTGGGTCCATCAGCCGCGATGTGCTCCTCGTTCTGAAAGGGTTTTCTCGGCTCTCTCCATGAACCTGTAGACAAAAACAGCCGCACGGTTAGATACATACACACATCAAAACACATTTCTTATTTATTGAAGTTTATTGGTAAGCTCTACTTTTATTTTTTTGAAAACACCCACAATAGATGAACACACAGTTTTGAAAAATTTCATGTATTCTTACTATTTGAGTGATAAGCTGGGAGGCCTCTGTCTGGCCGCTGACAGGCAGAAGTGTTAGGCCGAGGTCAATCACTACAAACTTCTGCACAGCTATAAAGTACTGCTCACTCAGCCTAGTGTTTTCCACCAGCACTAGCCCCTGCAAGCTGATGCCAGCCTATAACAAAAAAAATTACAATAATATTAAGTCCAAAAATATATTTTATCTATCTCTTCTCTGTTCCACAGTGATGTCATTTGGTAATACAGGAAGTTCTCCACTGTGTTTTAAACACCATACACCTTCACTAGAAACATTTGGATAATTTCAGCTCTGTAACTGCCAATATCTACTGAACAAAAGGTAAAAGGAAGCTGTTAACTTGAAAACTTCATGACATCCCAAGGTGGAATAGTAATAATAATATTAATAATAATAGTAGTAGTAGTAGTAGTAGTAGTAATAATAATAATCATAATCATAATTGGAGCTTTGGAGATGTAGACAGACTAATAATAAAGGATTACTCAAAATAAACATGTGTACTAGACTCAAAACGCAACTCTGAGTATGATTTTGAGCATTACAACATGTACTTTGTACAATGTACATTTTGCGTAATATATGACCTTTAATCTACCTACGTTTCTATAGCGAACCAGTTTTCGTTTATAGCTGCTTCCTGCAATAATGTCACTTTCTGAGACATAAAGGATGCAGGTTTTATTGGGCAGGTGGAAATCTGCCACTCCAAGCTCACTCTCAAAGAGGATTTTTACTCCTCCACCTGAAAAATAGATAACAAATGGATAATAATTAGCTCAAGAATAATAAACTACTAGCTAAGCTTCAAAGACACGTTACAACGTTGTCAACACAACGTTATAACCCATGCACTAGTGACTGTACACTTACTTTTAAGACTTTGAATAAGAGGACAGTTTCTCCATTTCTCACAGGCAATGACATGTCCATAAGGGGGAACAGCATTCACCAAAACAGACGCTTTGCTTTCCATGAAAATGAACAGTGCCCGTTAAGAGCAAAGTTATTTTCATTTCAACAATATCAAAAGTGTCTGATTTAACGTGACTTAATGTTATTCAAAAGCAGCGAAACTTTGAGAGTAAACGTGGAGGCAGCTTTTTGTTTTTCCTGCTCCGGTCAGCGCGGAGTGAGTTTTCTACCGCCCTCTATCGGAAAGGAGAGAAAAGCATCTAGCGTTATGGAGTTATCAAGGAAGAGAGGGGCTGACACCTGCGAACGCTTTGTATAAAATATTACAACTGTGGAAGGCAAAGCCGTTTATATGATCACTAAATATATCTCAGCAGTTTTTAAATTATATGAAATGTAAACTTTTATCTAAGGATATTTGAAAAGCCAATGTCTATCTTCATGAACATGCCACGTGCATTAACTTGTTTTGCTACTACTATCCTACCTGGCACGTGCAATATTTCTGCAATTATGCCTAATGGTCTCATCCCCTCTCTTCTAACCCTGGTTCCTCCGGCCCCTACTCCTGCCCACGACGCCCCTCGGTGGGTCCGTGTCATGGTCCGTATGGCAGTCAGGGGTATTTAACATTCTGCCCTGGACAGCCGCAGGTTGTTGCGCAAGCGCAGCCCTTTCACTGTGCATGAATACGGAGTGAGGAGAGGACAGCAACTCGCGGGGACTGGGACTCTGCAGCGCTGGGACTTGGGTCAACACTGCAGACTTGATGGACCGAACCGGACCCGGGAAGAAGGCGGACAAGATGGATGGACACAACGGGATGAACAGCATCAGTCCCCGGCCACATCATCGGGCATCATCCGCATCCGAGAGCAGGAGGAAGAAGACCAAGAAAGTCCCGGATAAAGTAACTTTGAAGAAGGAGATTGGGCTGCTGAGTGCTTGCACCATCATTATAGGTGAGGCAAAATGCGACTTAGGTGCACAAGGCTGCCTACTTTGTCAATGCAAAATTTTAACAACAGTTAATAAAAAAAAATATATATATATATATATTTATATATATATATATATATATATATATATATATATATATATATATATATATATATATATATATATATATATATATATACACACACACACAACATAAAAAACAAGTGAGTAGGTTAAATACATTATATATTTCAATTAGAGATATTTGTGTGTACTCCTTTCCTTTAATTCAAACAGCCCATCTTACATCCCCATCGATTTTAACACCATTTGTCTAAATGATAATTACAAATAATGTATGGTTACTCAGTTCTAAGCCGTAAATGCACTACCCAGAGCTGCTTCTGTGCTGATAGGCCTAGGTCTACGTGGCTAAAACATATCACATGTAGAAGTTAATGCGGTGGTCAAGCAGAAGGGGATTGTGTGCAAGAGCAGAGCAAACAGTGGGGACTTTTAAATGCACCTAAGCACCGTAAAAATGAGGCAGAGGGGAGGCCTGCTGGGTCAGATCTGTCTCTCCATGTCCTGCAGTGAGGTGGTATTGCAGTGGTATTGGCTAATTGATGATGATAATACTGTATAATGAAGGCTTGTAAATGCATTGTATAAACTATAAGGCCTACAGATAGTGGATATAAGGCATCTAATCACAATGACGGTTAGCATGATGAAAAGTTAATTTTATGAAGTTCAAAAAAATACCTGGACCTTGCGAATATAACTTTACTGTGCAACAATGCAGTGTTCAAGGTTTCATTGCAACATATAACTTTCCTTTTTTCTTCACCTGCTTGTCTCCATGCATTTATTAATGCTTTGCCCGCAATGTTTCACAATATGACATTAAACTTACTGATCTCCATGGAGACAAGCAGCCAGCTGATGCTTCCAGGCCAAGTTACGGGTCAGATCTGTGGAGAGGTGACTGCACTCTATAACTGCAAGAGTACATACAGTGAAACAATATATCAGTCCCTTCTCTACCATAGAGGTCACTTTGTTCAAAGTCACTTTGTATTGTTTTTCTCTCAACTGAAACTTTTATACAGCATACATACAATTAAGATGCGTTCAGTATTGTCAATAGTTTTCAAGGTTTTAGTTTTTTTGTACTAAATGTGGACTATCTGTGATAAATTAAACTTTGTAACTTGGATGTGCCTTTACTCAGTGGGGGTATTTATAAATGTCCTGTGTGGTGAATGCCGGAGCACCTTTTGCATGCAGAGAGATCACTGGCTGTGCTCTCTGGCTCAGCTTCAGAAGTCACGAGATTAAACCGTGCACTGCTTTTTTAGGGAACCCTTTTTTTGGAACTTGTTTCGGATGCTTCGCGCGAAAGAAAAAGGTGAGTCGGTCACTTCCCACCTCAGCGGCCCGGAGTGGATAATTTATATGGCCGTTATGTAAGATTTGTCTGTGCCACTTGGCTGCTCTCTGCCGCGTTACTGGTAGAGCCGTTGTCTGAATGCATGAGATGGACTGGTACTTTAACGGCGCACTGAGCTCTGGGTGAGTGATGGTCTTTACCTCCTACTCTTGTAATAGAGGCCTTTGTTTATTATTGCCCCCTGTATAAACTCAGAGGGGGAGTGGTGACAGAGGGGCCCAAAGTGTCACCAGTGCTTTTTAAAGGAGGGCAACAGTGCTTAAAGATGCTGTGAAGGATGCAAACGATGTGGGAACTCCTATAAACAAGTCACATGTAGGACGCACGTGTTGGCTGGTACAGATGACATGTCAACATGAGACAGAGGGACATGCTACGCTTGTTATTCCTATGGGTATTCAATGGAAAATAATAGGCTACTGTACAATACTTATGTCATGATCTAGGCTATGTTCAAACTACAGGTTGAATATGTTTTTTTTTCCTCCAAATGTGACCTGGATCTGTTTTTTTTTCATCAGTCAGTGTGAAGAGTCCGAATCTGATTTTTTCAGATGTAACTCAGGCCACTTTCATATGTGGAAATAAATCAGATGATCAGAAATTAAACACAATAAAATAATAAAATGCCTCCTAGACAACAACAGTGAAGCTAGAAACTGCAAAAAGTGAGGTGTTAAATGTTATTTTGGGAAAAGATAAAATATTAACTTTTGCCTATTTAAGGTGAAAGATTAAGCACGTCTCCTGGTTTTGTCACTTCAGGGCTGTTGGCTTCACTTAGGAAAACTGATTTATGTCACTTTTTATTTGCAGTGTGAACGGCCTCCACAATTAAATCTGATTTTGAAAAAAATCTGAAAGTCAAGATCAGCAGTATGAACATAGCCTTGGAAAAATATAAAAACATGCAATCGCTCCAGCCCCTCTTAATATGGCACTCATTCAGTCTTTCATTCATTCGGTGCTTTTCATTTAAATTTACCACATCCAGAAAGATCCAAAGTGTAGTATGTTTAAGGGCATCTTTTTCTCCTTCTCAGGTAACATTATCGGCTCTGGAATCTTCATCTCTCCCAAAGGTGTCCTGGAGCACTCGGGCTCAGTGGGGATGGCGCTGATCGTGTGGGTGCTGGGAGGGTGCATTGCTGCCCTGGGCTCTTTGTGCTACGCTGAGCTGGGGGTCAGTATTCCCAAATCTGGAGGAGACTATTCCTATGTGACCGAGATCTTTGGAGGACTTATGGGGTGAGTCTAGTACCAACGTTCTCTTGTCTTCATCATTTTTAATCTTGTGATTTGTTGTGACAAGTTTTACATTTAAAACTAACATGAACATTACTGTAACCAAGTCATTTTCAGACTAGATTTTCTGTACAATGTCAGATTTTGCTTTTAAATTGTTTTAAATTAAAGTAATTATTACAACATTGTCATTATTAACCTTCTGTCACTTGTGTCTGCAATTCTGATGTTTCAAACAGATACCCAGATACTAATCAATACTAATTAAAATTTGTATCAAAATTACATACTCTTTGAGGTTGAAAATTCAAGGTTACTTTATTTGTACCAACAGGTAAATTTTGTTTGGCGGTGAGTCAACTCATTCATTCACATATACACATCTGCATCTGCAAAAGTGACAACAGTGTATAGTGCAGACTAAAAGATCTAAAAACCCCATTAGAAAAAATGAGTTGAGTGAGTATTGATAGTTTTAGAAATTGGTCTTCATGCCTTGGTATTGATATCAGGTGTGGAATTTGTGTATTGTGACAACACTACATTTTTGTGTCTCACCTGCTCTAGATTTCTGCTGCTGTGGAGTGCTGTGCTGATCATGTACCCCACCACTCTGGCTGTGATCGCTCTCACCTTCTCCAGCTACGTCCTGCAGCCTGTGTTCCCAAACTGTGTTCCTCCGTACATGGCCACACGGATGCTGTCTGCCACCTGTCTTTGTAAGTGTCTAACTCCCTAGAACTGGATGGGATTAGGGATGGACAATATGTTACAATATGCTGTTTTGTGATTTAGTGCTTCTCTGTTTAATGCAGCTCAGTACTCAAATACTGAAGCTATTCCCTGCCCTCTGCTCCTATTGGCCTGCCCTTGCCATGCTCTGAGTGATTGACAGGTGAATTTAACCAATCACAGCAAAATGTGAACTCTCAGAAGGAGCAGGTGGCTTTATTACCTTTACATGACTGGACAATATTGACATTCAAAAACATATACTCTATATTGCATTATTCATTCACTCCAAACAAGCTAGGCTCCCAATCTTCACATTCACAAGATGTTCATTTTGGGCTTTGTACTTGCCCAAGAGCTTAAGTATGAAATTGTCTGTGTGCTGCTTATATATAATTCCTTTACATACTTTACAAACTTATTTAATGTTAACTTTCCTAAAGATAAGAGTGTGTCTTTTCTGCTCCGTACATAAACATCATACCCACATTTAAGCCATTCATTTAAATATTTAAGAACTGAAATATTTCCCCAACAAAACATAAAGTATGTAATATGCTCTCTATTGCTGACAAAGTTCTTGGATCCCTTTAGTCCATAGAGATAATGTTTCCATTAACCCTGTTTTGAGGGTGGTCAATCACAACCATTACTGTCTGAGAGGAAGTGGTCACATGCTGGATTGGTGTTACATAACTCTAGTCTAAAGGTTCTGTAAAACCTTGTGTAGTAAAAAATTCATGGCATCCTCAGAGAGAAGAGAGCAGAGCAGAGTGAGGAGACACTTAAAGAGAAAAACAAGAGCTGACTGAATACCTTCACAACTGCCTCGGGCTTCTCTCAAGTGCTTGTTTACAGACGCTAATGAGTTGTTTAGCAAGTACCAAATTTGGAAGAATTAGATTTTTATCTATTTCTATTAAACTTTAAGAAGTATTCTACATTCAACTAAAGATATGTTTATGGATAATCTTATCTAATTTGCACTTACTACAGCCCAGTTGTTGGGACTGACAAATCACAGATAGAGAATGACAGCACTACTATCAATATTTTAGCTACTAAAAATGTGAAATCCCCAAATTGATCAAAATATTTCAACTCTGGGTTCAAGAGCTGCAGCTCAGGTTGTGTGGTGGGATGTGTTTCAGTTATTGTGGGCACTATGTTGTAGTGGGCGGCAGTAGCTCAGTTGTTAAGAGCGTTTGTTCACTGGTTCGAATCCTGCTCTCAACATAAACATCATTGGTTGAGCGGTCAGATTGCACTGACCCACAGGTTGGCGGTGCAATTCCAGCTGCCACAGATGAATGCTGTCGTTGTGTCCTTGAGCAAGACACTTAACCCACCTCGCCCACTTGTGTATGAGTGTGTGTGTGTGTGTGTGTGTGTGTGTGTGTGTGTGTGTGTGTGTGTGAATGGGTGAGTGGTTCCTTGCTTTGAGTGCCTTGAAAGTGGAAAAGCGCTATATAAAAAGGTGACCATTTACCATTTATGTTGTAGTTATTTGTTATATTTGAAAATATTTTTTTACAAAATGGGCAAAAGGCATGTTTGGTGTAAAGCATGGGTCCCACTGGGAGTGGCCCTCTGTGGCAGGCTGGACAGACTGCATTGAGAGGTGCATTGGGTGTTCAGCCGCTGCCTAATTGCCTTGTTGTCTTTCCTGAGAGTACCTGCACTCGCGCCCATTCATCCATCAGCCTCATTCAGGAGCATGATTTAGCGCCTCGGCGGGGAAACCCTGGGACTCAAGTGTGCCATAACTCAGCCTTAGTGTTTTTTTGGGTAAACGTGAGCGCCCGGCCCCCTCTATAACGGATGGGGTCCCTCGTCACGTTTTGTGTCGCCTTTGCAGCGGAAGTGGTTTGTTTTGTGGCTTTTGTGATGGAGAGTGAGGCCACCGAGAGAGAGCGGGCCCAAAGCTGGTGACATTGACAGACGAGCTAAACATTCACACAACGGTTGGTTGGTTGGTTCTCCATCTTCCACTTTCTGAGGTTATGCATTTGTAACTTTAGAGGTTAATGTCTGCTGGTCCATGGCTCATTCATTATAGTTTCAGGTACAAATTCAGCAGAAGCTTTGAACCAAAGGGCTGTTTGAGAAGTTAACCTACTCCATAACCCTGGCTTATTCAGCTAAAAGTCTGGCTCATTTTGCCTGGCTAGTTTGCCTGGCTATTTCGTTCCTTCAAAGAGGGTCGTCTTGGTCAGTCACTGTGGAAACTTCAGTAGAACTGAGCCTGGTCTGGAAAAGTCGAGTGAGCTTTATTGAGTGAGCTGTTATTATATGTTTATGGTACTTCTACTTACTTCAAAATAAGATTACAAATTACAAAGTGCTGACCCACTGTGTAACTGTTCAGACATAAAATCACTTGGGTCATTTGGTATTTCAAAACAATAAGTCACAAAACATTGAAAACCAAAATCATATCTGAAGGTAAGGTAAATGTTCATATCATTTAATCTTGTCAGTCCTGTATGCTTACTTACAATGGGAATGGTTTTAATTGAATACTGTTACATAAAAAAATACAGGGTAGAAGTAAAAGTATAATAATCTGAGAAGTACAAATTCTTCCAGAAGTTGAAATGTAAGCAAATATAATTGAGTACTACCCTCCCTTTGTAAGATGGAAGTTAGGGAAATAAGGCTTTCTTCTCATTGTAAGTTTTAGAAACCGCCTCCAGGTTCAGGACTGTAGTCCTTCAATAGTTGATTTCAACAGTAGTCAACAACAATGCATTTGTTTGGATGAACCCCATCTTTCAATGTGATGTTTTGATTATTCAGTTATTTTTTTCTTGATGGGAGAAGCTTATTGTTAAACAGAGCCATCACTGATAAATATGTTCTGTGAATGCTCATTCATAACAAACTATGAAAAGGTGACACACCTATGCCCTTTTTAGTGATATAGGATTGTATTATTGATAATACCATCTCTGCTCAGTGCTGCTGACGTGGGTGAACTGTTGGAGCGTTCGAATGGCCACCAGGATCCAGGACATCTTCACTGTGGGCAAACTGGCAGCTCTGGGACTCATCATTGTGGTTGGCCTCGTGCAGATCTGTCACGGTCAGTAATGTAACACCATATGTGGCATATTGTCTCTAATTACTTAAAAATGATGAGTCCATTTGCCATTAAAAGTAGAGCTTCCAATGCGAAACCAGAATAAACCTATGGTTTATTTTAATGTTGCTGCTTGCATGACTTCCTCTTGCAGGACACTATGAGACCTTGACTCCACAGGTAGCCTTCACCTTTGACAAGCCTCTGTCAGTGGGGCAGATGGCGCTAGCGTTTCTACAGGCCTCTTTTGCCTTCAGTGGATGGAACTTCCTCAACTACGTCACAGAAGAAGTGGTGGAGCCCCGGCGGTAATTACACTATTTAGGTTATAATTTTATGTAATTGTTTCATCCACTTTAATTTTTGGTGCAATTCCTTATTTACTGAAATCCAATTACACTGTTAAAGTCTCTCATGTCCAGGGTACAGTGTATGGTTGTCAGCACAACCACAAAGGATAATATGCAAGTGGTTTATTGATATGTCTCAAGTTACTCTTTGGCCTACAAGCCAACCCACATGTGTAAATTTATACTTATCGGTTGTAGGGCAAAAAAAACACATTTTGCTTTATCACAATCCTTGTACTTTTAGTAGCATTATATTGCTTTAGGACAGTGGTTCTTTTCACACCAAGCACCACCTAAGATGATCTTTGGCTTCTGGAGTGCCGCCAGACCTAACCAAGGACTACCAGGCTTAAATGAGGCTAATCAGGTCTAAAATTAGGCAAAACCACATGTAAATGAATTAAACCATGGATAAGGCAGTTCTAAATAATAATTAAGCCAAAGGAAGACAAAAACATTTCATTTCATTTTCACACATATACCATAGTTTGAGAAGGACTGCTTTAGGAGGTAACTAAAGCTATCTGCTGCTTTTGCTTTACACACGAGCATTATGCACAGAGCATTATGCTGTTGGCTGACCAATAGGAGGAGTGGGTGACAAAAATTTGACAGCATACAGAAAGGCAATGAATCACATTGTTAAATCGCTCCTCCCTAATCTAAGGTGCTAAATTCCTTATCCAGACTATGTATAATCCTGTATATAATCTTGTGAAGAAGACTGCTCTTATAGGAAATATATCAATAGTGCAACATAACGTTCTATTTTGTGTTAGCATCATTTTCATGCATGACTTGTTATTTCCCTTTTGTCATTGTCATGTGGTGTGTGCATGTTGTGATCAGGAACCTGCCTCGTGCCATTTACATCTCCATCCCATTGGTGACCTTTGTGTACACACTCACCAACATTGCCTACTTCTCCTCCATGACCCCAGAAGAGCTGCTCTCCTCCAATGCTGTGGCTGTAGTGAGTAACATCACTATATAATGATAAACCTGCCTTTTGTTCACGGGGTTCCAACTTCCACTTGAACTTGAATTTGTTTTAAACTGTACCCAACTTGGAGAGTTAGTTTTTATTAGAGCAGGGATTACTTCACCTTTTGCCTTGGAGGGATAAAAAAGCGTGTTAAGAGCCAAACCTAACCACAATTTGCATATAAAAAGTTTATCTGCAAAGAGATGTTTGATTATTGTGCTTTTTAGGAGGATAGACTGGATTGGTCTCTCTTGCTAGTACTTCCCATCTTTTCAGTGCAAAACTGTGTCAAAATAGATTTTTAAAGAATCAAATGCCTTTTTAGAATTACTTTGTTAAACCATTATACATTTTTAAGAAGCACTGTAAACAATTAAGTTTATATAATATACATTTTGACATTTGACATTACATACTACTTAATAGGGCAGTACAATTCTGCACATGTCTTCAGGATGTGTCATATTAAGTGTTTTTTTTCCCTTTAGACTTTTGGAGAGAAGCTGCTGGGCATGTTCTCTGTCCTCATGCCCATCTCCGTGGCTCTGTCCACATTTGGAGGGATTAACGGTTACCTGTTCACATCATCCAGGTCAGTCCTTCCTGCATTTATTCCTTTTATTTTTGAGATGCCACCTCAGACTTAACTAAATTGAACTCTTAAGTCCTTGTCAAAACACACTTCTGTAAGCTTAAAAACAATAGAAAAGCTTCTAGTTATAGGTAGAGTGGAGGTCTGCATTTGGTCTTTGACTAGTTTAATGCGATTTAGACTTGCATAATGGATGCCTAACAACAGCAGTTTTTGTAAATATTTATAAATACTCGATTCATCTCCTGTTTGCAGGTTATGTTTTTCTGGAGCCAGAGAGGGTCACTTGCCGAGTCTCCTGGCAATGATCCATTACAAGAAATGCACACCCATCCCTGCCCTGCTGGTCTGCGTAAGTATTTTTAATTTTCCCTTAATTTTTCTATGAACAGTAATACAGATGAGCATGGCCTGTTTGCTGTAAGATGGCTCTGTTCACAATATCTGCATATATGATTGTTTATTAGTGTGCATTGTCAAAAAATAAACAAACAGAAATGCATTTATGTAATTGAAATGCCAAAAGAAAAAAATGTAAACCTTTTTGCAATGTTTTTCAGTGTGCTGCCACCATCGTGATCCTCTGCATCGGTGAAACGCACAACCTCATCAACTATGTGTCCTTCATCAACTACCTGTCGTACGGTGTGACCATTGCAGGCCTGGTGTACTACCGCTGGAAGAAGCCCTACCTCTATCGGCCCATTCAGGTACTGTCTAAAAATTGCAAAAGATTACTTTATTTTAGTTTATATTTTGGCAAAAAGACAAGATTGACTTTTCAGTTGCATTTCTATTGAAATTAGATTTGCAGTTTGAATACAAATTAGGAGTCAGTTTATATATGAACTGTATGTATTGAATTTTAAATACCGTTGAATTTCTCACTTTGAATTTTTTAACTCTGAAAAAGCATGTTTGAATTATTTTTATTCAGAATTTTAGTTGCTGAAATTCTAAGTGTTTAAAATTCAGTATAAAAAAATCACCTTTTAAATATTCAGCACAAATGTTTTCAAGCCCTCAAATTCAAGAGTGTAAGGGTGCTTTCACACTGACAGCATTTGGTGCGCACCAAATGGCCCATTCGAACCAAAGGTTCTCAGTTCGGTTCGTTTTCGTTAGTGTGAATGCAATCTCGGTACTTTGGTGCGCACCAAATCAACCGGTCCGAGACCGATAAAAAGGGGTGGTCTCGGATCGCTTTATCTGCCCTACTTTGGTACGGTTCATCTGGTGTGAAAGCAACCAAACCAAATTGGACGGAACCGAATGCATTATGGGTATCAGATCACTTCCTGTTTCTGTTTACTCGGTCGCAAGGGCACGTCTCTTCTCCCTGAAGAGGCGTGCAATGCGCCGTCGGCGAGTCGAATAACTTATAAGTTGGCTTTGGAGGTGCAGCCGCGAAACATGTTCGAAATTAAGTACGTGCAGAAAATTACCTACACGTACAAAATAATGTATGATGATCAGCGCCAGGAGCGCAAGGCAAAGCTGTTCCTCCATGGTGATCGAAAGTGGCGCGTTTTTTAGTCCGGTTCCGGTGACGATGGTCTTCGCTGTCTATTTTGGTTTGTTTAGAACTATGCATATGTGAAAGCAAACCGTACCCACGTCTGTTTGCTACATTGTAACATTTTTCTGACTAGTGCGGACCAAAGCAATCGAACCATAGGTGTGAAAGCGCCCTAAAATTCGCAGTGAAAAAAATTTGCAGCAAAGATCCAAGATGCCAAGGCAGAAGCAATCCAAAGTGATCTGATCTAATTTAGTAACAAGCAGGAAATGGTGCAGTGAACCAGTCTGGTCAGAATTAGCCTCATCAAAACCTCATCTCTTTTATTTGTTAAGTGTAAGCCCCGCCCACTGATGAGAACCATTAGGAAACAGCCTCTGTCCTCCTCAGTCACACATGATCGATTGCTTCTGCCTTGGCATCTTGGATCTTTGCTGTGAAAGTTTTCACTGCGAATTTTACACTCTGAATTTTGACTGTTGAATTTGAGGGCTTGAAAATAGTATGTACTGAATATTTAAAAGGTGATTTTTTTTATTTTAAATTTGAAACACTGAAAAAACTCTAAAAAAAAAATTCTGAAAAAAATCTAAAATTCTGAATAAAAATAATTCAGACATCTTTTTTCAGAGTTAAAAAATTCAAAGTGAGAAATTCAACGGTATTTAAAATTCAAAATCTGATGAAACAAATTATCTTCCATACAGTTCATATATAAACTAACTCCTAATTTGTATACAAACTGCAATTTATCTTCCATAAACTGCTAAATCATTCCAAGAATGACTTGACTTTCAGAATAGATGAGGTCTAAACTATATGATTAGCCATTTTTGTGGTTTACCGAGTTGATTCTTTTCCCCTTAATCCTGTTTGTGTGTGTGTGTGCAGGTGTCAGTGCTGGTGCCGATCTGTTACCTGCTGTTCTGGGCACTGCTGCTGGGCTTCAGTCTGTATTCAGAGCCCGTGGTGTGTGGGGTGGGGCTTGTCATCATGCTCACTGGTGTACCTGTCTATTTTCTGGGAGTCCACTGGAAAGAGAAGCCTAAATGTATCCTTGACTTTGTTGGTGAGTTAAGATGATATTGTCACTATTTGTAGTACTTGTAAGCCATTTGTTGTAAATACATAATCTTGTATTGTAGTTCTCGTTCTTCCACAAGGCGGTGTAGATTTACACTTGTATGCACAGTAACATATCACTATTATCTGAGTCAGTTTGGGTGTTTGGTCTCTCAACACAGCAATACTGTAATCTTGATCATATTCAAATCATGGTCATATTATTGTTAAACAGTAAATTTAAATCTTTTTATTTTGTCTGCAGAGAGAGCCACACATTTGGGCCAGAGGTTGTGTTTTGTGGTGTTTCCTCAGATGGACCCTATTGAGACCCCTCCTCCCGACAGAAGAAGGTCCTCAGCGCGAAGCAGCTTCTCGTTTCATTTATAAAGACTTTGTGCACCTCTGGGCTATACAAGCCTCTCAGACTTTTACTGGATCTGCCTGTTTTAAGCTCAGGCCACTTGAACTTCACCGTCTTGCCGCACACTGTGAAAAGACCAGATTATATTTTTCTGTGGACCCTGGGGAAGATATGTGGCATTTTAATGAGTAATTGTGTCATTTTTCCTGAATTATGGTTTACTGTGCGTTTGGGTATTTCATGTATTTTCTGAAACACCTATGTCCCAAACCCGTGATGGACATGCAGAATGTAAATTTGTACATTAAATAAGAATTATTACTTAGACTGAAGTAGACGGTATGTGAAATTAGACCTGAGAATACACTGTAGTACTTTGTACTGAACGGTATGCACAGAAAATACCAGGACTCTTCCAAATTGCACAATTTATTTTTTTTCAGAATGTAGGTCTTCAGTGAAGAAATCTGTTGTACAAACTCTTGTGTAATGTGTAATACTAAAATAATTAATGTACTTCTTTATATTTTAATATATTGAGTGCCTTGTGAAATATAACTTGATGTGCATCTCTGTAGTATGTTTTTGTTTTTGTTTTTCTTAAAAAGCTTTTAGATCTTTTTGTACTCACAAAGGAAGGATCAATTTAATCATCTTAATCTCATCTGAGTGCTGTATACTTGAGCCGCTCCCATCTTCCCCTCATACTTCGGTTCTGAGTATTTACTTAAAAAAAAAAAAAATACTTGTTTTATAATTATATACTGCGCAGACTGTTGATAATTGTTGACACTTTTCATAAAAAACATAAAACTATATTCAGTGAAATTATACACTATATCCAAGTGTCTGATGTGCCTTTGCACACTAGTTACATTTGTGGAATACTGTCTAAGTTTCCAGGGTTTACTTGATACGTTGATTGATCACATTTTCATTATAATATTAACGCATGATGTGGTTATAAAAAATAAAATCCACATTTGGTTAAACTCGAAATAAATTTAAAATCCCTTGTATATGTTATTTTTTACTTGTATTCTTAAGAAATTTTGATTAAAGGATCCAAATCTAAAAATCCCAAGGCTTGAAATGTCTACAGCGGAAGTTTAAAGTGCGCATGCGTGAAGTGGCTCCACATGATCCACGTTTTAGTGCTTGTCAACAACAGATAAATGCCGGTAAGTTTCGTTTAAAGTTGGACTGGATGCTCATTTTTGTACAACATGTATATAAATGTATAAACCCCATGATCAGTTTAGGTTAAATAAAAGAGCAGACTAATGCTAATGCTATAACAGTTAGCATAGAGCCACCGGTTTGTTTGCCGTATTATTTTGACCATTGATCTACGAACAGCTTCCTTCAGTACAAAATCACCTTCACCTGTTTATGTCTTTACAATATTTTGATACTTCTCTAGTATTGGATTTTGTACTGGATCACGTGTGCTATATAAATAACTTTTTTGCGTCTACCCTGGACATGTTGCCCTGTTCTATGTTGACAACACATTTTCCCCCCTAGTTCCCATGCCATTTCTGGATGATGCATGAAATTAGATAACTGAAGACTGCGTGGAAACTCATGATATCGTGGAGGAATGTAGCCTTTGTGGTATCCACAATAGCTTGAAATTAGTGCAGTAAAGTGAGAAATTATTGTACACTTGTACAGTCATTTCTTTTTTGAAGATTTGATTTTACATTGTGTAGGTCTTGTCAGTTAAGGCTATTGTTGTATTGGTATTTATTTCACACAAAATGAATGACTGTGATGACTTGTATAGCAGGACTCTAACCACCATGTCTGGGAGATTGAGCTTCAATAACATCACTGCCCTTGCCCCGATGGTCCGAGTGGGGACTCTGCCTATGAGGCTACTGGCTCTGGACTATGGAGCTGATGTAGTCTACTGCGAGGTGAGGATGGCTGTCAAGATAAGGCCGCAGTCTTTCCTAAAGATTTACAAACTATTAATTAATTAACCATATAGACCCTTTCAAGATAACCAAGTGCATTGTTAATTCACTCCTCACTCTGGTGGTAAGCTACTATTGTAGCCACAGCTGCCCTGGGATAGACAGACAGAAATGAGGCTGCCAATCTCCGCCCTCAGCCCCACTGATCATCACCTACCCTCAAGCACACACACTACATAATTATTTTAAGACTCTGATAACACAAACCATCCTGATTTGATTTTTAAATTGTATTTAATTCCAGTTCCAACTGTAAAAGTGCTTGAGGAAGCTGGACATTCTTTTTTATTAATTATGTAAATAACATGTCTGTTTCAGGAGCTGATTGATATTAAAATGGCCCAATGTCAGAGAGTGGTTAATGGTAAGTCTTTATTGTTTTATACCAAATTATTACTATCAGGTGCCTATCCACGGGCAATGGAGTCCTTGTATATGTAAAACATAATTGTAAAACATCTCTTTGCTTGTCAGAGGTGCTGGACACAGTGGATTTTGTTGCTCCAGATGACAGAGTGATGTTCAGGACATGTGAGAGAGAGAAGGACAGAGTCGTCTTCCAAATGGTAAGGTGTTGGTAATAATTATATAAAATGTACTCAAATATCTAACTTCTACATTATTTCTCTCCTTCTTGCAGGGGACAGCTGACCCAGACAGAGCCTTGGCTGTGGCAAAGCTTGTGTATGTTTTTTGAGATTATGATATTACCATTCTGTTACGCTTCTGATTGTTTTTCAGACTTTTCTCATCAAATGCTACTAAAGAAATTAGGGCCCGACCAATATGGATTTTTTTGGAGCCGATATGATACCGATATAACTAGCTTTGGAGGTGCCGATAGCTGATATAATAACCAATATATTTAGTGACATTAAAATTCACTGTGAATCTTAAACTGATAATAAAACTTAGGTTTCACTCTATTAGATTTTAAGTTGGGTTTGTTTAAACTACATTTACTGTTACTTTGCCTCTTTACAGTTATATTTAAAGACAGTAGGTAGGCCTAATGGCAATTTTTGCATGACATTCTAGCCTATAAACAAAGTAAACTACCGCTATTAGCCTTTAGCGGTAAATGTGTGCACGACGCGGTAATTAATTATATGCGTAAATGCCAATCATTCACACCTCTATTCACAGCTCATCTACATATCGGTGCATGTATACAGTCACTTTACACTAGGCCAGTGTAGGAGAAAACAGGCTGTTTATGTGTGGTAGCTCACAGTACCTAAGCCCCAACCAATGTAAAAGAACCAAAAGTAGCTCCAAAACCGACACATTTGTAACACTCACCGCTCACACAAGCACCTCTCAGATCACAAGTCTTCACAAATAAGTGTCCTTTTAATCCTGACTCAAACTGATCGTTCATAAAAAGAATATAATCCAGCATGTTGACAGCAGCTGTGTGTGTCCTCTGTCTATGGGACAGTCCTCTCTTTTCTCCGCACTCGCACTGATAAAAACAAGCAGTAGTTTTGTTCCTGGTCTATGTTGTGCTGAAGTTCACTTTTATTTATAGTCGGTATCTTAGATCAGACACAAGAGCATTTAATGCCAGTCCCTCTGTGCTGCCTCAGATCGCACTGGTGTAAACAAGCGCACGTGAGTGATGTAACTCTGGGTGTGCATTCAGGTGTAGTACAGCGACACAGACGGAGATAAATATTAATGCGGCGCCAGATAGTAGGACATCGAATATCTGTCTGTAAATTAGATTAAACTGACTCAATATACAGAGTCTAAGCTTCATAACAAGGTATAACATGCCCACGTGGACTATCAGCCCATATCGGCAAGATTTAGGCCAATAGCCGATATGTCTCCAAATGCCCATATCGGCTGATAATATCAAGCAACCGATATATCGGTCAGGCCCTAACATAAACCATTCACTGTATACTTTGTTTTAATAATTTTGTTAGTTTTTGGATAGTTGCCTCAAATTGCCAAACTCATTTAAAAAAAAAGCTACTTTACAATTATTATGACCCACTATTCACAACAGTATAAAATAATACATAAATATTATTTAATTTATATAATAATAATAAAAAATATATATTTTATATTCAAATTTTACAAACTCCTTGACTATTTGTAGGGAACAGGATGTAGCTGCAATTGATGTAAATATGGGCTGTCCTAAAGAGTACTCCACTAAGGTGAGTGTATTTTAACTTTTTGGTTTGTTGCTCAGTGCCTTGATGTTTGTTGAGTACTATTTTTAATGTTCAACAGGGTGGGATGGGAGCTGCTCTTCTCTCAGATCCAGATAAAATTGAATCAGTAAGCCCAATTTTGCTTTCATACATGCATGCTACTAGTTCTTTTTAAATCAATACGTTTCTATCAGATTGTCCTCTTTCATTTGCAGTTGTAGGTTTTACTGATAACTAGGGATGCACCGATCCAGCTATTTCAGTTCCGATACCAACATTGATACTTGGCTTTAAGTACCGGCTCATACCCGATATCAAATGATACTAGTTTAAGGATGGAGAATGGCACTTATTTCCTTAAAGCACAGTTAACTTAATACACAAGAGTTCCAGTTGTATTATGTAACTGTTATTTATCCTCCACATCATTACTGAACAACTTCATATGAATCAAACCTTACGAGACGTTTTTGGCCCAAATCAGCCTGTAAATAGTCTTATCACATCCAATTAAAAGCACAAACAGGATATTGGCTTAACAAATATCATGGAACCAACTTTTTCAGTATTGGTGTCCAATGCCAATATCGTGTTGGCACATCCCTACTGATAACACTTAATAGCTGTTAGAATATGACTGTACAACTCCACTGTATAACACATGCAATAACCTGTGCAATAACCTGTGCAATAGCCCGTGCAATAACCTGTAACCATGTCACCTCATCAGTAACCACCTCCACTGTCCTCAGATTATATATTTATATATTTGTATATTTGTATTCTTTTACATATATATATATTATATAAGAGATATGTTTTATTATATATTTACATTTCTTTCACTCCCTGTACATAAGAGCTACCTGATGTTGTAAATATGTTAATATTTATTGTGATTTTATTTTTTATTTACTTATTGTTCTGAGTGTTTGCACAATTTTTCACAACTTTTTGCACTATACTGTCCCCTGACTGTGAGCTTCTGTCACGAGTGAATTTCTCCTCTGTGAGATCAATAAAGTCTTATCTTATCTTATCTTATCTTATCTTATCTTAACTATTGTTCTCTTTAAAGATTCTCAGAAAATTGGTTGGAGGAGTAAACAAGCCAGTCACATGTAAAATTCGGATCCTTCCCTCGGTTTGTGGCCATTTTTCTGTTTCAAAAATTGCATTTGTGAATTGCTTGTACCAACTGAGCTTCTATTTTTGCAGCTGGAAGACACAATCAGTCTAGTTCAACGTATTGAGACGACTGGTGTATCAGCTATTGGTGTACATGGCAGGTGACAAGCACTATATTTCCACAGCGGTTTTAATTATTAAACATAAACTTGAAATATATAAATTGTTCAAATTTCATGCAACTAATTGTATTATTATTTATGTATTAAGATTCAAAGAGGAGCGTCCCAGGCACCCAGTCCACTGTGATTACATTCAGGCTGTAGCTAAGGCTGTTTCTATTCCCGTCATTGCCAAGTAAGTTTTTAGTGGTTGATGATAAAAATATAATATTCAAAAGTACAATATTTAGTATCTTGTCCATAATTACAAAGCTGTCAGAAGTATGGACACATGATCCATAGACAAGATTAAAATAGTCTTTTAAACAAGGGTATAACATTATGTTTTGAGACATGGACCTCAACAAAGAAATTTACAGGCACATTTTAGCACACTTCTGCAAAAATATAATCTAATTTTGTTATTGAGAGAATTAAAAAATATATATATGTATAATATTTGTAAATATCAGCCATGCCTTGTTGCCAATTTTGACACACACCTAATTTCAGATTATAAACTAATGATGTTCCCTTATTTTTCTCAGTGGTGGCTCTCTGGACCTGGTGAAGACTTATACAGATATAGAGGAGTTTAGGAAAGCTTCGGGAGCATCATCTGTGATGTTGGCCCGAGCTGCGATGTGGAACCCCTCGGTGTTCAGCCCCAAAGGCCTGTTACCAGTGGAGACAGTCATGGAGGAATACCTTAAATATGTGAGTGTGGAGAGATATATGTATTTACATAGAGAAACAGGTTTGAGTTTAAACCAAGAGAGGCTTCACTTTGTTGTACAATGATATGACAGGAAGAAGCATAGACTATAAGAAACAAATAAGCTAAAAGTTAATGAGGTCGTCTTTGGATTTCAAGGCACTGAAGCAGGCCAACATTATCACTTTCCAAACGTTCAATATGGCAAAGAATAACCCAGTAGTTCTTTAATGTTTTTTACTTGCCTAGATTTAGTGTCAGTGGCTTTGTTAACAAGGAAGACAACCCTTAACAAAATGAAAGTCTACTACTACTACCTACTAACAGACCTGTCTTTTGCAGGCAATCAGATATGACAACCACGCCTTCAACACAAAGTACTGTCTGTGTCAGATGCTCCGAGACAAAGTAGAGACACCTCAGGGAAAACTGGTCCAAGCAGCTCAGACCAACGCTGAGTTCAGGTGCGTTCAATGACTCCTGGTTTGTGTGGGACTGATTCATTTGTGTGGGGTCTCCCACTTCCTCCTTTTTCCCAGAGACAAGAATTTGTTTTGATAATTTGTGAATTAATGTGACAGTGAATGACAGTCTGTCTTTGTTGTCATATTTTAAGTGAATATAATTGCATTACAGTCATTAGAAAAAAATAGGTAAGTTCTGCCCACTGTTGACCACCATGATGTTGGTATTGTACTGTATCTGGATATTTTTGTGCCCCAATTTACTGGTCACTTCTAACAAAAATAAATGGTAGATGACAAAACTAATGATTTGTTCATTCATTGTTTTGTTTTTCCAGTGTGGCATATGGACTACAGGAGTACTTCCAGAAGGTGCAGGAGGAGCAGCAGGCCAAACGGGATGCACTTCAGAGTCACTGCCTCCAGGACCGGCCCATAATGGACGGAGATGTGCTCACCATGGCTGTCAAGTTTGAGAGGTAAATGTTACATGTACTGATCAGTCCAGGCCAAAACGTGTGCATGTGAAAACATGTAGTAGTGTTATCTACTAAGAATATAATTTGTCAAGCGCAAATTTAGAATTTTTTTTTTTTTTTTTTTCCATTTAGGCGAGAGTATCCACCCCAGATTACACCCAAGATGTTCCTTCTGGAGTGGAGCCGCAAAGAGAAATTGGAACAACCGTCTTATGAGACAGTAAATTGTTCCTCTTTTTTGCGTTTAAAATGTACTGATATTATTATTGAGTTTATATATTTATATATTTTTGTTTGTCTACTGGGACTATTTCAGGTGCAACGGACTCAAGACAGAGCATTTCAATCGACAGTGACTGTAGCAAAGAAGAAATACAGATCTTCATTGTGGTCAGTAATTTGTCAATTGTCAATCTGCAGTTTTAAATCTGGGATGTACACTACTGAATGTGATTAGTAGTGTTCACATTCATTCTCATAGACTTTTTGAAAATTTTTAAAACTTCAAATGGATGTACAGACCTGGTTAGTACTAGTGCTCGGGATTCCAGGTTCAACAATGGGGTGCCAATGGCAAAAATGTTGTGTCCTTAGGCAAGGCACTTCACCCACATCACCTGATATAAATGTGGTGTGTGCATGAGTGTTGGTGGTGGTCGGAGGTGCTGATGGTACAGATTGGCAGCCTTGATTGAGCCTTGAGCCTTCCATAATTAATTTCATTATCCAACTATGAAGTCATTAATGTCCCCAAGGTGGTTGTTTTCTATCCAAAAATTTGGCGAAATGTGGAGATGGTTAAGATCCATAGGTTCACTGTTCTATAAAGTTGATATGGGGTTATAGTATTATAGTGTAGAGATGGGCAATAGGGATGCAATGATATTCGATATAATATCGAGTCATTTGATACTAGTGTCACGATTCTATACACCCTCCATGCACGCTGTGTTATTTATTTTGGTCAGAAAGAGAAATGGTTATTGTTGCGTCCTCATTCAATGCAGCAAGAAAACAGCCTCATAGGGACTTACAGCTGAAATATTCTAACAGAGGTGGATTTGAGCTTTCAGTCACTTTTTATTTTACGTTGATAGACCCAGGAATGACGAAGTTATTATCTTTTAAATACTTTAGAATTGCTTTTGGCTTTACATCGGCTTTAATCAAATGCGCTCGTGTACGCACCCACGACGCAACTCGCGATATACGCAGTCCTTTTCTTAGACCAAACCATCTTCAGAACTGTCACCTGTGTTGGTGGTGACGTGTCGTATATCAGCTCTTGTTACTTCCTGTAGGCGTGGTCAGCCTGATTGACCTGGCAGGTCGCTCAGACTGACCACGCCTCCCGTCGCCTGGTGGTCTCTGGAGGAGGGTGTCCCAGGTGTGTGAAAGGAGGAACACCGACAACTATGAAACCATCAGAAAGGATCCAACAGAAGAAAAGAAACAAGCCCTAAAAGCGTTACTTAAACCCCTATTAGAATAGGCAAAAATCACCCGAGAAGCATACAACGATCTAATCCCAACAGCCAGCATCACCTCTCGTATTTAAGGAACCCCGAAAATTCACAAAAAAGATACACCACTCCGCCCGATAGTAGATAGCATAGGTTCAGTCATATCTGTAGTTCAGTACAATCTGTCAAAAGCCCTGGTCGAAATAATAAAAGCACTCATCGGTCAAACAGAATTCCACTGCAAGAACGCAAAACAATTGGCACAGGAACTAAAAAACATTACAGTAGCACCGGACGAAATACTCATATCACCAAGACATTTAACAAAACACACTACGCATAGTACAGGATAAACTCAGAAAGGACAAAACACTCAAAAAACACACAAATTTAACTGTTGAAGACATTACAGAACTATTACGCTTCGTGGCCAAATCTACATATTTCCAATACAATAACATCATTTACAGACAGAAGGAAGAGTTCACAATGGGAGATCCACTATCTGCAATTAATGAGCAGTTTTTTCATAGAGGACTTGGATCAAAAAGCTTTCCACACAGCACCACCACAATGCCGTTTAACATTCTGGAAATGCTGCGTAGATGACATTCTGGAAAAAATACAGCAAGGACACACCCAAGAACTCACGGACCATCTCAACACACAAGACAGTACCGGTAACATTCAATTCAGCCATGAGGAGGAGAAAGATGGAGCAATATCATTTGTGGACATTAAAATCCACCACATTGCAGACGGCAGCATCAAAATAACAGTATACAGAAACCCCACGCTCACCGACCAATATCTACTCTGGACATCCGAACATCCCACTGCACATAAACTTTCAGTAGTAAGGACACTATTCGAACAGGCCACACTCATAACAGACCAAACTGACAGGGAAGAGGAAGAGAGACACATTATACAAGTACTCAAACAATGTCAATATCCCAACTGGGCCATAGACAAAGGCAGACAACAAGTCAACAATAAAACCAACAAACCCCGGGGGAAAAAACACAACAAACCAATAGAGAGCAGCAGGATCACAAGAACAGTCACACTACCATACATCAGAGGAATAACTGAACCCATCCAGAGAGCCGTGAAAAAACACAACATAAGCACTGTAGTCAAACCATACAAAAAACTCCGCCAACAGCTAGTACACCCCAGAGATAAAATCCCACAAGAACAAAAATGCAACGCCATCTACGAAATCCAATGCAAATCAGGCAATAAATCATACATAGGGGAAACAGGCCGGGCTTTTCACATCTGAAAAAAGGAACATCAAAAGGAATGTGAAAAGGAAACATCAGGGAGACTCACCAGAACACAAAAAGATGAAGCATTGCAGGAGAACCTAAAATCCGCCATATCAGACCACTGTAAAAGAAACATTACATCACATTATGGATTAGGATGGATGATTTAAAACATATCAGTTGAATCAATATCGTGACCCGTGTATCGAGATATGTATAGAATCGTGGGAAAACTAACGTTGCATCCCTAATGGGTCATATATTGCATTTTCAATGTTCTCGTGAATGTTGCTTTCATGGTATTTATAGTGTTATAGTGCATTCATTAAGTAAATGTCATCATTTTATAACTGGACCTGCCCTTGATCTGACCAAGTCCCCAAGCCATCACAAATTAAGTCCACCTCCTTACCTATGCCATGACAAAGAAAGAAAAGAGTTAAAATTTATGCTTTTTTCCAGGGAGAAGTCAAAGAAGTTTGCAGAACAAGCCGCTGCTATAGTGTGCCTGAGAGTGTTGGGGATACCAGAGGGACGTATCGGAGAAGAGGACTCTGGTCTGGTTTGTAAAAGGAAGCGGGAGATGAAAGGAATGAACGGTTCTGACAAAGAGGGCAGCAAAAAGCGCCATCTAGTGGATAGTTGGGAAGAAACCGAAATTACAAAGACAGAGTTGGTCGCAAATGGTGACAGTCATGGACCAAATTCAGAGCAGACCAAGAGTTAGAACGAGGAGGCTTCCAGGGACTGCATTGAACAGGACTTTTAAATGGAGACCTCTGTCAATTATTTTACCTTTTTGTTTTATTTTTATGATTATTTGGACAAAATTTTAAATTAAACAAATCTTTATGAATAATTGTCTTGGTTAGTGATGATAAAATACATTTGTTTGCCAGTAGCGTAAATTCAGAACCTTAAATATCAAGTATATAAATAATTTTCAGTTCAGTTGAAAAACTTATCATTTATAAGTGCCTGGAGAAAAATGTATGCATTTACTAAGATGCTTTTAGTAATGAACTAGTTGTATTGTGAATGATACAGAAGGAATGACATTAAAATGGGGGCCACAAATTTATGAAAACCAGCCTGCCTTACATAAGATTTCACATTTTGTAATTTATTTTATCAAACATGTCGGCACAGATTTCAAGATAAGATGGTTTGAATATGTTTACATCTGGCTTATTTAAGCAATTATGGGCGTTGGACTTGGACACTTGGAAAAATATAATGTCACCTATTTCCCAAACTCGGTGAACTATTGCAAAATAATTCTGGGTAATTGTAGTTTGAATTATGTATAAGCTATAAAAATTGCATTCAAATAGGTGTGCCTTGCTTACAGTAGCCTTATCGCAAAACCTAGTTATTATTTATTAACTATCAACTATTACCTCTTCAAGTTCAACCTTTTTTGTTACAAATCCACTCATTGTTCTGTAATTTATAAAGGTTGATCATTTCACAACTTTATATGATGACCCTGGAAAACAAAGCATGCTTTTGTTTATTTTAATATCAGTTATAAAAACAATTGCTGCATGATATTAAAATGTTGACTCTGATAATACATGGTCTGGTGTCTGATGACTTTGTTAAGCAATAATATATTTACATCTTTTGTTTTTATTGCAAATTACTTTGCAAATTACCATCACATTTATCACCAAAATGTATTTTATTGCATTATTCAAATGGCTGTAATCTTTAAAATATTATTTGAGTATATCAAACCTGACTACTAGGTTTGATATGGCTGTCGTTGGGGCGTATTTGTAAACAAATATTTCTTCTAGTTCTCTCTGTAGTAGACCTAGGACAGCTGTCAAGTTTGAACCTTGACTTTGCTGAACTGTGATCTCAAAAGTCCCAAATTGAACCTGATATGAAATACACCCAACGTCATGACGACAGTACAGTGCGTGATGGTGCGTTCAAAAACACTGGGAAATCAATAAAAGTGAAATTCGGTAGAGGGGGGAAAAACAATTATGGAGCTGGACATTTCAGTTTCTCATTTTTTTTCCTTTTTTCATAGACCACTATTTTACTGACAGAGCAGTGGGCAACTCCTACCCTAAAAACGAAATAATTATTAAGTAGTATATAGCAAATATATGTACTTGGGAGCATATTTAACATTTACTGGTAAATATAGTATTAGACATAGAAATAAAAACATCTTATTTAAAAATAAAAATAAACTATTCCATAAATAGAACAAAAACATCTGAATTACTATTAGTAATTGTAATGAAAGTGATATATTACAATGAATACGTATGAAATTAATTTGTTTAGCATGTTTTCATAACGACTGATCTGTAACTCTCGTAACGTTTTTCCAGAAAGTACATGAAAGCAGCACGAGGATCAACCTGGAGTTAACTACGGTACTACTGCGCACAAACAGCAAAAACAAACGCTTTTACACAGCTATGGGGCACTTGTGACCAATTAACCCGTCCTTATATCGATTTTTATACTCGTGTCTGTGTGAATGAACAACTTTTTAGACGGTAAATGTCGACGTGTTGCAGTTTGAGTTGAGTTCTGCTTTGAGTCCGATGGCAGGTCTAACGATAGAGGCGCACGGCTCGGTTTGACGTATCTTTCACGGACTTTTGTACGTCCCCAAAGTCCAATGTCCACAGCAAATTGCGCTGAGGAGCTGGACTTCAGACTCATATTCGAGGAGGACGGAAACAAACCAACAGGTACGTGCCGATTTAAGCCACAGGACGCCAGTTTGTTAGCGATTTTTCAACTGTGTCAATTGTACGTCAAAAAGGATCAGCGAAACAGGAAGTGACTATCACAATAAAGCCCTGCAAAACAAACTCACGTTTACTGATTAAGCGGTTTTGAGTAAAGCAAAGAATACAGTTTTGTTGTAGCTTTGTACTATCTTTAATATAAATGTGGCACTATATAGGCCTATCAGTAAGAGCTTCGAAGAGGTCTTATCTGTTTTATTCTGTATTTTGTATAATCACTAATCAGAATAACCACCTGCACAATTTTATGCAATGCGGGCACTGCTACTAAAGATAAAATGAAAAATGACAGGAGAAATATAATGTTAAAGAAGATTTTCAAAAGCAGCCATAACATCAGATGTCTGTAATAGCAGGTTTCGTACATTTCACATCATTTGTTTTAAATTGCATTCAAGGGAGATTGTAAATCTAGTGAACCCTGTGCAACAACCAACTTGGATATGTCAAATGGAATAATCTCAAAATTTGGATACCACTGTTATTGCTCTACTTGATTACTACTTACTACTAATACTAGGCCCTTAGTACTTTCTTTAATTAAATAGCATTTCTTCCACATAGACTGCCAATATAATATGAATTACAATTTTTATATATCTTGTTGAAACTGAATATTTGTTGGATCTTGAAAAGTCTGTACATCAGTTGCTTTCCAAATCTATCTAAATGACTACACCACTATAACCCTCCTCCCTAATTTGAAAGCCTCCGGCGGAAGTTTGTGATTGTTGGTTGGTGATGTGACACTTCCAGCTGTCTCTTTGAAGCTGCCCTGTGTTAAATTTAGGCGAACTTCAAAATGTAAATCAGGAGGCAAACAAATGACCCACGGACTCTCCCACGGGACAGGGGCTGCAAGGAATCTAAAGAACTACAGTTTATTAACAGTTCATAGCCTTAACATAGTTAATAAACTACCAGTCATCCTTTTTCCTTTTTTTTTTTCTTTTTTTTTTAAAGGGAGTTCGTGTCTGTCTGTTCAGTGTTATCTGAACAACTACAGCAGTTTTGACCATAAATGTGATAAAGGCACGGAGACTTCCTTCCTCTAAAGTTCTTCATGTACTAAGAAATGTCTTAAATCATGCAAATCAAGCCCTGTCTTCTTAAGATGATTAAATAATGCAAGTATTTGTGTAGCACTAGCACACAAAAGACTTTCTAGTTTCCTTTGAATAACAGAATATAAAATATTGAAATTTTAAAGTTCAGTTTTAGTTCAGTATACGAAATGAACATACAGATTGAATTTTACACCTCTAAAATATTTATTATGATAAACTATGTGACAGACACATTTTTTATTCTTTGAAATGCTCTTTCATGTCACCAGTTCCAGGGACAATTCATTAAACACATTTTTGTGGTTGGGTCTGTGGCTTCCCTCAGACGGCGTTTATGCCAACAGCCTGCCCCCCAGCTGCTTTTACTTCCTGGTCCCAAAATAATCAAACTGCCAACTTTTAAGATACTTTTGCATCATTATTTCAAACTTTATTAGGCTTACAAAAAATAATAATTATGAATTCAGTGTTCACCTCAGGTTGAGTAGTTTTATCATTCAGTTAAATTTACTTCATAGAGCAAATGTAACACACAAAGGGTAATGCCATCTTTCCCATTGATTTATGTTGTTTTGTTTATGTTTAAGTTAACTATTCCATAAAACCAAGGAAAACAAACCTCATGACTATTTACATTGTAGATTCTCACTGAAGGCATCAAAACTAAACTTATGGAATGGAGTAAACAAAAAGTAAACTCAAAATAACTCAAAGCTTGTTCTTGAATTTTGAAAACAACTACTCTTTGCCAGGGCTGCTTTTTTCCACTGCTTTTGACACTTGGCATTTCTTAACCCTGACAAGACACACATGTGAAGTGAAAACCATTTCAGGTGACATAATCTTAAAGATAGAAGGCCAAGCACAAAGCAAAGGGTGGCTACTTTGAGGAATTTTTAATATAAATATAAAATGATTTATATTATAATTCATATTTAGCAGTGTTATTTTATAATTTTTTCCTTCACCATATAATTCCATATGTCTTGCTTCGTATCTAAAATGTGGAAAGTAGTAAACAGAATGAAAAAAGACAATGAATGACAAGGTGTGTCCAAACTTTTTGCTAGTAGTGTATAAAATGTCCTAAAAATTCAAGTTTTAAGATATAGGAGCGCTGTATTGACAACACACCTTTTTGAATGTAATGTTTGATATGTGAGCACGAAGGAAGGACTGGGTACAGTATGTCAAGTGTGAAATAACACTTGCTATCCACTTTAGTCTGGGTTCAGTTTCAATAATATGACATCATTTGAAGAACATGAAAATGGGTATGTCTTTAGGGTAGTTTTCTGGGCAAGCAAAATCTATTCTTTATTCTTTATTCTTTATTCTTTATTTATGTAATCTGTACAATTTGAGTCCAAGATTGACTCATACAAATGAAAGATTGACACTTGAAATGGAGTGGGAAGAAGTAAGACTTATTTTAACCCACTCCAGTGTCAGAAAAGATATTTAAAGAAAAATATCTACTTCTGTGTTCAGTCAGTTCCTCAGCATTAATTTCTAGAAGGCTTGTGCAATATTCACTCATTTGTTACATAATGCATAGGTGTAAAACCACACACACATAAACCTATTTACATTTATACATACACACATTACCAGAGCGAACAGTTATTTTTAAATACTAACAATCGTAACCTGAAAATACCACAAGGGTAACACAGCTACTGTACATACAGCATGAATGCAGTTAAAATTAAGTATTTAATATATTGTATTATGTATTGCAGTTTTAAAATGACCTTATTATTAAATTTTTCTTTAAATCTTTAAATATCTTATCTGAAATAAGTCATTATTAAGATGATAACAAACAATATATTTATTATTATGAAATAAATACTATTTTTCTCAAGTCATGTATTGTCAGTTGTGCTGTACATAGATCTATTTTGTTTTAATTTGACTAAACTATCTGTTCAGTACTGCCGTTGCGGTTTGTCATTCAAATTACTCATCTGCTTTGCATTTTCTTTTATCTCTCAGGTCTGGATGTGAGGGCAAATCCATCTTCCTCACAGACTCTGGATCTCCAAGTCCCAAATTTAAACATTTATCAACATCATGTGGCCCCCCAATCCCAGTCACAACCACAACTTCAGGGTTCCCAGTATGGAGCCCAGGGGAACCTCAGGGCCTTCGACTGCCCTAGTATCCAAATCACCTCCATTGCCCCGAACAGTCACATAGACCACAGCCAGGATGTCCGAGGTGCGGAGGGTGGGTATTCGGATGCCTCTTGGTCTCGGGATCAGCTTTACCTACCCGTGGATGCTTGTTACCGTGACCAAACCCTCTGTCCCAGCCCATGTAGCAGTCTGTCGTCCCGTAGCTGGATGTCAGATCTATCTTCTTGCGAGTCGTTTTCTTGCACTTACGATGACGTGGAGGGAGAATTGCAGGATGCGGCCCGACTGGCTTTGGGGTCACCTCATGGGTCTCCTTTGGGGTCTCCTGGATGTGGAGGAGGGGCGTTTGGTGTGGAGCTCTGGCAGCAGAAGTACCAGCACCCCATGGCCTTCAGCCCAGCTCTGTCGCCTCACCAGTCTCCTCTCGGCTCACCCAGCCACTCCCCCCGAACCAGTGTCACAGAGGAGAGCTGGCTCAACCGCCGGCCCACGTCCAGGTAATCCCTCTGCACATGTGGCTGCTGGAGTCTTATATACTCTTATACTCTATTTCAGTCCATCTATTATGCTACCAGTATGTGTGATCCCACTTTATGCTTACGTTTTCTTTTTTGTTTAGGAATGTAGAGAGGGCAGTACTGGTTTGACTATAATTTCATGTCTGTCATTTGAAATTGATAAAATTGAAAATAATAGTTTAACTTGGAGATTGTCCAGTCCCGAATTGGAAATTACTATTCAATTGCTTTAAAGAAAAATATGCTCATGGCATGAATTAAAAAGTATTTTATCTGTGTGTATTTTTTAACCTTAGAAATTGTTATATGCCACTAAAGTATTTTTAAACATCATATATCACATGCTTAAAAATATGAATAATGGCTTAATTCAATTAATGCCATATTTAAATTGTATTTAATTAAGTTTATTTGTTTGTTTTCCAGACCATCTTCCAGACCGACCTCTCCTTATGGTAAAAGGCGTCATGCCAGCTCTGACCTCCGTGCCCGCTCACCCTCCCCTCACCACTCTCCCAGTCCCACCCCGGGTGCCTCTCCTCGGGGCAGTGTAACTGATGACACCTGGGTGGGCAGCCCTGGAGCTGCTCTGGGTGCCCTCCTGATGTCAGGCTACCCAGAGCTTGATGTCCCATCTAAGACCAGACGAACATCAGGGCAGCAGCTGGGTCTCTTGACGGGGCAAACTGACCCAGGGCTGGAGGAGCTGAGGACCACTATCCCATTTCAGGATTCACCCGGAGAGCAGACCCACGACCAAGATGGGCTCGCAGAGCTCTTTCTCCAAGTGCCTTCTCACTTTAGCTGGAACAAGCCCAAACCAGGAAGCACGCCGCTCTTCAGGTCAATATTGCGATTGTCATGATTTCAATTTAAAGGCACTGTACCTGAATTTGCAGTGTACTTACATCTTATGCATTCTGAGAATCCAAATTATTCACCGCGATGAGTTCATAAGCCTTTTTCACAGCTCTTAGAGACCATAGCAGAGTTTTGCCGTCACGGTAAAGTTAACCAAAACTAGCATGCTAACACACACTTCCAAGTTATCAAACTATAAAATGCTGTCTAATGCAGTCAGCATGCAGGTGACTTATTATGACCTTAAGAACAGCTTATATAATATATCTGTACTGGGGAAAGACAAATTTTGCTCAAATACATGGGGAAACAATCGGGTACAGGCCGAAGAAATGACATTATGAAATATTGTTAAATAATAATTCAGACTTTGAATGACAATAGTAGTTTCTATAAAGGCTTGGTGATACATATTAATGGATTAAGTGGACAACCCTCCCTGAGCCTCTGTAAAGACACAACTTTAAAATATGACATAATGGGGTTAATACTGTGATAAGATGTAGAAGATATTATTACTTCATTCTACATTAAAATTTGCTTAGATTTTTCTATTCACATTTAGTTATATGTGTAGCCAAATATCAATAGATCAATACATAGTTCTAAGACTGTCCTTCAGAAAACGTTAAAACTACAACACTGGCTTTCCATGGGTCATGGATTATTATTAGTGATTTGTTTTTCTCAATAAACCTTTATCATACAGCATAGACCACAAAATAAGAAGTGGAGAAAGTCAATCTAAAATGATAGTTGCTGTGTCCCCCACAGTGCCTCGTCTCCTCCTCCTCTGGATTGGCCTCTCCCAAATCAATTCAACGGACTGGAGCTGAAACTGGAGGTCCAGCCCAAGTCATACCACCGGGCCCACTATGAGACTGAGGGGAGCAGAGGGTCCCTGAAGGCAGTCTCCGGGGGGCACCCTCTGGTCAAGGTCAGCTCTCACTAATCACACGTTTTTATGTAAACAAGAATTATAATATATTTTTATCATAAATATATCTTTCATACACTCTTGCCAAACTGACAATGACAAACAAAGGAGGATTTGTTGTGGGGCAATACTTCTTCACTACCTCTTCTTCCAAAATTTACAAACAGCTATTGCCTATTTACACACAATACAATTCTTCAATGGAATATGGTGGTATAGTAGAAGATGTGTCTTGCCCAAGGACATGGATACAAAATGTATTTCTGTTAATGGGGATCGAAAAGTCAAGTTGCAAATTAGTGGGGAAGTCACAGACTATCTTTTATCATCTTCTGAAAAGAGTTTGTAGTCACTCTGAAGGTATATTTATTAAGTAAATAAACTATACTCTGTCTAAAGTTAAGGTTACTCATTAACTTATTAAGTATTCAGTTATCTTGAATGAATAGGGACCACTGTAATGGCTGCTTTCACTTTACTGAATGAGTGAGCTTGTTTGTTGACAGTGTGAGTATGCAGGAGGGAGAGACTGCAGTAACCCCACTGGAGCCTGTAACAGACACCAGTGCAGTTATTCTAGGTGCCTCTCTGCAGCCTCCAGTCAAGGACACAGGGCTAGGCCAATCATCCACTAAACCTAACACGATGTACAAATCAAATGAATAACTTCTATTTGGGAAATAAACTGGGCAATACAGACTTTCTCTCTGTTGGGCCTGCAGGGATTTGACACCACCCACATTTCCTGTATTTAGTATGATTTGTCAAATGATACTGAAGGTACAGGAAGGCAGTCATGCGTGTGCCAGTCTCCTGAGAGCAGCTTACCTATAGCTTACCATAGTTTCAACAATGAATAAATGCCCTTGACCACCTCCATCTTCAAATCCTCAGGACCAAATGACATGGGACCAAATAATATGTATATAAATATATATAAATGTAATATATGAAATTACCTTTGTTGGCTCAATTCTCATTAGAGGTGTTCATGATTACACAATTGTTTCCTAAAATGTACAAGCCTATAATTTGTAATAAATAGTACTTTTATTTGAAAATAATGCATTATTATTAGGACTGGGACTAGACACAATTTCTACAAAACAAGACACAAGACTGGGTCCACAAGAACAAGACTTTGACATAATTTATCGTAGATAATTTATGTGGTTCATTTAATTTCATTAATTCAATGCTTTTTGCCTTTTTTGTTTAAGCCAAATGGGGGAAAAAAGATTTTTCTCATGTGTGCACAATCATGTGTGTAGCAATTTTGTCTCGTGAAATCTTGGGGCACGAGATCTTGTCCCATCCCTAATTATTATCACTGGACAAAATTCTTGTTGTATTAGCTTCAACTTGGTGATAGGTAAACATTTAGTCGCTAATCAGTGGAAAAGGTGATCTCCTAATTGATTAAATAAACTAAACATCCCAAATCCTCATAATGTCCCTCCTGTGTCCTCTGTCCAGTTGAGTGGTTTCAATGAACAGCTTGTGAGCATGCTGTTGTTCATCGGTACTGCAGATGACAGGTACCTCCGGCCCCACTCCTTCTACCAGGTCCACCGTGTCACAGGCAAAACTGTGACCACCAGCTGCCATGAGAAGGTGCAGAGCAACACCAAAGTCCTGGAGATCCCCTTGCTCCCGGAGAACAACATGTCCGCCAGGTAACTAGAGTGCTCACTTACTCTTTGTGGGACTTGAGTAGTACTTTTATTAAATGATTTGAATATTTGGGTTACTTGCAATGCTCAGATATGATGTTTTTTCTTCGTTTTTGTGGTCTATCGTCTTATACTGCCAGATTTTGTGCATTATTTAATGTTAACTTCAAATTTACATTAAAGGTTAGGTTCTGACATCTACTCTCACAATTACTCTAACTTAAGTAGTTGTTTCCCCAAATACTTTTTTAGTTTTACTTACTTTTACTAGTAACCTCTTGGACCACTACTCTGTACTTCTGTTGAGTAATATTATTTTGAAGTTGTATGAGTAAAATGTTTGGCTACTCAAGCCACATGCAAGTATCTGATATAAATAAAGATATTCAACAGAGCTATTTTCAGTATCAACAAGAAATTGATTAACATTTGTCACTTTATCGCAGTATCGACTGTGCCGGGATCCTGAAACTACGTAATGCCGACATTGAGTTGAAAAAAGGGGAGACGGACATCGGGCGTAAAAACACCAGAGTTCGAGTTGTGTTCAGGGTTGCCGTGCCTCAAGCAGACGGACAGATACTGTGGCTTCAGACGGCCTCCGGGCCCATCGAGTGCTGTAAGAGTTTCACACTCAGAATGTCTGGATTCTAAAATGTAGGGTGTAAAGTTTTTTCAAGTGGTGATACACGTTTGATCCAACAGCATCACGTAGCCATTGACAAATACAAAAAAGGGTAAAAAAAAAATTAGCACTACCCCTTTCAGGCATGAGTCAGTGGAGCTGTTTCTTTTATTAAAGCGATTTACTAATATATTACCTTATTTTTTATTCTATCATCATTCATTGTTTGATGTTGGACCATAAGGCCAAAGCAAGTTCCTAGTTTGAATTTTGTTCACTGATAATAGCAATAAAACTTATTCTGATCATTATTATGTCCAAAATATAAAATAATGATTGACTACTGTATAAAGTAGAACTCAGACAAAAGTTAAATATGTTTAATTTTTCATTTCACACACACTCACTAACAAACATCCCATGATCCAATTAGAATGAGCAGTTTAGTTCTGCTTCATGCCTTTATTCATGGATGTGTTATTGCAGCCCAGCGCTCGGGCCAGGAGCTCCCTCACGTGGACAGCTTCAGTCCGTCCTGTTGCTGTGGAGACGGAGGAGATGAGATGGTCATCACCGGCTCAAACATCTCCACCCAGTCCAAAGTGGTGTTCCTTGAGAAAGGGCCTGGTACGTTGTCTTTGCAGCCCCGGAATGTTTCATACCCTCACTTTAAAATGAGCATTGTAACAGATATGACAATGTTCAAAATTAAATTATGTAAAATCATTGCTCCAATGCAATATTGCTGCTTTAACGATACTAGACACTGCTGGTAATGTTTGATTTACAGGGTCAACATATGTACTGTGAATGAAAACAAATAATTTCCTTAACATCAATATCAGCATTATCTTAATATAAAGAAAGATAATATGTGTAATGTTTTTGTTTTTATTTAGATGGGAAGACTGTGTGGGAAATGGAAGCCAGAATTCTACCAGAGAAAAGTTCTGGGGTGAGTGTTCAGAGCTACAGTATATCTTATCTTAATGCCACAACACAATAGTTGGTTTTGTTTGTGTGAACACTTTGAACAATGTTTGGGTTGAGAGCACCTACTCAAATTTAAACATTTGTGACTGGAGTTGAATTTGTTGCCTTATCTCACAATCTTGCGCAAAGCCCCAATACCCTATCAACTTTAAAGGAAGTATAATTTTCACAAAAACATCTTGTGGTTTGTGTGCTTGAGTAAATATCATTAATTCATAATGTAACCTACAAACCGTTGAATGTAAAATGATATGCGCTCATTTATGCTTATCTTTGGGGTCATGTGAATTCATTCAGTAAAAACAAGAGAAATTGTATCCCTAACCCTAAATGGATCTTTAGAATTTACACAGTTGGCACACTCTAAAAACTAAATACCCTTAAAATTATTTTACAGGCAAGCATCGTAGTCCAAGTCCCTCCTTACATCAGGAAGCCATCTGGTCCTGTCCAAGTCCAGTTCTATGTTTCAAACGGAAAGAGAAGAAGAAGCCTAACACAGAATTTCACCTTTTTACCCGGCTCTCACTGCCCGCTCCACACCACCATCACTGTCCCGCCCCCTTTGCTCAAACAGGAAAGGGGCTGGGAAGTGCTGGACCGCATTGCACCTGGCTTCTCTGCCCAAGCCCCACCGGACTTGTCTTATTACAATAGTGAAGAGCTTCCGGTTCACTGCAGTCCACCCCAGAATCCTCCTCCCCGCCTCCATCACCCACTGCCACCATCTCCTGTCACGCTTCCAACAGCGCTCAATTACCCACAATCCTCTTCGGTGCCTCTTCAGCCACCTTTGATACCCCCTCAGGCCGCTTTAGTGTCCCCCCTTGCCTACCCCTCCCCGCCCCAGCCTAGCTCACAAGGAGGGACAGGCGTCAGTTTGTCCCCCTCTCTGAGCAGGGCAGCTTTCGTAACATCAGTGGAACCCCAAAAGGAACCTGCGCTCCTTAACACAGGGCCGGTGCTAAACATCAAACAGGAGCCAGAGGACCAGCCCACCCTCGGATGTCTAGGTCTACAGGAAATCACACTGGATGATGGTGAGTAGATTCAGGAAAAGCATTCATAACCTAATTCATAACCAATTTCATTAACTGAAACCCAGTAATTTTTCTGGTCCTGACCCATTACGGTACCGGTACTGTTGCATCTGTTAATGCAAATAAGTTAATATAAGTGTTTTGATTGTACGGTAGCCTCTCCACAGATCTGACTTGTAACTTGACCCTGTGCTGTCACCTGCTTGCCTCCTGGGAGTTGGCTAGCTATGCAAATTCTAAGCAAAGCAACAGCAAAGTTTCTGGCATGAATTGTTTCACATTTGAACATTTTCGGATCACGTTTAGCCTGAGTTGTTTGCAGTTTGCATCTTCCTGTGCAGCTGTGAGCCGTTAGTGTGCCCATGCTTGGTCGCCCACCTTATGATATATTTGTATGAGGCCTCCCTGTGTGCCTGTTGGAATAGTGCCTCTGTGTCTCATCCCAGATAATATTAGCTACTACAGAGTATACGGAGGGCTTTAGCTGTTTATCCAAAAAGTTTTTAACATTACTCAATAACCCTCTTTGTACAGCATTTAATTAACAGTTTAATTCAGTCTGTTCAGTTAAGGAGATACCAGCCTGGGTACTATTTGTGTCAGCCTTAATCCCAGATAAACGTAAGGATGTGGTAGGCAGGGCATCTGGTGTCAAACCTCATCGACTCGATCATAATTATTTTTAATATTTATGTACTGTCAAAAGAGAAAAATGTCAAATCTACAACCAGAACATGTAGAAAGTACAATCAAAGCCACTTACAGTGTATAACAACAATCCAATCTCTGTTTAGACCTTGGCTCTTTTGAATGGTTTATACCTGGTTCAGGCCTCATTTTTGAATAGTCTGTTACTTACATCCTTAATAAAAGTACACTGAATACTGCTTTTCCCAGCTTGATGGCCTGGTTCCAGCTCAGATCTTGTGCTTGTGTTTACAGTGGTTTTGCTCTGTTGCTTTAGTTCACAGGTCTCAAGTTTCACACAGACCTATGAATAGAGATGCTGCCATTTGCCACACCACAAATAGTAGTCTGGCCTTGTGACATTATCTGTACAATCTGTCATAAAATACAGTATGGGCCTGGTTGATCTGCTCATAAAGATGTTGTGATGGTTGCTTTGACAAACAAATCTGTGCAAGTTTGGAGTCTGAGTGAAATGCAACTGGCCAGTCAGGAGCACAAGGACTCCCTCCAGTGGTTACACCTGGTAATAGCCAAGTCAGATTATTTGTATATCACAATTAAGGATGCACTGATTCAGCTTTTCCAGCTCCAATACAGATGTTTAAGATTTAAGTATCTGCCGATATCCAGTATTAACCAAAAACAGTGTAGGGACTGAGAATGGCATTCTTTCCACAAACAAATTTGATCCAATAGTCTTTGTATAGACTAAAATTCAAACATATAGACCTACATCAGCAAGTAAAAAGTCTTATTACATCAGGCCAACCAGGATATCGGCTGAACCAATAGCATGGGACTGATATCCAATCCAGCATAATTTCCTGTATGGATGCCGATGTCCAATAGGAGTATTGGTATCGCTGCATCCCTAATCACAATCAAAAACAACCACAGCTAACTATAGTGTACATATCATAGTGAACCCCAAGGCAAATTATACAACAATAATAACTATTTTTAAACATAAAAAATGTATCCCATGACTGATATAAATCAAACTAAAAATATTGTGTAAAATATACAATATATAGTAATATTCATTTGCACCCTGGCAGAAACATGGGTGGCAATCTGCCCCTTCAGTCACTAGTTTTATACAAAAAGACCTTTGTTCAAGGATAGCACAAGTAGGCTTCTTGTAATTTATATGGGTCAGTTAGCAATTCAGTTGAGTTAAACCCCTTGAATAAATGTGAAGGACTGAGAATTACTTGTTTACATAAATTGTCTAACCTACCTTTTTCAAAGTAGTCATTTTTCCTCTCTTGTTGCAGTGAACGAGATCATTGACCGGGACATAAGTGGTCTTGGCCTGGATGCGTCGCAGTTTGACCCGTTCCTGTCCTTAGAATGGGAAAATGGGCACCACAAATCCAAAGATGCCTTACCGTTCTGTGGAGCTCCTCAATGAATGAAATGACCTTTATGCGCACATCACAACCAACATGTTTGCACCAAGTGACCGAAAAGTGCCTCGAATGCATCCATCATCTTAGAAATAACTCAACAGAACTCTAACATCCAACCACCTTGTCTCTCAGGAATGTAACTATACCTCATTGACCAACCAAAGATTTACCAAAGAGACTGAAATTGACAAAGCTTAGTAACCAAAGGGCTGAAAAACATGTCACCTTACAATAATTTCTAAAGTTGTAAAAAAAATGATTAAACTTATTTATTGGCCTTTTAAATCTATTTTTGATACGCTGAAAGTGGTCAAGTAAATGAAAAAATCTGCAGCTGATATTTTACATTTTAAAGTTTTAGATTGAGCTTCTGTACAGTTTACATTTGCTTTGAAGAAATATTTTAACTGCTGTTCAACCTGTTTTTGGTGTGACACTGAATCGTAGAAAATGTATCAAAGGTTGAATTAAAATAAGACTCAACACTGTGCGCTCTGTTGTGTTTTTGAAAAATCATTTTATTTTGGGGGAGATCAGAAACCAAAATGGGCACAGATACAAGAAAATATCTGATCAGTTATGGTTAAAGCTGAAGCATAATTTTAGACTGTGACAGATTGCTAAAGACATTGGACTGTGAGCACGTAAGCAGCACAGACAATTTCCACTTGACTGTAGTAGGACATTTGCATAAACTGGTCTATACTTTTGCTTATATTTGACCCAGTTATATCACTCATTTAAATAGTTGCTGATCTGGATCACTCTGAACAAAGCAGAACTCATCTACAGCCTTATTTGCGTCAGCCCTCCAACAGCTACTGAGGCACGTGTACACCAAGACTGTCCCAAACTCCAGCTGCATGTCCGAGCTTTCACCCCGAAGAAGACTGACCAAAGCAGGCATAAGCTGTAGTTCAAATGTCCTGGGACTTCCACAAGAGGAGCACGGCAAAACCAATTGGGACATGTTAGCTGGTGGCTTGGAGATGAAAAGAGGATTACCACCACGACAATATCGCAAAATCTGCTCAGAACAAACTGAAATCCTCTTCATAAACCTTGCAAACACAGCATCACCATGTCGAATTTTAGTTTTTTCATATTTTTCTTCACCACTGCCATCTTCACAACAGTCTAGCTCAACAACAGAAATGCCCTCTCTCTTTTCATAGTCCTTAAGCAATTCCTGAGCATGGGTCAGGTCATGGTCTTCCCCATATAGATCAGTTTCCTCTATAACGCTGATAAAGTAGGGGGAAAAGCAAGGTGGGGCGTCCTCAGAGGGTCCAAGTTGTAACTCCTGAAGCTTCTTGCTCATGTCCATATCATCCGTGACTGCTACTTCTGCTGGAAATACAAACAAAATGTGAAATAAGTGAAAATTTCTCCATAACTGAGAAAAAGATGAAGATACAACCACTACGCCCACTTTCTAAGTAACCACACAATAATTAGCTGATGTTTTGTTGTTTTTCTTTGGCAACAACAAAAAACACTTGGTTACAAAGGCTGTTTAGAAATCGACTATACAACAATAACTACTTCCTCCTAGCACATAGCAACTCTAGCACCTTTGATTCCATTATTGGTTTTATTTGGAGCTTGTTTCTTCACGTTTGCTCCTGATTCCTCGCCTTCCTGTCCTTCTTCCATTCCCCAGTCATCGGCGGAGTCACACCAGTCAGTAGCCGAAAGGGAGAGCTCCTGAAGCGGCGTGGGGGGTCTGGCAGTGTCTGCTTCCAGACACTGAGAGCGGAGGACTCTCCAGCACTCGGATCGATCACTACAGTCATCTCCGAGACAGGCGAAAACGTGCAGTGTTCGGTGATAGGGCGACCCCTCAAGTGGGCAGTACACCTGGACAACGTGAACCAACGCCGATCCACAGCGACTACAGCGGGGAAAGTTGCGGGACAGTGACGACGGGACATCGGGCTGACCGCCCACTTTATTAGTCATAAAAGTGGACTGATGTCGCTTTTTGTCGAGCTCTCCGTCACAAAATCCCACCAGAACCAGGTCTGAACCTGGGGAAGCCATCTCCACACATGTTTCTGACAGAAACCGGAAGAGATCAACTTCTGCCCGACACCAAAATATGGCCTACGAGAAACACAGGGCAGTAGGAACGAATCATCAGATTAAAAAAAAATAAGAGAAGTAGTGCTGGTTAAAAAAAGAACTACAGAAGAAAAAATTACCAAAATTTAAAAACTTTCAGCACCTGGTATTCCCAAGCGATCTCCCATCCAAGTACTTACCAGGCCCGACCCTGCTGAGCTTCCGAGATCAGACCACGGATCTATTGGATCTGAGGATCTGACGGGCTCGGGCATGTTCAGGGTGGTATGGCCGTAAGCGAATGTGATATGTCTTTAATAGCTTCTTATATTTTGGCATTTATAGTAGATTTGGATATTTAGCATTAAGAATCTGCCTATATTATGCCTATTAGCGGAAATTATGTGTCTAATAATGTGACCTCAAATCCTCAAAACTATGCAGAATATAGTATAAATATATATTTTCCCCAATTAAATACAGTTTTTTCCGTTGATTAATAAACTAATAAACAATTGCGCCATGTAGTGCACAAACAACGACGCCTATAAGCCAAGGGCTCGTCACTTTCTTTGTGATGGTGGACTATTTATTAACTATTAACAATTATTAAATCCTAGATTATTGTAGATTATTAGTCATTATTTTCTAAATTAACTGCACGAGTTATGTATTTTATTGATGGAGTCTTTATTTCTAAATGTAACAAATAGGCCATGAAATTGAAGGAGGCTGAAGGGTGATGAGGGGATTTTATTTTTTTCTCCCTCTAAAATGACACAATGAACACACAAACGAACCAATGTTGCATCAAGGCCAGTGTTGCATAAAACACGTTATGTAGGTCTATGTATACTGTTAAAAAATATTGTATTTGAGCAGTTTATCTTCATACTTACATTTCAGTTGCCATTATCAGCCAGTATCAGTATTTTTCCTATCCTACAAAAGCCTGCACTGTTAGTAGGATTGCTTATTTCAGAGTATCCTACGTGCACCTCTGTATCCTATGGGTGGAGACTAAAGGTTGTCCACAAAAAACTGCAGACAACAAAGTCATCTTCATCGGCTGCCGCTTATTCATCTCGGGGTCCAGGATTTTCCGAAAGGCTGTCGAGGTTAATATCTCTTTGGAGAAAAGTGTGGTAAATTAACTCGATCCGTGCGTGTACAAGAAGGTAAGCGCCAAAAGCCACGACAACTTCTGCACAAGCAACGAACTCCACTCTCAAAAAGTTACCCTGTGTACTATCGCAAACCAGCGCCATAAAAACCTAAATGTCTACGTGTTTTTGTCGACGATCGGTGCTTTTATTATTATGACATTACTGCCGTTTTGATGTAAAAGTGTAGGGTGAAGGCAGGTCTGGTATTTTTGGGAGTGACGTGTCTGTTTTGATGTCCCAACTCACTAGAAAACTACAAGTGCGCTGTTGTTGTTGCTTATGTTGCTGAGACAAAATCACACGTAGCCTAGCAGTTAGCACTTTTCCAAAACCAGAATTATATGTTTTCCCTGTGAAATGGCACGTAGATGTCGTCAAACCGTTAGACATTAGCGTGTAATTTTAACGAAAAAGATGAAGGGTTTATGCTACAGCTTCGTTTTAGCCTAACCTAGCATTTACCTAGCATTTACCTAGCATCACATCACAAAGGCTAAACATGTAACATTAAGCTAGTTCAAATAAACTGTGTCCTACCCCTCTCCTTTTCCTCTCTTTTTGATTAATTATTTAAAGCGAATCTGCCCCATGACCACGTAAATGTATAGACAAGATTTAACTTGGATGACGTTAAGGTGTGAGGGGAAAAATGCTATGTATTGTAATAGTTTTATTCCTTACGTCAACAGATCAGAATAGGTGATCTCTGGGTACTTTCTCCAACAATATATAGGTCTAGTTTTTAAAATCTATTTAGTATTTTGATCCACTCTATAATTAATAATTATTTCTAATAATTGCTTTTACAATGACCGTATGATGTTTAGAGGGTAAGAAAAATCCTTGTACATCAACAGATTACATTACATTACAACAGAAGGTCTTCTCTGGGTATCTACAATGGATCAGCCTAGTATTAAAAGTTGTTTACCATTTTGAAAAATCCAGACTATATTTGCTATTGATGACACACTATTTACATTAAGGTCATACAATTAGGTAGCAACAACCCTATCACCTACAACACTCGTATCCTCTTTACTAATACCTGGTATGAACAGGTCTGCCTTGTTTTAGAATCAGCAGCACACCCTAAGCAAAGCAAGCTGTAACTCCCACATCCATCAGCCTGTTATGCTACTTGTGTTTTTATGTTTTGTTTTTGTTTGTTTTGAAGACATGTTTTGAATATAAAAAGTACAAATTCATGGATCATAAATCATTTTTTCACTCTGAAAAATGTTTGTAATTGCCTTGTATGTTTTTTCAGAGACATGAGTGAGGCAGAGGAGGTGCCTGAGGACGTGCCTGCATACCTCAAAGATGAACCAGCACCAACAGGTAAAGAGGTCCCCAACTCTGTGACAGTTTAAAGCCTGGGTGTTGTATTGCAGTCTGTAGGACCAAACATGCATATTTTATGGTTATGGTGATGTCTTTTTGAAAAATAAAAGTTTGAAGATTGTGTTAGTTTCCATATTAGATAAGCATGCAGTGCACTAATCTAATATTGAAACTCCTGATAACATCTTAGTAAATGCTAATATAGGCACCATGTTGCAGTCATTTTTAGATAGTTTTATCTTGAGGTCAAATACTAAGTGACAAACTAACTCCAACTGGGTGATTCATTGAGGTTTCTGGGCTAAATGTCATGCTAATTGCATATTCAGATATTTATTATTAAAATCTGACATGGGGATGTCTTGGTTGGGATATTTACTTTGTTGCCTAAATGTAGTTAAAAAAACAACAACAACAATAATAAGAGCATAGTTGAATAAAAAGATAAGATGGCAAAAAATAGCAGTGACTGAGTGCTTTGTTTCACAAATGGCATGTTCAACTCTGGCTAGTGTGGGGCCTTTCTGTACAAAGTAAGCACGTGCTCCCTGTGCCTGTATGTGGTTTGCTTAGGTTATTAGTTTTCCCCTATCAACCAAAACATGCTCAATAGGAAAAAAAAACCCAATTAAGCTAGTCTTTTTTTGACCAAGCCTAGCACAAGATCTGAAAATGGTTTTCTGGATGCTGCACTGCAGCAGCCCACTGACACGTTGCTCTGGAATGATAGAAAGATGGATGGAGTGCAGGAATCAATAAAGCATACCGTAACCTCAAATTTAAAAAGTTACAAACTGTTTTTAAGGCCTTTAATGGTGAGATTTGTCATTTTTTTCTCACATTGTATAAAGTCATGACTATATCTGTTGTTTATATTATAGATCCCACCAAGGACCACCCGCAGCCACAGCCAGGCTTGTTTGGCAGGTTAGCAGGAGGGCTGTATGGTGTTACCAAAGGGGCCGTCGGAGCCACAGTGGGAGGCGTGGCCTGGGTCGGAGGAAAGAGTTTGGACCTGACTAAAACAGCAGTGACCTCGGTTGCCGCGGTGCCAGCCATGGGTGTGGGCCTGGTCAAAGGCGGAGTGTGCGCTGTAGCTGGAGGAGTGACAGCTGTGGGCTCGGCAGTGGTCAGCAAAGTTCCCATTGGAGGAGGAGGAAAAAAGAAGGACAAGTCTGACTGACGGGTAATGGCAACGTGGATGAAAGGATCGTTTAGTGATAATAAAGACCAACACAGGACTCACAATTTCAGTGAAGGTTTGGTGAGGGGTGAATACTTTCTTTTTTTTTTTTTTTGGTCATTACATTAAAAGGTGTGACTGTTAAATGTGTGTTTGCTGTTAGTCCCTTACATATTCTTTTTTATAGGGTAAGGCCAAACAATGCAAGACACAATAAAATATTGTCTGTTGACGTAATTCCAGCAAAATGTTATGAGTGTAAACATACTCAAGTAAATTCTGCATGTCTTTGGTTTATTTCTTAGGTTTAATACAAGTACTGTTTTGTTACCTTTTGCAAGACAATCAAAGATCTTTCCACTGCCGAGCATTCTTTTGGGAGAGCACAGTATTATGGTTTCTGCATTCTCCTTTGGGTTCTTTTTTGTTTATTTTAAGCTGGTGTTTTTGTCCTAATGGCCCATCCTTACACATATATATAACAAATAGAAAGCTATTTTGATGAGGCAAACTATTTTTACAGTTTAATAAATGAACCTTTTGAACTGACTGTTGCATGAACTTTAAAAACTTGACACTTTCTTTACTGTGACATGATTCCTCTTTGCATCATTGTTCTATCTTCTGAATAAGAAGAAAATCTGTTACAAGTGCAACTCCGTTAAGATTTAGATACTCTTATTTCATGACAGTGCATTTTTCGAGTTTAAAAAACCCGCAGATGATTAGATTTGTTTATGTGCATTTAATAAAGATTTTTATACAACTTTTTAACTTTCAAAAGCCTTGTGCTGTGCTTAAAATAGGTTTCAAAGCTGTCAAAACAGTGTTGTAGAATGTTGCAATCTAATAATGGTTATATACAAAGATGTTAGTTGAATAAAGATGTGTAAAAATGCTTAAATGGGTTCATAGGTTCTTTATTTTAAGTATAAACACATTTACCGGTGTATGACACATGGGACAAATAGTTATTCATACTGTGTTAAAGCCAGGGTTACCTTGTAATGACCACTGTAGGAATAAGGTTAACCTTATGGAATTGACATGAGTTGTCTAATTAGGGCAGGTCATAAAAGAACATTTTGACATTTCTGCTTGTTTAGTAATCGGAACACTTGACAGGTCAGTGTGTACCTTTATTGCGCAATTTCAAACATGGATTATAAATCACCATCAAAAACATTGCACTAATTTGACCTAATTTCTATAAAGTATAAAGCAATGCAATTTTTCCAGTGGTTTATTAAATGCAATATATGTCATTGAACTATTTATCACACATATTTGTATACAGCCAGTAAGTGATAACCATGACTTGACTCATAAACTTTGTAGGTGAGTGTGTTGACATGTGTATATTTTAACTGTCTATTGATCAGGTTTGCTGATCAATATTGGTCCAACAGAACCTACTGCTCTTGGCTCAAGATTTTCAGTGACCACAGCATTGACATCTCTCCCTGTAAACAAATACAAATGTGAGAGGATATATCTAAACATCTACAAACTGAAATTCCTATATTGTTCAGATCATTATGCTGCGTTATTGATTACTTTGTCTGTAGCATGATGGTTCACAGTTGTGTCCTGGTTTGGCATCACACACATCCGTACTGCAGTGAATGTATATCTGAAAGAAAATAGTGTTTGTCAAGCAAGGCTACACACAGAGAATATGTCATTGTAATGTTTAGGCCAATGTGTTACCTCTTGTGTGAGAGGAGATAATGAGCTGGTGTCAACAAAGGTGAACATTTTGAAAAAGAAACGTCTGTAGTGGGATGGGTAGTCCAGTCCAGAGGAGGGTCCAATGGGAACTACACTAGATAGGTAGCGGTCATCTTTGTATGGACACCTTAATCAAAAAGTCAAATTGTTAGCGTGCCATATTATTATTATATTATATCTACAATACCAACAAAAATTATGTGGACATTTTACCCATCTCTCAAGATGTCCCACTGTGGTAGAGTGTGAGGGTTAGGGCTGGTTGTTACCCAACATCGACCAAGCTGCAGCACAAGTAAAGGATCTGTCTTATCCATTAGCTGAACTTCTACATACACTGGGTCTCTCAGTACTTTAGTTACTGGATATTCAGTGTAATATGAAGTGTAGGCTGCATCCACTGAAAGAAAAATATATGATTACGATATACATCCATTTAAAAATATTATAATTCACCCCAGATGACATTTACCCTCATGGCAACCCTTTGTTTGGCATTGTCCATTAGCCAGCCTGAGTTCTACATTTATTGGTCCTATAGCAGCAACTGGGCGTATGGGGTTGTCTACTTTTCCAACCTCCACAATCACCGTTTCAACAGCAGAGGCAGTGTACTTACACTGAAAGAGCAACCTGAAAGAAAATAAGGACATATAACATGGAATTATAATCCATCAAAGTCGTATTGTCCTTAGCAAAAGGAGAAATTCAATTTGTCAACTGGACAAAGTTTATTTAGTCGAATAAGTTTCGTTTTGTCCTTACTTACTCAAACTGGCTATCCCTGGTAATAGAACCATAAGGTCCCACACCAACTTCATATGAGCTCGACAGCCTGTTCTCATAAAATATGGCATCAGAATCCTCCTAAAAATGCACACAAAGAATGTTTAATGTCAGGAGGCACAAGGGGGCTGGTTTGAAAAGGAGAGTTCCTACCATGACTTGAGAACCGCATTTAGTTACAGGAAACTGATAGATGGCAAACTGAGAATTGGAATCGGCATAAGAACAGCCTTGGCCAGTTCCCAGAAGTGAGATGGATGGTAAGTCAATTCTTGGAATGGTAGCATCTCTGCACACTACAACAATGAATTGGCCATCTTTGGTGCACTGAACAGTCACTGGGGAATTAAACAGACCAATTCATTTTTTGCAATTACATAAAATATGTAAAACAAACAGAAACAATGAAAATTCCCTCACCTGCCTTCCCAAAGAAACAACTCTGACCATCAAAACAGCAATTGATGGCTTCACATTCATTGGCTGATATATCTGCAGCTCCACAGGGTACACGTACCCCAGCAGCAACATCACAATTCAAGGTGGATGGATCCATTGGCGTCTTTTGACCTTGTAGGTGTCCAAAACTTCCAGTGTTTTCCACTGGCATCCACTGGGCCCCTGGCTGGGATGTTTGAGGATTGGCAGGTTGATTTCCTGAACTTGTCCACTGACTTCCTATTTGTGAAGGTAGAGGATTTGCTGGTTTTCCTCCTGTACTAAGCCACTGGTTAGCTGATTGTGACTGGCTTCCTGTTTGTGAAGGAAGAGTATTCACTGGTTTTCCTCCTGTACTAAGCCACTGTTTAGCTGACTGTGACTGGCTTCCAGTTTGTGAAGGTAGAGGATTTGCAGGTGTACTCCCTGAATTTTCCCACTGGGTACCTGACTGTGAAGGCAGGAGATCAGCTGGTTTCTTACCTGAACTGGACCACTGACTTCCTGTTTGTGAAGAAAGAGGATTCGCTGGTTTGCCTCCTGTACTAACCCACTGGTTACCTGATTGTGACTGTGACTGGGTTCCTGTTTGTGACGGTAGCAGAATTGCAGGTTTGTTTCCAGAATTAATCCACTGGTTACCTAATTGTGAAGGTAGGGAATCGGCTGGTTGGTTACCTGAACTGGACCACTGACTTACTGTTTGTGAAGGTAAAGGACTCACAGGTTTTCCTCCTGTACTAAGCCACTGGTTACCTGATTGTGACTGGCTTCCTGTTTGTGAAGGTAGCAAAATTGCAAGTTTGCTCCCTGAATCAACCCTCTGGTTACCTGACTGTGAAGGTAGGGAATCGGCTGGTTGGTTACCTGAACTGGACCACTGACTTCCTGTTTGTGAAGGTAAAGGACTCACAGGTTTTCCTCCTGTACTAAGCCACTGGTTACCTGATTGTGACTGACTTCCAGTTTGTGAGAGTGGAGGATTTGCTGGTTTGCTTCCTGAAACAACCCACTGGTTACCTGATTGTGAAGGTAGGGAATCAGGTGGTTGGTTACCTAAACTGGACCACTGACTTACTGTTTTTGAAGGCAGAGGTTTTGTTGGTTTTCCTCCTGTACTAACCCACTGGTTACCTGACTGTGACTGGCTTCCTTGTTGTGAAGGTAGAGGGTTGGCTGGTTTGCTTCCTGAACTGAGCCACTGGTTACCTGACTGTGAAGGTAGGGGATTGGCTGGTTGGTTATCTGAACTGGACCCCTGACTTCCTGTTTGTGAAGGTAAAGGACTCACAGGTTTTCCTCCTGTACTAACCCACTGGTTACCTGATTGTGACTGACTTCCTGTTTGTGAAGGTAAAGGACTCACAGGTTTTCCTCCTGTACTAACCCACTGGTTACCTGATTGTGACTGGCTTCCTGTTTGTGAAGGTAGGGGATCGGCTGGTCGGGTTTCTGTTTTAATCCACTGGTAACCTGACTGAGAACTTTGCGTATTGGCTGGTTGGTTTCCTGAACTGGACCACTGACTTCCTGTTTGTGAAGGTACAGGGTTGGCAGGTTTACTTCCTGTACTAACCCACTGATAACCTGATTGTGACTGGCTTCCTGTTTGTGAAGGTAGAGGATTGGCTGGTTGGATTTCTGTTTTAGTCCACTGATAACTTGATTGAGAAGTTTGAGTATTGGTGGGCTGGTTTCCTGAACTGGACCCCTGACTTCCTGTTTGTGAAGGTAGCGGGTAGGCAGGTTTACTTCCTGTACTAACCCACTGATAACCTGATTGTGACTGGCTTCCTGTTTGTGAAGGCAGGAGAACAGCTGGCTGGGTCTCTGTTTTAGTCCACTGGTAACCTGACTGAGAACTTTGAGTACTGGCAGGTTGGTTTCCTGAACTGGACCACTGACTTCCTGCTTGTGAAGGTAGAGGGTCAGCAGATGCACTTCCTGTACTAACCCACCAGTGACCTGATTGTGACTGGCTTCCTGTTTGTGAAGGTAGGGGATCGGCTGGCTGGGTCTCTGTTTTAGTCCACTGGTAACCTGACTGAGAACTTTGAGTATTGGCAGGTTGGTTTCCTGAACTGGACCATTGACTTCCTGCTTGTGAAGGTAGAGGGTCAGCAGATGCACTTCCTGTACTAACCCACCAGTAACCTCCATCGGCTGGTTGGGCCCCTGAATTTATCCACTGGCTCTCTGACAGTGAAGGTGACAAATTTGGTTGGTTTCCTGAGCTGGACCATTGATGACTTGTTTGTGATGATGAAGGATTCTCAGGTCGAATTACAGGTGGGTTCCATTGAGGACCACCCGAAGATGGTTGGCTTGCTGAGACCTGTTGAGATGACCAAGTGTAACTATCCTGTGAATATGGAGCACTGAGCAGAGGAAGACCCTCCTTGTTTCGAGTCCATTGAGCACTCCCGGGATAGGACTGTGAAACTATCTGGTGACTTGCCTGAGGAGGGTGGGCAGAAGGGTCTGGTTCTGGAGTCCACTGATTGAAGACCTTTGGTGGTGGAGGTGTAGCCAGTGAATTTTTGGAAGACAAATCCACTCTCTCAGGATAAGGAAGGTCCTGTGGATGCTTGTCAGGGTTTTGGGTAAAGCTTAGTGGATTCCAGTGAAGAGAGTCTGGTTGCGAAGGATTAGATCCCTTGACCATTCCTTGAGCTTTTAATCCAACAGTACATGCCAGCAGGGCTACCGCCATTGCAGTAGCTGTCCAGCTCTTCGCCATGGTGTTGCAATTCTGACCACGCAATCCAAGTGTTTCACCAATACAGGCTGTCATATTTATACAATACTGGAAGCTGGGTTTCAAAACCCAACCTCCAGGTCAAATCTGATCCAATCATGGTAAAGACTGTTTTGAGCTGTTGCTTGCCAATTACTTTGATTTTTATGTCCACTGGCAAGTAGCAACTAAAAAGGATGAAGGATCAGATAAAAAATGTTTGTTTTTTCAGGTCATGTCAGTGCCACTGGACATGACAATGTGACATTTAGCAGTTTGTGGACAAATTAAATGTCAAACTGCATTTATGTTCCAAACATCATTGTTTGGTCAGTACTAAAAGATTACAATAGCCTGCCAATTTTATTTACCCCCTGGATCCTGGACCACTGATGAGCAATTTCCATGTTTTATGTGCATCACAAAAAAGTTGACCTACGTTTCAATAGGCCACGTGGACTCATGTGCGTTTGGATACAATGACCATAAGAATACATTTTTCTTGTCAGATTGTCATGACTGAAAAGTTTACAATCATTAGCAGATTTGTCATGATATGTATGTATGTATGTATGTATGTATGTATGTATGTATGTATGTATGTATGTATGTAGGCTATGTATGTATCTATAGCCTATTCATTCATTCATTCATTCATTCATTCATTCATTCATTCATTTATTACAGAGCTGACAAGCCATACATTTGGTAAACAGTAGGCTACTTCATTTCCCATAATCCTCAGCGGCTCTAATTCACGGAGAAGCAGTGCGCGTTAAAGACGCACAGACGCACTCTTTATCCAGCGCCGTGAGAGCAGTGAGAGCTAGCGGTGAAGGCTTTTCTGGGTAGAAATGTCACTGTCACCCGATCCAAGTACCAACCCCGGGAATCGGAGGAGAAGACAAGCTGAACACACTCCAGGTGAGCCTAATGGTAGTCAAACAGTATAAACAAGGTAGGTCTATCGGTTCGTATATGCTTAATCTTGAACTACGACAACAGAAGACATCGCAGACATTTTTATAATAAAATTGCCTCTTAACCTGTTTTATGCTGTGATTTTGGTTTATAATTAAGCAATAGCCTTTACAACATGACACATAATTAGGATAGCATATTCTAACTTACTGGGATATTTAAAAAAACACACCACAAAAGTGTCTAATTTCACCAAAAGCAAAAAGAGGAACGTCCTTCGTATGGTTTTTAAAGTGGGAGTGCTTAACTGAGTCATTTCAATATCTGGGTGATATTTTTTGGAACATTTGAGATTTTGTCTTAATGAAGCTTGACAATGAACTGATGACATAATGGCTGTCATGTCTGTGAGTAAAACTAGAGAACAGACCACTTGTGTGCAGTGGGCAGGAGACTGGTGGGTCATTTCCATTATTTGTCAGTGAAAATAATATACCTACTTCACCTCACATCAGTCTAAATGCCTTCAGATGAGTCATATTTTGTTTTTACTCAAGTCATAATAAAATATAATAATACACCTTTTCATCCACACAGATAAAGAAAAGGAAAATTGCATTACAGATGAGTCCTGGGACAGTCCTCCTGTATCGTGTGAACAATTGAGTGCTTCCATAGAAGTTGGCACACCTTCTTCCCTCCACTCCGTCTGCCTTGCTCCGCATTCAACAAAAGCCTGCAAGTGAAATTTAAAAATTTTGACCAGTTTGCCATCAATAAGCATCCATTTATTCTCTACATCATTTGTGTTCTCCCATAAGGTCAGAGCCATTACGTGTGCGATGATTACACATGTGGTGATGAGCCCCAAAGTAAAAGAACTATCAGAGCAGAGAATGAAGTGGAGGCCAACAAACTGGTCAACAACTATAGGGTAAGTGCAGCAAATACAATGTAATAAATGTGCACTGCAATGCTTCATACATGTTTAAGAGTTGTTGTTTTGATTTTATTTGTTTTTTTGGGTGCCAGTTTGGTTTTAGGAAATGGAAGAGCCACGTGACAGAGCGCCCATTTGAAGGCCGGTCTGATGTTGTAAAGGAGCTCTACTCAGAATTAAATGTTGTTAAACCCTATACAAGTGAAGGTAGATCTCTTAAAACAAGTATACAGTTAATTTATTGCTATTAAAGGGCCTGTACCTGATTTAAAACCATGAATGAGGAACATGTTTCAGTATGAAATTTTTGCCCCACCCACTTAATATTAATATTTCTGCCACTGTCATATTGCACCATGACACAGAAACAACTGTCTGAGGATACTGCCATGCAGTTGGTTTCCCATGATTTTTAGTATCTATGTGCCTGATTGGAAGAAAAACAGAGGACCCTATCAATTGCTTCTATGTTAATTATTATCAGAGAAAATGCTATGTAAAATGAATAGATTATATTTTACAATGTTTGCTTATTTAGCAACTTTTACCATACAATGCATAATGTAAAGAGTGTTTATCTTAAGAAGACTGGATTAAAATTAGGTACAGGCTCTTTAATCAATACATTTTATACAACGCTCACCTTTCTGTATATTTTGTTCTGCTAGGTCATTTTATAACCTGTGGAAATATAGTTTATATCTTTCTCTTTGGCTGGTGGGTGTCTCTGGTTTATCTGCTGGTCGGGATCCTCATGTTTATCACCATTATTGGGTTTTCTTATGGTCGGTATAAGTGATTTGCTTCTATATGTTTAAAGTATTGGTGTCAACCCTTTATTTGTCTTTGCCTTTCAGGTAAACTGTGCTTCAAATTGTCCTGCTACTTTTTATGGCCATTTGGCAGGTCCATTCATCAGGTACTATGGAGTTATGAGGGTTAATTTGTACGTTTTTTTCTTACAGTGTTATTACAGTGTATTTAATGGTTTCATTGGTTTTTTTAATATCCACAATGAAAGTTTTACAAAACTTTGATACTAGTTTTAGTATCGATTAGTATCTGATTTTTCAATTCTTTTAACAAGCCTAGCCTGTAAAGATGTAAATTTGTGTTCCCTCATCCCTTTTCAACTTACAGAAAATGTGTTGAATTGTCATTATCAGTACAATAATAATTAAATATCATTAAATGCATGTTATTTTCCCAGATAGGCAACACTATGAGAAGGTGCTGTAGGAATGCACCACACTGTAACTGCATCAAAGAGGAGACAGCTCCTGATTCAACATTACTGCTGCCTTCTCCCACTGAAGTGCCGCTGGAAGAGCCTCAAGAACATGTCCAAACTTCATACTGGGTATCCTTTCATATGGAATTCGCTATTTATACAGAATGAATTGTAAAGTAAATTAAATGTTCCTTTATTTCATAGTGTCGCTTCTCCACATACATCTGGCTGTTGCTGGGTTACCCTCCACTGGTGCTGATCCATTGTTTGGCCTGCTTCATCTCATGGATCCTTGTCTTCACCATCCCTGTTTCCAAAATGAATGCAAGGACTCTTGGTGTTGTCCTGCTCCTACCTCCTGAAGATGTCTATGTTTCTTCTTGTTCAAGGCTAAAGGTACTGATAGATTTGTTATTAATAATAATAATAATTAATATCAACTTTTAAAATGTTTCATCAGCAGGCTGTTGAAACAAAAGCCCTGCTGTGCTGCTACCACGCTACAAACTGGTATTACTACAAATATACTGTGGATGGCATCAATGTGTTTGCTGTCAGCATCCTTTGACTATATAAGAAGAGAGCTATTGATTATTGTTTTCCAACTCAATGCTTTTATCAACCTTGACTGAAATTTACAGATCTACTTCCTCTGGTAGTTGTTGCCATAGTGATTGGATACATTGACAAAGAAAACCAGTTTGCCAGCTCTGATGTTAAATTTGCTATAGCAGTTAGCTCTATTATACCATTGTCTTACTACATTGGCATGGGTATTGCAAGGTATGTTTGTTTTTTCTTCATTTTAAACCATTATACAAGGCATTTGAATCACCTGTACATGATGTAACCCACAATGACTGTTGCAGTATCTCAGCCCAGAGTAACTTTGCAGTGGGTGCTGTGGTCAATGCCACGTTTGGCTCCATCACAGAGTTGACCTTTTACATCACAGCCCTTCTGAGAGGTCACAGAGAGGCCAACCAGTGTTTACAGGAAGTAGTAAAAGCAGCAATGACCGGCACACTGCTGGGATGCATTCTCTTCATCCCGGTGAGAATAAACATTTTGAAGCTACAACACCTTAAAGGTCCTATATTACACGAAATGGACTCTTGTGAGCTTTAAGCAATGTTGTAATGTTGTTAAATGATCAAATCATACCCACAGTTGTGTTTTATTTCATTCACACATGTAATCCTTTATTATTAGTCTGTCTACATCTACATCTACATCTTTGTAATGAGGAAACAACAGTAAAACATAGATCAGAAAGTAGCCTAATATGGCCCTTTAAAAACAAGGAATGTGGCATTTTAGTGCAGAATGGTTAATTGAATTTACATGTTTCATTAATTTGCACACAAATAGGATATACATTCAGACTTTCTTTACAAATTAATTTAAACTATCATACTTACTATTAATAGGTTAAAAAAAATCTTGTCTTTGGCCACTGATGTGAATGGAATGTCCCTTTAGTTTCTCAACCCTCTGAATCCAACCAAACAAATGCTTCTCTCTGTTTGTGAGTGTGCTTTTCTTGTAGGGTATCTGCATGATAATTGGTGGCCTAAGACACAGTGAACAAAGATTCAACAGCCGCTCCACTGGAGTCAGCTCAGCGTTGCTTTTCATCTCTGTTGGCGGCAAGTCAATCACCCATTTGACATACTCTTTTAAATCATTTTTTATGGTTGTTTTCAGATTCTGAATATGATTATGGCCACAATTCCACAAATGTTGTACATGTAAAGTCCTGCTATTTTTATACCAGCAACCTGCACAAAAAATATTTTATTTAATGTTTCATAAAATCCAGCCATAGCACTTCATGTAAGCAAATGTGTGATTTCTTGAGTATTCCTATTTTAATTAAATGTTTTCTGAATCCTTCCTCATTGTGCTTAATTACAGGTGTTTTCACTCCCACGCTGTTCTCCAAGGCTTATGGGAACCTTGTTTGTGATGCCTGCTCAAGTGTGAATAACAGTGGGCCATTTGTCTGCCATAACTGCCATTATGATCTGGTAGGCAAACATAGGAGGATTTTCATTTTGAGAATGTTTTCTCAACCTTACGTTTAATTCATGTTTTAATTTAACAGAACAATGGCACCTTATTTCATAACCATGTCCAGTAAGTATATTCTGGCACACAGGAGGGCTCGACCTTACTACTTTTTTTGCTGCTGTGGATTTTGTTTTTTTAAAAGGTACTAGCCATGACAGCCCTTCTAGCCATCAAATATTTTCACTAGCCACATGCACGTTGCTTGAATAGCATGTGCGAAAAGGACTAAATAATTTAATGGGCTCTACAGATCTAAAGAGAAAGTAGAACTGCACTATATGTGTTACTACTACTCACGTTAGGATGCTAAGCTAGTACTAATGTCAAGCCCTGCCTATGTTTTATATTAACAAGTACATACATGGTAAAAGACAAAGTAGCATCAACTTGTGTCTTCTGATGTTTAGGCCTCTGGTGTACACCATGTCTGCTCTTTTGCCTGCTGCCTACATCATTGGATTGTTGTTTACGCTGAAGACACATTCTCACATTTACAACATACATGTGGAGGACGGACAAGGTATGATTATTCTTTTACCACAGTATCAAATTTGAGTGTAGTGATGTCAATCGCAATGAATTTTGAAAGTCCTGACATGCTTATATGGCGTGTGTATTTTTCATTGCAGCGTCTGGCCATGGTGGAGCGGTGGTGCATTGGTCTCGCTGGAGGTCTCTGCTCATCCTCATCATGGGTACAGTGCTCATGTCTGCTTGTGCCGACTTAACAACAGAGCACATTCAACCCATACTCAATCAGCCCAACATATCGCAGGTACTTGCTCTTTTTGACCAGTGGGTTTCTACTTCAGTTTAGGCATTGTATTAAACTTAAAGTAGAACTAAACACCTAAACTTCACGTACAACCACATTTCATTAGAGCTGCTACACAGTATCTGGAGAAAAGAGTGAGGGCAAAGGAGGGGCAGGGTCTAGAGGTATAAGAACTAGTGTGATTGGTCTAACAGATACACACACTTCAAGGTGTTTATCATCTGGTTGTAATCAGGGTGTGTGATGTCACCAACTACTGGAATTTGCAGAGGCCACTAAGTATGTATGCTATTAAACCGCCATATACAGTTTGGAATTGGAAAAACGTGGATTCAGTTTAGTTCCAGTTTAATGTGCATATGACAGATCTTCTAATGAAATGAGTAGTTAAACGCCATTATATTTAGATTTTTACAAAACATTTTTTTTAAGTTTGGTCAAGTTTAAAATTATCCAATTGTATGAGATAAAAAATGTCTTCTAAGCGTGCACATTGTGCCTGCATTCTGGATTGAATTGTCTGTGTTGATGTTATAGGTTGAGGTATTTGGTATTTTCTTCTCAACTTTTGTCTACAAACGCCTTTTCAGTACTTCATTGGAGTTACTGTTCTGGCGATGGTTCCAGAGATTCCCGAGATTGTTAATGGGATTCAGTTTGCTCTTCAAAACAACATAAGCTTAAGGTAATATTACCACTATATTTTACACTTTACACAAAAAATTTACATTTTAACTCAGAATTTCAAAATTCTGTACATTTTAGTCTCGAGGTCGGGAGCTGCATTGCTGTACAGGTGTGCATGTTACAGATTCCTGTGTTGGTTTTCTTCAATGCTTTTTGGGTAAGACTTTATCAGATTACATTCCTCAGTATTGTCACTAATCAGATTTAACTTCAAATTCTTCATGGCTACTCCGTGTAGGATGTGGGCTTTGTGCTGTTATTCAGTGACCTGCACCTATGGGCCAGCATCTTCAGCGTCATTGTTGTCAATTACATTTTCATGGATGGGAAGTCTGATTATTTTCAGGGTAAGTGAGGGTCTGTTAGGTAGCGGATAGTTTTCTGTGTTTTAAAAAGTAATATTCACATCTAGCTTACAAGTAATATTCAAGATAAATGTTTTAGTGATCCAGTAAACTGGCCATATATGTCTCTTTGAATTTTCATGGTTACAAGCATTCTCAGTAGACATTTTTGTAACATGTTATAAATGATTACATTATGAACTATGTATACATTTTCCTTTCAGGAACTGCCTTGGTTGTAGTCTACCTCATCCTTTTGGCTTTATACTACTTTGCTCCCTCTCCAAAAGGCTGCTGAACATGAGTTATGACAGGTTTTCATGTTTTTCCAATTATGACTCAGTTTGGTGGGATACCTGTGGGCCATATTTGTCATAGTTTTACATTAGTTAAGTGACAGTTTGTGGAAAAAGGCAGAAAAGGACAAAAAGAGAAGTAGCTATAAGTGTTTTATGTCGTTTTAGTGAAACGGATAGTGTAACTATATGCACTTTTAGATTATGTTTACAGTTAACAATTAAACTTTTACTGCACAATTATAAGTCAATGTTGGCCTATGAAATTGTTTTACTGCACTGTTATTTTAATGGCAATATATTTTCCAAATGCTAAATTGCATATATTCGTTTGTCTTCTTTCATCTGAATCTTTTATTTTCAAGAACTCCATGAATTATTCTACATTATAAAAAAGGCTGCTGTTACTTTATTTGGAAAGTTAAAGTGTACATTACAGCCAAGGGCATTTGGGGAGACCAAAGCCCAAGTTCAAGTGACATGCACAGCAGACATGCAAACTGCTCTTTGACAGGGTGATGCAAATAAACATCAACTACAAGAAGATGGGTCATGTCTATAGACAAGCATCAAATAGAAAAAAATGTAAACCAAAAGACAAGATTATCAGATGTTTAAAAAAAAGAAAAAAGAAAAAAGAAAGAAAAGGCAGTTAGGTGGCGCTGTGCAGGATGTGAATCTACAGTACGGGTGTTACAGTGCTCAGTCAAAATCTGTTCTAAAAGATGCGTTAACCCACTCCAACTAAAACTGTCTCAAACCTGTAAAAACACCTAAATTAAAAAGACAGTTAAGATAATCCATTACAAATTTGGCTACAGATTCTAACATAAAATAAATATAAACAATATAAACAGCACAGTGATGAGAATAAATAACTATAGAACATCTGTATTTCATATAAAAAAAACAAACTCCTATGAACAATCCTGGTTAAAAAAAACAAACAAAAAACATCAAGTAACACATCACAAAAAATGCCAATATATCACAGCTGTTAAACTCTGCTAGGACGCACTTTTTGCCTTTGGACATTTGGTAAATTTAGAAGGCACCAAATGACAAAAAAAATTGAAATGATGAGAAAATAAATAAATTTCAAGCTTCATCAAGAGGCACTCCAGAATTCACAGTGATGCCATCCTTGTCCATGTACTTACAACAACAGCATGATCAGTGTTCCCTCTGCTTTTTTGCCGCATGTTAAATGCAATGTCTTTCTCACCAAAATATGGAAACAAAACATTTACAAGGCATGCAATAATATTTGTGCCTCAAATAACAAGTTTTTGATGGATAAATGTATAAAAAAGCATCTTGAAAATTACACTTAACGTTTTTTTTCCTCAAACCATGACATCATTTGACTTTTTTCCCACATACACGAGTTTAGGTAAAAAAATATTGGTCCTTTAAAAATCTTTTCACATACCGGTGCCTGCTCAGTTTGTGCTTCTATTTGAGCCTCTGGATGAGTGAGTGTGTCAGGCCCAAGCTCAGCAGCTGCAGAGTGGACAGCTGCGCTAAGTGAGGGAATGTTTTCAGCAGCTTCTCCCAGGTCACCTCCAACAGGCTCGGCACCACCAACCATAGTTTGTACAAAGAGCTAGTCCTTCGGTTTCCTGACATGTTGATGACCCCTCCATGGATATACATACAGCCAGCCTAGAGAACAAAAGAACAAACTTTAGAGTGTCCACAGAATTTGGAAACTTTCTACTTTTCTTGACCCCTTGGCTTTGAACAACACAGGAGTTTACAGTGCAGGGTATAAGTAAAGTAGCAAGTTCATATTCTTTCCTCACAAATATGATTTGATAAGATGGCCCCAAAAGTTATATTATGTTCTGTCACTTAGAGGATTTAATTAAATTATATGTCATGATCATCATGGCCAATATAATTGCACAATTAACAATAAAATCTAATTATTACAATTGCTGAAAATGTAAAAGTGTAGAGGATGTTAATAGCTCAAATTTTAATATTATTGAATAAGTTTCATGTTTAAATCGCACTTCCTGCACAATCTTGGGGTATAATGAGAATCATCTTGGCGACTATACAAAGTGTACCTTCAAACAATTATGGTCTACCCCTTTTTATCACAGCTAATTTGTTTATCATCCCATTCCTAGTCCCAAGTTTGTTAGATCATACATATTTGTTGTGAATGTTGGCATTTGTGATGTGTGCATTTTCCCACTTACTGGAGTCACTGCTGCACAATGAAAGTACGCTGGCTCTGGCATTAAAGCAGGGAGCTTGGTCCACTCAAACGTCGATAGGTTGATTTTCCAGAGGTCAGACAGGATCATCTCTCCGTTATAGCCTCCACATATAAAAACCTCTAATGTCCAAAAGTGTTGACAGGTTTAGTGAACATGTAGAAGACAGACTATAAAAGACAAAAGAGCTCACCCTTTTTGACCTGAACACAGCTGTGACATCGGCGAGCAGTAGGAAACCCTATTGTAATAATACATACACACTGAAATTAATCTCTATGGTCCCTGATATGTTACTGTTAAACAAGCAATAATGCATACCTATTTTTTCATGAGGTTTGGTTGCAATCTCCTCCCAGTAATTTGTCTCCAAGTTATATGCATGAATCTTAAAAAAAAAAAAAAAAAAAGTATTTAATTATTGTTCACTGCTGCATGTTCAAAAATGATTCCCGTTACCTTGTCCAGAGGGTATGATGTCCATGAAGTCCCTCCACCTAAGACATATATCCTCTGTTCATCATGAGCTAGTTCATGTCTGTATCTGTATGAAGAGAACCACTGTATTACTGCATTTTCTCCAATGGCACACACTATTTAATGTGAAAAGAAGCTCACATTACCAACCTTTCTTCTGGTAGGTCTGAGGGAGTGTTGTTTGGTTTGAGGTGGGTCCACTCTCTGGTGGACAGGTCCAGCCTGTGCAGATCTGTGCTGTACAGATAGCCTGTAGTTCCTCCAAACACATAGAGATAACCGTTCACAATTATCATGGCCTGGGGAACAAGCACAACATGAGTCAACTGTGCCCGTCTGTACTGACACACACATGAAACACCTGATGGTTACCTGTCCATAGATTTTGTTGGGCTTCTTCCCTCTGCAGTTAAGAAGGTTCCATCTCTTGTAGTGGACGTTGCAAACATGGACATCATTGCCATTATTTTCACCAAAGGGAATGCCAGTCCCACCAAACACAAGGAGGTTATTACCGTGCATGACAGCTGTATTAAAAAGAGTTACATTTATTTAGTCATTGCTTTTTGCCATGTGAAGCGCTTTAGCTGTCCCAGCATATAGTGTTTGCCAGTAATTCAAGGTTATCGATTTAGCTGGGACTGAAAGTAGTGTTCACAGAAAATGTCAACGTGACAAAATTGAAAGACATTCAAAGCAGACATAAATACCGGACATGGATGCTAGCTCTGTGGGCATGTAACCCTCTGTGCGGACTTGCTGCCAGGTGCCAGTTGCAAAGTGAAACCTCCAAAGTTCTCTAAAGAGAGGGTAATCTTCATTTTCCGAACCACCAGCCTCCTCAAAGTCAGGGTTATAGCCACCAAACACATAAAGGTTAGTGTTGTCTGCAACACAGCGATGCCCACTCCTGGCAGGAGGTACAAACTGCCCTGTAAGGAAAAAATGGGGTGCTTACTTGCTACAGTTTTCACAGACAGAAGTGTGCCAATAATACCTTCTCTTAAAAATCTGTTTGGGATTCTTAGGTTAGGACATGAAGGGGAAAAAAGGCGTCGAGCCTGGAGCCACCGTGCACGCTTTTTGGAGCCTGTGAAAACACAAACATTTAGTCACTGGGGCAAAAAAATAATTAACACTGGCCTCATGAGGACAATACCCGGTGCACTGAGGACAGCAACGAGCAGGGCGCATAGCAGCCCACATTCAGCCATCACAGTTTAACTTCTACCTTTACATCATTTGTCGAGATTATTACATACAAATCACGGTGTAGAACAGCACTAAACATAACATGTAGCACGACCCTAGCCCCTTTAAAATTACTGAGGGCTTCCTTAGCCGAGTTAGCTAGCCTCTCTATGCGTCCTCTGACGGTACACACAACTAGCATAAACCAATTAAAGGTAACGTTACAATAACGACACACTAACAATAATAACGACACTAGACAGCATAGACTGAGATATAAAAAAAAAAACGCACTCACATTATGGATAGTATGCAAGGATTTGCAGAGAGAAGCTTTTGTTTACAAACCTGAATCTCTGATGGAGGGCCTCCATGACAGTTTTTCAAACTTATTGAGCAAAGCTGATGTTGAATTTTGCTCAGCTGAAGACATTTCCAGACGAGGAGACTCGCAGGTGGCTCACAGTTCTAACAGTTTGGTCTGACAAAGGACTGGAACATGCACAGCGTCAGACCCAAACCTAAAGAACCCACTCCGAAGTGCCCACACCTGCACCGTGCGCACTGCGCGTCACAGCCAAATGTGCTCTGCGCCCAATCAGCGGCCACCGGGCGCACGCTGCGTTCAGGGCCGCAATGCACAGGGGGAGCTTATAGTTTCACCAAACAAATACACTCCTGATCAAAATTTTAAGACCAGTTGAAATTCACATTTTGCACTATTGGATCTTTAGAAGGTTCTAAGTAGTGCTTCAAAATGCAAAAAGAAGAAATGGGAGTGAGACAAGAAAAATATTTGAGTAAGCAATTTATTGCAAACAGCCATTAAACTGAAATAGGCTGTTTATCAGCTGATCAAAAGTTTAAGACCACAGCCTTTAAAAGTCCAAATCTTCGCAAAAATGTGGATTCAGTTTCATTTTCTGTCAGGTATCCACACTGTCACGACCTCCTGATGGCAAAGGCAAAAAAGCTTTCTCTCTTTGAACGCGGTCGGATTGTTGAGCTGCATCACCAAGGCCTCTCGCAGTGTGCCTTTGCTGCTGAGGCTGGACGTAGTAACACAGTCATTTTAAACTTCTTAAAAGATCCTGAGGGTTATGTATGGGGGGAAAAAAAAGTCAAGTGGTAGACCCAAAAAAATTTCACCAGCCCTGAGCCGGAGGATCCAATTGGCTGTCCGTCAAGACACGGGACGATCCTCAGCCCAAATTAAGCTTGTCACTGGTGCCAACTGCAGTCCCATAACCATTAGACTGCATCTGCGAGAGAAGGGTTTTAAGAACAAAAAAAACGTCTTCAAAGATCTTGTCTCCTTCAACAACACAAAATTGCCGGTTTGGAGTTTGCACGAGAGCACCAAACATGGGACATTGAAAGGTGGAAGAAAGTTTTATTCTCTGATAAGAAAAAAATTAACATTGACGGTCCAGATGGCTTCCAACGTTACTGGCATGACAAGGAGATCCCACCGGAGATGTTTCTACACGGCACAGTGGAGGGGGCGCCATCATGATCTGGGGGGCTTTTTCCTTCAATGGAACAATGGAGCTTCAGGTTGTGCAGAGGCGTCAAACAGCAGCTGGAGATGTGAAGATGTTGCAGAGGGCATCATCCCTCATGACTGAAGGCCATCGTCTGTGTGAGAATGACTGGGTTTTTCAACAGGACAACGCTGCAGTTCACAATGCCCACCTGACAAAGGACTTCTATCAGAGAAATAACTTCACTCTTTTGAACCATCCTGCGTGTTCCCCTGATCTAAATCCAACTGAGAACATTTGGGGTTGGATGGCAAAGGAAGTTTACAAAAATAAACATCAGTTCCAGACAGTGGATGCCCTCCGTGACGCCATCTTCACCACTTAGAGCAACATTCCCACTAGTCTCCTGGAAACACCAGCATCAAGCATGCCGAAACGAATTTTTGAGGTGATTAACAAGAATGGCTCAGCTACTCATTACTCCTTTTTTGAATCTTATTTCTATTTTAGAGTTTTTTTTGTTTGTTTTTTTTTTACTTTTGATCAGCTGATAAACAGCCTATTTCAGTTCAATGGTTGTTTGCATTAAATTGCTTACTCAAAATTTTTTCTTGTCAAACTCCCATTTCTTCTTTTTGCATTTTGAAGGACTACTTAGAACCTTCTTAAAATCCAATGGTGCAAAATGTGAATTCTTGCAATTTTTCAACTGGTCTTAAAATTTTGATCAGGAGTGTATAAACTAATGTCAGATACATGATTAATATGTAATTTCAACATAGGAAAAACACGTGTTAAACATCTTAAATTAACCTAAACAGGCCTACAGACACTGGGCTCTCATGATTACCATGTCTTTACCATGTAGGTCTAACTCCTTGAACCTTGATGACCATTTTTTCTCAAGAAATGTGGAATCACAATTGCTCAATTGACATAGCACGAATGAGGCAGATCTGCACCTTTGAGTTTCAGTGTGTTGCCTTCCAGCCATAGCACATATATAGCATACATATAAATACATTTAGTTCAATAGGCTATGCTATATCAGAAGTGTCCTCCAAGCCAGGGCCTTAAAGGAGAAAATCTGGGGACATCTGACTGAGTGGGGCTGTTTAAGCCTCACCTGTTGGCTTCTATTAAATGTCAAATAAAGTGTCAAATGGCAGGAGACATACTGGATACTAACCCGATCTAGGATTCACAGACAGTATTCACAGAATACTAGTCTATAGACCAGTAAGCATAGCCTCATTAGTTTATGCTCAATTTTTCTAGTAAACCCTTTGGAGACCTGGACCAATAGTGGACCTGTTTGGGACTGTGGTCATCTGATGTAGTTGATCTTCTGTCTGTGAACAGGCTCAGGGGGCCTGCCCTGGAGTAAAAGGCCAAAGGGATTATAAGAATGTAGGTTTGATGAGGGTGATGGGTCTTTGTAGAGTATTACTTTGTAACATTATATCATATCAAAATAAAAGTATTTTAGATAGACCAAGACAGACAGACATCTGCTGATGTAACTCTGAGTGTGTGCTACGCCCATACCTCGCGTGAAAATAGGTTAAATGTTCATCATTCACAAACTTTCCAGGCTGACAGTTAATACAGTGTAACATGTTTGAGCTTTAAACAGGACATAGGCTTCATAAAAGGAAGAATAAGATAAGAAAGTTAATATAGCCTATAGTTCACTAGAGTATGGATCACTAAACAATATAGATTAGCAGGACATTTGATTTTTCTTGTCGGGTCAGATATGAAATAAAGTGAAAGAAACTGATGTCATTATTTGATCTGGTCTGAATTCTGATTTGGTTCTGATTCTGTGGTGTTCTTTGAAAGCACTTGGTGAAGAGGAAGAGTGTGTGTGTGTGTGTGTGTGTGTGTGTGTGTGTGTGTGTGTGTGTGTGTGTGTGTGTGTGTGTGTGTGTGTCTGTCTGTGCGTGTGTGTGTGTGTGCGTGTGTGTGTGTGTGTGTGTGTGTGTGTGTGTGTCTGTCTGTGCGTGTGTGTGTGTGTGTGTGTGTGTGTGTGTGTGTGTGTGTGTGTGTGTGTGTGGGTGTGTGTGTGCGTGTGTGTATAGGTGTGTGTGTGTGTTTGTAGAGCCCCTCCTCTGCTCTCCTCGGGCTGCTGAGCTGGATGTCACAGCAGCCCAGTCTTCAGGACAGCCCTAGGTGGAGGTGGTCAGGGGAGCACACAGTAGGCGATGTTAAATCTGGGGTTTTGTCCTCGGACAGCGTGGGGAGACAGTTGATACAGTCCGTACGAACTGTACATTTTACCAGCTGAAGGATCGAGAGTCAAACCGCCGCAGTATTTTTAGATCACTTCTGAAAGGAATACAAAAATGTCGTCCCCAAGTCCAGGCAAGAGGCGAATGGATACCGACGTGGTGAAACTGTATCCTTCTCAGACCATAAACAAGCTGAAATGCCAAGCGAAATCGACAGTCTTTTGTAATGGTGTTTTGTCAGCTGTTCTGTGTAGTAACAGTAGCTTTTCAGACTACTTTTCTGATTAATGTTTTTTTAACTATAGGCTATTTGTAAGATTAACAGATTCTGTGAGAAAGTGTTTGTGTAACCCTGAATACCTAGTTTTTAACACTAAGTGGGTTTGTGTTTAACCTTTGGCTTGTTTGATGATCGCTTTCTGTCGAGTTTCAGGAGGAAACCTACATTATCAGTGTATTTAAACTAAGTTACAATAGCATGAGTTAGCTCTCTCCTTTCCACAGGACACTTGTTTGTGTGGTTGCTGAATTGTCCAACTCGAAATGACGCTATTAAACAGGCTAATAACTGTTAGCTTTGAACATTAGCCTTAGCCTGGCAGAGGTAGTTTGTTAGCTTCTGTGCTCGTTTTTGTGGTTATACAGGACTGACAACACAAAGGCAGCACTGCTCATCGGATGTCTTGAAATATTTCCCGACGTTTTGTTAAATGTGGATTATTTACAGATTAACATTAACAGGCTAGTTGCTTTAGCACGCTAACGCCAGCAGACAACAAATATAGCTGAGGTAGCTTTAGCACAGGCAGTTTTTTTTTGTTTTGGTTTGGGGTTTTTTAAGAAACCGCAACTATTACATTCAACAGAAACCTTGCCTTAGTGTAAATTTGTATGTAGCGTTTAATCTCATGGGAATTTGTAGTTCTTCTAAAATACAAAGCGTGCAATTCATCTCCCCTGGCAAGCACCTTTTGTTTTTTCGAAAACATTTATCCCACATTGACAACGTTATCTTTTAAAACCAACTTTATAATTCACCAAAGATTTATTAGGCCTACAAGGTGAATTTCAATGGATTCTTTTTGAATACTTGCACATTTTAATGCTTAATGATCCCCTTAAGACTTTTCGAAACCCAACAAATTTGCCCCCATATTAAACATCACGTGCAGACTTAACAGTAACTTATATTCCTATTTAACTTAATTTTCAGGTTTGCCAGTTGAAGTTCAGAAAAGAGGGTTTTGTGACAGCGTGAGGTGAATTGTTTTGTTTTTGTCCTGCAGCTAGACGCTGTGTTCCCATTGGCCAGGCTGTTACCATCCGGAACAGGGCGCAGGGCGGAGCTTCGCACACAGCTGATCTGAACAACAAGCGTGCTGTAGGGCCACATGAAGAGATGGGGGGCAGGGAGCATTCAGTGCAAGCAGGGACAGGGCCAACCACGCACTCAAGCCGTTCAGAGAAAGGCCCAACTACATGTTTTTTACCACCTCAGTACCACCACCCTAACTATCACAACAGCCCCTAATGGTCAAACAAGCAAGAGGTTTCGGTTCTTTTTTCTTAAAAGCGATGTAGCAAACATGTTTAACATTCAAAGTACATTTATATCCAAGGGCACATCGCAGTGAAAGGTTTTTGTCCAAAGAAAGATTGCATTACTCTTGAGTGAGCATATGCACTCAATAATAACCCCTGGGGAATAGCATGAAAGGGAGATGTACATTTGTGTGCAAGCTGACTTCTGTAAGAATCATTTGTACCATCCACCAGAGGTTTTAAGTTTGGTGGTTTGAAAACTTTGTCATAAGTGTATGATGAGAATATTTGGTGATGAAACAGGGACTCAGATACTTGTGTTTTTTGTGCATGTGTTTTTACCATCTGTCAAAGTGTGACATTCACATAGTGTTGGGATCTGCTGTAGCTCTGTCGCTGTCAGAGTTGACTCAATCTTGTGCTTCCTGCTGTCAACACACTGTGGTTATGACACATCTTCTCCACCCAAGTCATCAGGCCTGCAGCTCTGTTACACCTGCAGCCTGTCCAATGACCAGAGTTTAGGACCTATGCTATTTCAGTAGCCACATTTACTTATTACTCCGTTGCATGCCGTTTTTGTGATACAACTTGTCTTCTAGTGCATGGCTAATTAGTTGAGACCAAAGATAAATATTTATCTGTTGACACTTCCAGCAGTCTTATCTGATGTCTTTAACATTCATCCACTGTGTCAAGACCTCACTAGCTCAGAGAATACAATGCTTTAGTACATATCTAATCATTGGTCAGTAGTTCTATAAAAAGGATGTTTTTACCTCTAGTTTTATAAAGAGGCGTTATTCCTTACTGTTTGTTATTACATACAATTATAGTCATTGTGAATATGGTATTCCTAAGCCTTTTAAACAAATGAGCTAACAATACTCTGTGAATGTGAATTATAAAGTTGCCTCGTATCTATCCAGCCCACTTCTCCTTGACCCCTTTTCAGTATTGAAAGCCAGCATGAGGTCACCATCCTCAGTGGACTCAATGAGTTTGTGGTCAAGTTCCATGGACCAAAAGGAAGTGAGTTACATTTGAAATTAAAACATATAATCTTATCTTAATGATTTGAATCCATGTTGATTTTGTGAAATTTCCTGAATAATTTCAGCCCCATATGAAGGTGGTGTGTGGAAAGTTCGGGTAGACCTACCAGATAAATATCCTTTCAAATCACCATCCATAGGTATTTTCTTTTTGCTACAAAAATATTTTAATGTTGCTTTAATTTAAAAATGCTATGATTTTCTATACCTTTCTAACTTAAAAACAAATATTTGTCTGCTATTACAGGATTTATGAACAAAATATTTCACCCGAACATTGATGAAGCGTAAGTATTCATTAGTTTCACATTTGCTGTCTGGGATATTCATGTACTGAATGTATTATTTTCATTTTCAGATCAGGAACAGTTTGTCTAGATGTTATAAATCAGACATGGACAGCTCTCTACGGTAGGCCACTTTGTTTTGTTCATAATGGAACACAAAGGATATAACTATTGTGTTGATGTCATACTGTAGGGGTCTTGAATGTCAACGTAATCCAACAAAGACCAATTATGTTATCTTTTTATGTATCAGGTAGAAGGTGTAATGATTTACAGCAGTATTTTTTGTAGTGGTTAGATATGGTTAGATAGTCATTTCCAATGACAAATTACATTTTAAGTTTACACTGTAAACTTCTGTTGCTATGAACAGGCCTAAACTATTATGTTTAACTTTTTATTTGAACCATTTTCGTAACCTTAAACATAACCCATTTCCTATAACCCTGTTCCTAAACTTTTATCACTTTGACTGATCAAAGCAGATTCTTTAGCTTTAACCATTTGGAATGTACAGTTTTCCTTTATCTTTGGACATTTATGTCTGAACAGTTGAGACCTCTAGTGGACTGCCTCACTCATAAATGAGGCAGAGTAGGTACTGTTTTATATATAATATATATCATATTATCATAACTTGTTCTACACTGATTTTCTTTAGATCTCACCAACATCTTTGACATGTTCCTGCCTCAGCTGTTGGCTTATCCCAACCCCATAGATCCTTTAAATGGAGACGCAGCAGCCTTGTACCTGCACAAGCCGGAGGATTACAAGCACAAAATCAAAGGTAGTAACACAGAGAACTATTATTACTTGAATATATGCTGTTGATGTTGTCAGTGTGTAAGTCGCTGTGTGTGTGTTTCAGAGTACATCCAGAAGTATGCCACAGAGGAGGCCCTAAAGGAGCAAGAGGAGGAGGGCGGAGACTCTTCGTCTGAGAGCTCCATGTCAGACTTTTCTGAGGATGAGGCTCAGGATATGGAGTTGTAGTGAATGGGGAGAGCCTGTCTCCTTCAACAGACTTGAGCAGAAACTCACTACTATATTCATATTTAAGACTATTTTTACACCAACGGGAGGATAATTTTTATGCCTTCATAAGGATTTGCAGTATGCTATTGCGAAATACTCTTTAGGAACTCATGACCACTCACTCCCAGCCCCTGTTTCCTTTGAGAGCCTGCTTAGATCAGAATGGAGCCATTCATGTCCACCATGTTGTGTGGCTTGGGCCTTGTTCAGGCTTTCATACTGCACCAGCAGTGGGACTGTGCCACTGACACACAACTGACTGTTTACACTCATTTGGATTCACAAGCCACTCTCACTGCCTCCTCTGTTCAACATGTCGACAGGTTTTCTTACTCTGTTAGCGGATTTCTTATTCAGTCCTGCAGAGAACTGCAGGATGACAATCTTCTGTTTTCTTCCGTGCTGCCTGCTGTAAAATAACCAAGGAACTTCACTGTTATTTCACCACATTTTCCCAAGAATGTTCTATTGGAAGCCTATTTGAATTATCACTTGTGAGGAGACAGCCACAGTGCAGCCTAACCCATGCAATGTTTTAGTTGCTTCTCTGACTCCATACCCACGACACCGTAGTGTGATACATGAATGAAATTCAGGGAGAATCATGTTGCTAAGCATCAGTGTTGAACTAATGCTTTGTTCAGATGTTCAACAGCCATTTCCTCCCTTTCCTCTGCGTTAAAGTTCTCTCATTTAGAGTATCTTTGTATATTGTGGCATGACCCAGAAGTGAAGTTGTGTAGGCACTGTGGACATGGGGGGACACCTATGAGCAGGGCTGTGTTGAACCATTATTCTAAACTTTGCCTATTGCCTGTGTTGAACTATATAGGTGTTTAACTAGTAGGGATAGTTCGTTCTTTTTGCAGGTGGTTAGTCAAAATCTATGGTTTAATACTTAATATGACGTTCTAATTGAAAATGTCCTGTAAAGACATTCATCCCCCATTTGTTTGTGGGGTGACTTTGCTAACTGAAATCCTCCAAAGACCCCTGATATGCAAATATGCAGCCATCTTCATCAGTCGGACAGAAGTGCTCTTTGTTTCTATGTTGTAGCAGTTTTATACACACTGCGCCTGTTGCTCTCTAAATGGTGGGACCAAACTCTGGACTGTTTTGATAATGTCAGAATCCTACTAAAAATGGCTTTGAATGAGGACCACAGTCTGTTCCTCTCACTACACTGGCATTTGGAATTCATTTAGTTCTTTTATTTCAAGACAATACAACATAGCTCTATATGTTTTTTTTAGTTTCCCGATTTTGGTGGATGCGTCCCAAACTGAAAAAGTGGAGGTAACAAATTCATGTTTACTGGTCAGTTTGGTCATGTCTGACAACTAGCAGGTTGAAATTTTGTAAGCGCACTGAGCATAAACTCATTGCATTATCCATACTTTAGTGTTATATTATTTCTTTGAGATAGTAAAGAATTTTAGTTTATTATCCTGAAAGTATTTCTTTGTTTGGATACATAAAACTAATTTCAATATGAAACCCTTTACAATTGTTAATAATATCTTCCATGATGACTGATTAAAATGTGTCAGTTTTGATTAAAAATATGTCAGCATTGACATGACTTGAATTAGTTTATCTTGTTCAAATGATTTCTTTTAACCCCAAATAGTCAAATATTTTTTGTACAACTGTGGACGTCCCATTTATCTTTCCTTTAAGAAAATTGTATTTTACATAAAAGAATGTGTCTGATCATCAGTTTGTCTATAACAATTTGGGTTTATCATTGTATACTTTTTATTTATCATTTGATGCCTTTAATCGGTAGGAATGTTTTATCATCTAATCCCCAAGTCCCAGATACAAGACAAGACACCCATGATTTTTATGGCAAAAAATAAATAAATGTGCTTCCCTTGTAACTTGAAGAAGTAAATAAAATATTGTCAATTGTGTCAGTTTTCAGTTTTTAATCATGAAATATGTTTAAATAAATGTATAAATTATTCAGAGATTCTACATAAAGAAGTCACTGAAACATATTACCCTCAGTGGATGCACAGCCACATGTACTCAACTTGATTGGACTCAGTTGTCCAATAATGTCATTTGTTGACCCATCAAATTACACAGATAGTCTCTGTACCTGAAATTTTAGAATGTAACACACAATATAAAATAGCTCTCGTATTTTTCATTAGGTGCTTTTGTACAACTTCATAAATAAACCCAATTGAATCATTTTATACATCAAAAAGCTGCAGTTCTCTTATGTGTCCGCTAGATGGTAGTGTGGCTTCTTTTCTTGTAAAAGAGACAGCCTATTTAAAATGACAAAACTAAAGATGTGACTCTTGGATTGTTTTGCAATGTAGCAGCTGAAATATATTGATACTTTAGTGTTTTTAAAAGAATGAAGCAACCAATACATTCTGAACGCTCTGCACGATTATAAAGTCATGATATAACCAAATTAACCACATGTGTTCATTTTGCAACTTTTGCTGTGAATGAACGCGTAAAACAGGACTGGGATGGTCACATGATCCTCCGCGCGCTGACACGATGACGCCCTTTAACAGACAGTATGATCATCTAATAAATTATTCATGTGCGTGTGGCGTGCATCGTCTCTCTGTCTGCTTTCGGGTTTCTAGTTTCACCAGATTAATTTGGCCTTGGTTGGACAGAAAGAAACGGGAGCACATAGACCGCATAATGAAGAACAGATAGAAGCAAATAAAATACCTTGTTTTTAGTTAGCTGAGTGGGTATCCTATGTGAGACTTTTTTTTTTATCTTAACTAATTAGCTATAGGAAGCAGCGCGCCAGGTGAGGAGTAGTGAAGTTATTTGACGGTAAGTGGAGGAGAGGAGACGCTATAGTGACCGGCTGCGCCTCCTTCATAATGCATGCCCCCGGACAATGGGTTCACCGGCAACTTTGGTAACCCCAAACCACTCTTTCCCACTTGGGTGAACTCCTATCAGCTGAAAAAGGATGATGCGTCTTTTTCCACCTGCAATCTGTCTAATAGAAGCCGGCAGCAGGTAAATGAGACCACGGAGGATCTGCACAAGACTATAAAGCTAGGAGTTCAAGAGGCTTGGAGTAGCAGCGTCGGGGAAGTTTGTCCCCAGCGGAGACGGAGAGAGGAGAATTGCAGCGAGATGCCCTGCCACGCCCGGGATGGGGATGCTAGTAAGTCTCATAACACAAACACATTTGACTTTCAACCTAGGTCTGTTATTTGAAGTTGTTCTATCGCGTTATTTGATTACTAAGAAGGAATTCTGTGTGTTCATGTGCATGCGTAAAACTAAATTTTTGCTATCTCTTTTCTTTCAAAGATGTTTTAAGTGGCCTGTATGCCTACATTATAATTACAAACACTTGTGTAGGCCTATTATTGGAGGAAATGTAGACTAAAAATCGTTATTTTATCATATTTTGGCTTTTTCAAACAAAATAAAAACTAGTAATAGAAGTCTATAGGCCAACATATATCGACGAAAACAATAAGCTGTAATGTGTTGGAAAAACAAGTATTTTCTACATGTCTGAACTATTATCGAGCAAGTTTAGGGTTACGTCTTCCCAATCATTGCCCAAGTTACCAAGCCTTTGCGCAGCCGCGTAGTGCGTCCTGTGCGTAAAAGCGCAGCAGACACTGTGCCGTGCGCACTATCCCGGACCGGCCTGGCAAAGTGTGAGGACAAGAGGGGGAGAGAAGGAGGAGGGGTGCCATGGATTACTATTCTGCCAGTGGGTTAAGATGCTTACCAACTAATTACTTGTCCAGTAAAATCCCCGGCTGTACATGCAGACCAAACAAGAGAAGAAATGGCGAAGAGACGCACACTAAGGTAGTAAGACAAAAGTATGCTTGTTTTTATTCATACCTTTTATTCGTAGACTACACTAGTGCATTGTCATTTTAGTTTAGTGATTCGACGTGTTTTTCCCGTTATTTAAAAGGTTGGATCACGTACACATTTGACATTTACCAGATTTGTATTAGCATAGTTCAGGATAGTAACTCAACATAAGCCATAATTAGTATTAGGGTTTGTTTGTTTGTTTGTTTGTTTTTACCAACACATTAATTGATTAAAAAGTTTTGCTTTCCATCATAGTGAAGCAGATTTTTCAATGATTACCTTGATGCTTAACTAATTTAATGTTAAAAACCAAAAGCATGCATTTGTCTGAAGTAGCTTTGGGCTTATTATTGCCAGCCTGTCCGCCTCTTCTCCTGAGCTTTTTACTGTATTGATCTCTCCCGGAAACAGGGAAGATGAGCCCTGCTTTGGGACCCATTTGGAGCATCTCAAAAATCACTTAGCGCATCATTCCCCCACCAGCCAGAATCAATCTATGCACAAAGGCTGCTCCTCCACCAGGGTTAGGACGGGTGGCTACAACCAACCTCCAAAACATTGTCAAAACTTTTGGCCATAGAATGAAAGGACAAGTTGTGCTAGAGATTATACGGTTGGATTAATTTTTTTGGTGACAGGACACAGGGAAATCTCAGGAAAATAGAGTTAATATTCTATGTTAATTATTCTTTAATAAAACTGTACAGAATGCTAAGTAAGTTGTAAGTCATTTATTATTATTGCACTTCAATCCCTTTCTGTCACAACCAGCATTTTTTAAGATAGCAATGGATGGTAATGGTTTAAGTGTCTTGCCCAGTGACACAATAACAAAATGGGTGACTGCAATTAAACTGATTCTCCGCTAAAATTATCCCTCAACGTTGTAATATAGTGAAATGCTTTAATTTGTTTGTTTCTTCATACATTAAAAAATATATTAAGAAGCATACATATTTCTTGGTTGTTATAAAGTCAAATTATTACTGTATTTTTGCATATGTATTGTATATTATAGTAAATGGCAATCCAACATTCTCCTCCTGTTCTGTGTATGGCACTGGTAGAATTCACTGTCACGGCACTCTCTCAGTGAATTACCAAAGGGCCATAAACAGAGTAGAGACTGTTCAGCAATGTCCAACTGCCCAATATGCCCCAAATATGCCTACATCTCCTCCTCCACCACCCATCTTAACCCACTGATGTCATCGTCTTTGCCCAGTTTGGCACTAGCACATTTTTGCTTTGTTGTCCTCCACTTTGAGCAATCATGTGTAGTGCCAATATGGGACAGGACTCTCTCTCTCTCTGCTTTAGATCTATATCGCGCTCTGCATTGTATGTTATCTATCTTGGGATTTGAAATGCGATCTATGGTACCGGTCCGTCTCGGATGTCCAGTGGTTGCCATGGAAGCGGGATGCTATAGGTAATGCGATCCGGGTAGTGAACTCTCCATTGGTCTTTGGCAATGGTAGAACTCACTTCGGTGGGCTGAGAGGATCCGGTGGTTCTAGACTTGCCAACAACTGACAGAGAGAACCAACCACAGTTTTAGCATCCAATACAACACTTTCTTAAGGTTAACTTTATGGTGAAATTTCTTACTTCAGCGCTGCCAATTCAGCCTAGACCATTGCACCTGTCAAGAGCTACGGGCAATCACAGTGCATCTTGGTCAGGACTACCCAGCTGGAGGATTAGCTTGTGATACATGTTTAAAGTTGAAAGGGGAAACTGGACTACCCTGTTGGAACTCGCCACAAACATAAAGATGCTAATTCCATACACATGTCCAACCTAGTGAGTGACTGCAAGAACACAGCGAGGGGTCCAATATTACAAATCTCCTCCTTTGACTTCTTGCAGTTTCAGAGCACCAGTGCAACGCCATTTTGGAGAAACCTGAGATGGAAGAAGAGGATTTGTATCATATTATTGTCCTAAGATACTGAAAGGATATGGCCCAAAGGAAACGCCACACTTGGTCGTAAATCTATATACTCTCCATTAGTCTTTAGGTTGACCATTACTGTTCCTGGTCAATAAATCAATCAGGATTTGGTGGTCAAGTCGGTGGTTTAGTCGCATTCACGAGCTGTCAGGAAAAGAAGCTGACAAGATCAAAAACACAGTGGGCAATTGATAGTGTTTGTATACTACTAGTATATGGTTACTGGGCCAATGCTTTCCACAGTTACTCAAAAACATATATTTTGGTTGGGTGTTTTGTGTGTTGTGGATTTGTCATAATTGTCACCCAACAGTCATTTGCACATACAGTATGCATTTTTTTTTATGTTTTTGTGTCCTTAGGCAAGACACTTCACCTACATGGCTCCTCCCAGTCACAGTATGTATTTGGTTGCAATGGAGACGTCACCAGCATTAAACTGCAATTGCAATCTTCCTCTGGAAGAACAAGAGTCTTATTATGTTGAAAAAAATGCAAAACCTATACTAAACAGACCTACAAAAACATGATTAAATATCTATACTGGTAACACTTTAAAATAACTACACTTTTAGTAGTCTTAATAAAGTTTGAACTTAATTCAAAATAAATTAATAGTTATATAGTTATAGTTATCCATCCATTTTCTTCCGCTTATCAGGGGCCAGGTCGCAGGGGCAGCAGTCTAAACAGGGACTCCCAGACTTCCTTCACCTCAGACACTTACTCCAGCTCCTCCAGGTGGGAAATGCCCGGAACACCTCCCCAGGGAGGCATCCAAGGAGGCATCCAGAATAGATACCCGAGCCACCTCTGCTGGTTCCTCTTGACGTGGAGGAACAGCAGCTCTACAGCAGCTCTACTCCGAGCTCCTCCCATGTGACTGAGCTCCTCACCCTATTTCTAAGGGAGCACCCAGCCACTCTGCGGAGGAAACTAATTTCAGCAGCTTGTATCTGAGATCTTGTCCTTTCGGTCATTACCCAAACCTCATGACCATAGATGAGGGTAGGAACGTAGATTGACCGGTAAATCGAGAACTTTACCTTTCGGCTCAGCTCCCTCTTCACCACACCGGTCTGATACAGCAACCACATTACTGCAGATGCTGCCCCAGTCCCCCTGTCAATCTCACGCTCCATTCTTCCTTCACTCGTGAACAAGACCCCAAGATACTTGAACTTTTGCTGGTCAAGAATCATGGCCTTGGATTTGGAGTAGCTGATCTTCATTCCAGCCACTTCACCCTCGGCTGCACACCACCTCTGTGCATGCTGCTGGTCCTGTTTCAATGGCGCCATTAGGACAACATCATCTGCAAACAGCAGAGATAAGATCCTGTGGTCCCCAAACAGGACCCCCTTCGGCCCCTGACTGTGCCTAGAAATTCTGTCCATGAATACAATAAACAGAACCGGTGACAAAGGGCAGCTCTGGCGGAGTCCAACATGCACTAGGAACAGGTCTGACTTACTGCTGGCAATGCAAACACAGCTCCTGCTCCAGTCATACAGGGACCTGGACCCCATACTCCTGGAGCACCCCCCACAGGACACCATGAGGGCATGGGGTCGAATGCCTTCTCCAGTTCCACAAAGCACATGTGAACTGGTTGGGCAAACTCCCATGAACCCTCAAGCACCCAGTGGATGGTGTAAAGTTGGTCCAGTGTCCCGTGGCTGGGACGAAAACCACACTGCTCCTCCTGAATCCAAGGTTCGACTATCGGTCGGATTCTCCTCTCCAATACCCTGCAATAGACCTTACTGGGGAGGCTGAGGAGTATGATTCCCCTGTAGTTGGAACACACCCTCCGGTGTCCGCTTTTGAGTCCCCAGCCTCTGCTTCCTCCTCAGAAGACGTGACGGTGGGATTGAGAAGATCCTCAAAGTATTCCTTTCACTGTCCAACAACATCCCCAGTTAAGGTCAACAGCTCTCCACTCGCACTGTAAACAATGTTGGTGAAGTACTGCTTCCCTCTCCTGAGGCGTTGAACAATTTGTCAGAATTTCTTTGAGGCTGAGCGATAGTCCTCCTCTATGTCCTCCCCAAACTCCTCCTAGCCCTGAGTTTTTGCCTCTGTGACCGAACGGGCTGCAGCACGCTTGGCCTGCCGGTATCTGTCAGTTGCCTCAGGAGTCCCACAAGCCAACAAGGCCCGATTGGACTCCTTCTTCAGCCTGACAGCATCCCTTACTTCTGGCGTCCATCACCGGGTTCGGGGATTGCCACCACGACAGGCACCATAGACCTTACGACCACAGCTACGAATGGCCGTATTGACAATAGAGGCCAAGAACAAAGCCCACTCGGACTCCATGTCCCCAGCCTCCCCCGGAATCTGGGAGAAGCTCTCCCGGATGTGTGAGTTGAAGGTCCCCCTGACAGAGGGCTCTCTCAGACGTTCCCAACAGACCCTCACTATACGCTTGGGTCTGCCAGGTCTTTCCGGCTTCCTCCTCCGCCAGCAGACCCAACTCACTACCAGGTGGTGATCGGTTGACAGCTCTGCCCTGCCCCTCTCTTCACCCGAGTGTCCAAGACACGTGGCCGAAGGTCAGATGACACGACAACAAAGTCGATCGTTGACCTCCGGCCTAGGGTGTTCTAGTGCCACATGCACTAATGGACACCCTTGTGCTTGAACATGGTGTTTGTTATGGACAAGCTGTGACTAGCACAGAAGTCTAATAACAGAACACCACTCGGGTTCAGATCAGGGAGGCCGTTCCTCCTGATCACCCCTCTTCAAGTGTCACTGTCATTCCCAGAGACTCCAAGAAGGTCGGGTACTCTGCACTGCTGTTCGGCCCATAGGTCGACACCACAGTGAGAGACCTATTCCCAACGCGAAGGCGAAGGGACGCAACCCTCTCCTTTACCGGGCTGAACTCCAACACATAGAGGCTGAGCTGTGGGGCAATGCCAGAGAAATGGAGAGTCCAGCCCCTATCAACGAGTTGGGTTCCAGAGCCCAAGCTGTGCGTGGAGGTGAGGCCGATTATATCTAGTCGGTAATGCTCAACCTCCCACATAAGCTCAGGCTCCTTCCTCCACAAACGTTCTATGTCCCCAGAGCCAGTTTCAATGTCTGGAGATCTGGTCGTCGAGGCCCCCGCCTTCAACTGCCACCAAGATCTCTTTGCTCGGGCCCTTACCGATCCTCCTACGGGTTGTGGGTCCATGAGAGGACAGCCCCTCACTTGGGCTGTGTCCAGCTGGACCCTGTGGGTCTAAACTAGCCGTCGAGTGCCCACCCCAGGTCTGGCTCCAGGGTGGGGCCTCGGTGATGCCAGGGCGACGTAACTGGCCTCGTTCTTAAACTCATCATAAGGGGCATTTGAACTGCTCTTAGTCTGACCCGTTTCCCTGGACCTGTTTGCCTTGGGTGACCCTACCAGGGGCATAAAGCCCCTGACAACTTAGCTCCCAGGATCATTCGGGCACTCAAACCCCTCCACCACGTTAAGGTGGTGGTTCTTGGAGAAACATTATTTGTTCATTTTGAATACATTTTATATAATAAATATATATATATATATATATGTATAGGCCTATCTTTTTCAAAATAGTAATTGTTAATAAAACTGCCAATAACTTCATTGGGGCCTTTTGTCCTTTGAATTCTGCAGCATTACGAAAGAGATCCAATTCCCATCTCTATTTATATCACGCACTCTTCATAGGATTCCTGTGTCTAATGCATTCATCATATTTCGGCGTTAACAGCTCGAGAGTGCATTACAGCGCAGTGCAGACAATGCCAGGTTAAGTGGTGCCATGGACAGCTGGTACCAGTGATTAGGGCCTGTAGCAAGAGGGAAGGGCCCAAAGCTCTTTAGGAACAATCCCACACCAGGGAGGAGGAGATACGTCCGAATATACCACTACTGTCCAGGACACTTACAGGCCACACGCACCATCTGGCTGTCCCATGCTCCACTCACCCTCCCAATACTCACATCCTCCCCCAGCCAGTGCTAGAGTCAGTGTTACCCAATCTTGATTTAAATACTTTTGAATGCAAGACTGATTGATTGATTGATTGAATTTTTTTTGTTTTTATATATTTTTAGTAGAGCTGAATAATTAATCATCCATCCATCCATCCATTTTCTCCCGCTTAATCCGGCTGGGTCGCGGGGGCAGCACGCTGCCCATTACTCTGTGCACCATAGACCCCTATGAACCCCTCTGCAGGTGGTGAGCCCACAGGAGGGAGGAATTCCTTGACGGTCCTTGATTGTAAACTGTTCATAGGGGTGTTGCATGTTTTTGGTTGATGGGGGAAACCGGAGTACCCGGAGGAAACCCATCCAGACACGGGGAGGAAACATGCAAACTCCACACAGAAAGGCCCGGGCGACCCGGGGATCGAACCCGTAACCTTCTTGCTGTGAGGCATGAGTGTTGCCACTCAGCCACCGTGCCGCCATATAATTAATCATATACAGATAAAAATGTGAATTGCAATAATTGCATATGTCTTAATTATTTAGGCATCTGCAAAGAATGAAATATTCTCCAAGTGTTAATATAACTATATGTAAAAATAAAATAATAAAAAAAATATTAAAAAGTATATTTTTTTCAGTTACATTTTAATATTGTCTTTGAATTGAACATTGAACTTATTTGTATATTTTCGTCACATTTCAAGCTAGTAGAAGCAGAAAACCTTAAAATCAAAATGCACATAAAAATACATTGAAACCAACTTAAATAAATGCCTTGAATCAAGTCAAATAATTTAATCCAGTTTATTCAAATCAAAATGTTTATATAATTTCAACTAATTTATTTTTTGCTGTGTATTCCTACTATTACAGGAGGTTGTGGGTTCAAAGACATTTTTCATTTGCTCTCAGTGATATGTGTATGCTCATTGGTGATTGCTATTGGCCATATTGAGTCAGTCTATACAGTATGTTATTCTGAATCTTAATAAATGTTTTTAATGTCTGACTGGCTCCATTCTTTTCCACTATTCAGAGGGCACAAAGTTAAGCGTGTGTTGTGATTCTCCCTTTGATCACGTGACACGCGTGTTGCTGTTCACTCCCGTAAGCATCTACTCGGGCTCTGCTGTCTGGATTACAGTAATCTGCCGTATTTTTAGGAGCACACGAGACGGGCAGGATGTGACAGTCGAGGAACACGGATAATGACCGTTATATGAGCAAATTAATTTTCCTACAAGTTAATTACAGGCACTCAAGCACATGCCACTAGAGACGCCATAAAAAAGCTATCTAGTGACTAATAAACACGGCAGAATTTCAGACTAGAGAGAAATAATCAAATTCAGAATAGTCACGTTTTATGAAGTCAATGTTGTATCAGCAGATTACATTTTTTGAGATTGTAATATGAAGGATATCAATGTATAAGCATACTTTCATCACATTAAGATTATTGAACACCACACGTGCCAGGCAGCTATTGAACTAAAATCATCTCACAAACTGGACATGTGTGCATCAAAACGATTTAAATTGTTGGTAAAAATTAACAAATGTTGCGCCCTCTAGTGGGTATGTTATTTATACAACCATTGATGTTTGGATCAAATAAAGCAGGTTTAAAGATGTGATTGTGTCAATTGTTTCTAAAGAGTACTGAAATAACAGTATGATATGGTTTAAAATGTCTTCTGTTTTATAATATACAGTAATATACATACATAAAAAATCTAAAATAGACAGATTACTACTTACAATAGAGCTATTTATTGTTTAAAGTCTTGGTTCGAATGGCCACATTGAGGTATAATAATAATAATAATAATAATAATAATAATAATAATAATAATAATAATAATAATAATAATAACGTAGGAATGTACCTCATAATTGTTATTACATTTAAATCAGTCCATCATCTATATATCTACATCACTGTTACATGACATGCATTTTGCACTGCTTCTTTTTGACATATTAACACATATGTTGACTGTAGCTGTGTGCCCATTTGGGACTACCTCATTTAAAAAAACAAACAAAAAAAAACTACACCTTTAGTAGGGCCTATAAGAGAGCAATTCAACCTCCAGAGGGTGCCATTGCTCATTCTATAGACCTGATCCCACACTGCAGCCTCTGTGTCAGTACCTGTGGAGAAGAGAAGAGGTAGTTAAAGCTGCAGATTCCTGGCTGACACACAGTTTGTACAGATCACGGTGTCACCTGTAGTAGTGTGGTTTGAAGGGCCCCTGTCTACTGACCCCCAGGTATTTGGCCTGCTCCTCTGTCAGCTCTGTGAGATGAGCGTCAAAGCAGCGCAGGTGTAGGCTGGCCACATACTCATCTGGAAAACATTAGCATACCTCATAAATCGCTCAATGAGGGACATGTTTTGCAATTGGTAGAATATGGTGGATTGGACTCCCTTTTTTGCACAAACTATAATCTGGTTGGCCGATGTCATATTAAACCCTATGAATTAAGAATGGGATGTCACTTAAGTTCATATGAGAGGCAAGGCAGGTGAGCAAATACTTTTGGCAATAATATAGTGTGATACAAAGATACTGCGCAGAACTCTCAAGTTCACAGGGCCCAAGCTGGATGAAGGTGAGGAAGACCAACAACTGTGGAAGGTGAGGAACACATTTTGGAAACTTTAAGCATACTCACCCATCTTTTTGGGCAGCAGGTAGACCTCTTGTTTGTAGCGTCCATCTCTGGAGTTGTACAGCTCCATAAGGGCAAGAGCCTGAAACACAAGACACTAGAATATATAAACAGATAAAGGAGAGCACATAGTATGAGAATGTGGAAATATACCTGTGTTGTAGCAGTGATGGAGTGGACAAAAGACGGCACTGTGGAGCAGCTCAGGTTTAACAGTCCGCCCTGGCAGTAGAATGATTTTGATGATAAACAATGTGATATGCAACCAAATTATCTTTATTGGCAAGAGTTATCATAACATAGCCTATAATATAGCCTATTCTATATTATATATATGATATGATATACTAAACAGCAAACCTGTCCCATTATACTTTTATATTATACATTTACATTCCAGCCACAAGAGTCTTCCAGTCACAACAGTCATAGCTTAATGTCTGGAACACGTAAGAATGCCACTGGGCATTACCTTGGCGTTACCCTGAACTCTCAACCCACTGTACCACTGCCTCCCATATACAGTATATCAGAAATGAAATCTTCTCACCTCAGCCAGCAGAATGATCCTCTTCCCATCAGGCCAGACAACATGGTCCACATGGGGGCGCATTTTAAACCACTTGACCTCAGGTGTGCGCAGACTTGCCTGGCAGTGACAGACAGAAGATCAGAGACAGAGCGCAGACACATTCACAGGTACATATAATGCAGTCCTATATACCAGGTCGATCTCCGTGTTGGAGTGGCCCATATTACACACAATGCAGCGGTTCTTCATCCGGTCCAGGTGTTTGCGCATCACCACGTTTTTGTTTCCTATTGACAAGAGTGAGTATCAGTTTTACCCATAGTGATACGTAGTATTACAGGTTGATCCATGAAACTGTGAGAAGCACCCGCTTCACTGTTGCCATGCTATCGGAACTTTAAGAAGGAAATTTTCACCAAACCAAGTAGTTTGGGCTAGGTATGCCTTCTGTGACTGTGGATGCACGACCATCCCCCGCTTCCCTTCAGCTCTCTGTCCCTGGAGCTGATAAGATAAAATGGATAGAGACTTGCAAGCAGAGTCAGTCTTTAACTTCCCTTCCACAAAGCCTCTCCAAAAGAGCTAGAGAATTCAATTGACTGAAGTATTTCAGTCTAGTCATAACCAAGACTCAAATAAAAGACACTTCTGTTTAATCAAACAATCTCAATTACAGGACTTTCTCCAGAGAAAGAAGAGGAATGGTATAAACTTCATGCTGTGAATACTGTCAATGTTATTTGAATATTGATCTGTAAATGTTATGTAAATATCTTTTATTTGTGTAAAACTGTTAATGGTTAATGCACATGTGAGCTCACAGCCTTCTCCTCATCCCCCATTCAACTTTAGCCAAGTCACACTCATAGCTTCACCCCATTGGTTTAGCCTTCCCCCCTAAAATTTAAGTGGGTGGTTACAACAGGATATAGACTGTTATCATTGAGGAGTCCCCCTCAGTTCAACAATTCAGTTCACTCAGTTCACAAAGCAGCACCTTATCTTCTCTGCTGGAGAAAGAACCTTCCAGAGAGACAACACCCAAGAAGTTAAAACTTCCAGTTCTCTCTTCCAAATTTGTGCCCGTCTTTTGACGTGTTTTTATCTGAATTGCTGTAGCTGACTTGACCGGAAGTGAAGCTTTCACATTTTTCCATATTTAAATATTTGCATTTTGTAGTCAGTAGCCTTTTTATTTAATTGGCCTTAATTTGTGACTAGTGCTGCTCTTCAGACCTCATGGACACTTGGAAGTTGTCTTCTGCTCCTCTTTAAACAGAGGATGCAGCGTTCCTTCAGTCTGACACTGCCTGGCCTCTGTCCGTCTCAGCTCGTTTGATTCTTCAGACCTGACGCCCTGAAGATTTCAGACCACCAAACCATTGGACCTCTCCGGACCACACCGTGACTGGACATCTCCACTTTCTTGATCACGTGCGCACACTTCACAGAATGGCTTAATTGATCAGTTTAGATTCAACACGTAACTTTAGATAACTCTTAAAGTTGTACCTAATCACCAGTCTTTAGATACCAGTCTAGAGTAGCCTACACTTATTTGCATATTTCATATCTAAATGTTGTCTGTTTAACTTGGTCAGTAAATATTCATAAACCACAATTTGCTTTGGTGAATAGTGATGTTATTTCCAGATATGGGTCACTGATATAGACAAGAATTTATGAACCTTCAGAACAACTGTTTGATTAACTATTAATTAATCAACTTAGATTGATTATACTGGATTGGTAATATTTCTCAACCTTTGTTGAGTGGTGCCCCAAAACTTTACTTCTAGTCAAAGCCAAACACTTACAAAGGCCACGGTAGTCCTGCTTTAACTTAGAACTCTTAAATTCCAATTTTTAATATCAATTACCCCCTTAGATAGTTTAGACAGATAGTTTAGACATAATAAGAGAATTACATCAATATTACCTGTGCATGTGATGACCATATCCACCTGTCCCACCACCTCCCCCAGCTTGATCACCCTGAAGCCATCCATGCTGCAATAAAACACAAACAGTAAATGTCTTCATTAAGGTACAGTGAATATAAGTGATAGTAGTGCCTGTCCATTTTTATTAAAAATAATAAAAATTATTAAGTGTCTTGCGGGAATCAAACCACTCACGTCTGTGTTAGTGAGGGCATATCCTCACTGACTACAGCTGCAGTTTCACAGATCTTGGATAAGTGTTATTTGTATGAAATATTAACATAGCAGAGAATTTGTCTATTTGTCCCATGATGAGAAATTTTCTGTACAAAAACTTAAAGCAGTAGAATAAAAAAGTCTCAAAAATATGCATTAAACATAGACATTTAACTAGAATATTAAAATATACTTCTATATACAATCTAAATAAAGTTATATAAAGTAAAAGTCTGTTAAAATCAACTGACTGTTGACAACTGGAAATATATTACATACATGTTACATATATATATATTACATATACACACATAACTAAGGCTTGATTCTTACACAGCCTGCAGTGCACAAATGGGGTCCACCTCTGTCACATAGACCACAGATCCCAGGGCTTTGAGAGCGGCGCAGCATCCCTTACCCACCTGCGAGCACCAAGAATCAGTCTTAGTTTTCTATTTGAATATAATACTTATTTTTATGTATGTTACTTATTTTTATGTATGTATTTGTTAGTTTGTCTGTTCTTATTTTACCAGGCACTGACCTCCCCATACCCACACACCACCACCTGCTTGCCCCCCAGCATGACATCCGTGGCTCTTTTTAACCTAAAACGTAGACAACACACATTGCAATGAAGAGAACACACAAATTAGTTCTAGTAGTCACAAGTATATGCTTTATTACCCATCCAAAATGGACTCCTTGCAGCAGTACAGGTTGTCAAACTTTTGCTTGATCACAGAGTCGTTTACATTGATGGCAGGGACAATGAGCTGACTGGTCTTAGACATTTGGTACAGTCTGAGAAGAGGTTGTGCTGGTTAGGGGGGTTATAAGAGTGGTTGTTTTGAAACTGGATACTCACCTGTAGACTCCAGTCACGCTCTCTTCCACGATGCCTTTGAGCTGTTTGAAGATGCTGGGATATTTGTTCTGGATCCAGTGTGTCATGTCTCCACCATCGTCCAAAATCTATCAAAACAAAAAGGTAATATTAGCTTATACTGGAGTGTAAAAGAAAGAGTTAGATGAGAAACAGGTTTGTTTACAAAATACACTGTAAAAAGTTAATGCAAATTATGTGTTATTGAATCAACATTTTATATTTATGTCAAAACATCCCCCTATAGGTCAGAGTATAGTATATGTCCATACCAGGTTGGGCTGCCAGCTGGCTCCACTGATACATTTGTCGATGCACCACCAGAAGTCGTCTTCAGTCTGTCCTCTCCAGGCGAACACAGCTACACCTGAGCAGCATCACAGTGGTGTTGTGAGTTTAAATGTTATTACACAAAAGCAGAAGGAGGGCAGTGTTCTGACTTGCTTCGGCGAGTGCTGCAGCCACATGGTTCTGAGTGGAGAAGATGTTACAAGCGGCCCATCGGCACTGAGCTCCCAACACGCACAGGGTCTCTATCAGCACCTGCAACAAGGAACTCTGATTACACCAATACCATTTCAAACTTTATTTATTAGTTTTGCATAAGTAATATACAACAACATTTATTTGGATAAAAGCACAATATAAATAAAACAACCCTCTTCCACCCACCTGAAGCTGAGAAGAAAAAAAAAATACAAAGATTAAAAGATTACACATTATTAAACAATAAAATGTAAAAATGTTTTAACAGTTCTTGGAAATTGAAAATGTTTTATTTTCACTTGTAATATTATTGCACCTCCACTTCTGTTCATGAATATTAGGGACAAAAAGCAGTAATACATCTAATCAAAATAATTTGTGGTACATTTTTTAAAATTATAAGCATTGTTAACAAAGGTAATTGCCCTTATACCAAGTCGATTCTATAATAGATGAATGTAAGATGAGTTCCATGTAGTAAAATGGAACTCATTCGTTGTAAGAAATTATGATCTTTTTAATTTAAAGCTACCGTCCATAATTAGGGTGGCTGACCCAGCCCTTTTATATTCTCACATATCACCACTAGATGCTATCTACGTTACTGCAGTCTGATATTGTGCCAGCTTTGTCCTGACCTAAGAAGACCAGTGAACACAGCTGAGTCTAAACAAAGCCCAGATGAGGGAAGGGGGGAAAAGGTTTCATCTGCCATCTACTGGTAACAAAAAATAAAATAAAAGGAATGGTAGCTTTAAGTACATGATGAGTACAATCATTTGAGTATTAAATTAATTATTCTATTCTATAATATTTGTAAACTGTCTGCATATTTCATGATTATTGTGATATTATTGTTAATTGCAATCATGATATAATAATTGTGACATAAATATTCTAATTGTCCTCTGCTTACTGCACGTTGCAATGTACTTTTTGGCCACAAGATGATGCTAATACAACACTAATGCTTCCTTTATGCTTGCAAGAGAGCTAGTCTTGATATAGGCCTAGTTTAGTTCTAGATTAATAATTTTGATATTGATATATAAATACTATCTCGTACCGCTGTCTGTGCAGTGATGTGAGTACAGCCCACTATTTTGGCTCCAGCTAAGGGCCGCTCTCCTCCTGCTCTCTTCCTCAGCTCCATCAGCGCTGGCATTTCTAAGTATCACAGACAAACCACATCACACACATATGATGCACAGTTGTATTGTCTTTACCATCATCTAATACTGTGTACCTTGTTCTGCCAGTCTGATTTCCCTTTGCCCGTATTCAACATGTTTGATATTTTTGATGCAAAAGTCAGTCAGACCTCTGGAGGTTTTCTGTACGACATTTCGGGGGCTTATGGGATCTTCATAGTTGTCACTATTCACTGTAAGAAGTAAATAGAAAAATGACAGTGAAGAGTCTTATTAAGCAATAGCCTATTGTATTATAAACTGAGTAGCCTCTAATTATATAAACCTTCTCTGTTAGCATCTATTTTGATACCAAAGAATAGACTCGATACTCTCTATCGATACCGATTCCAATACCAATACCACAATGATAATTAAAATTAAAAAGTGATTTCTTTCTTTAATATTACCATTACTCATTCACATGCAACTCAAGATCATTTTAAAGCTATTCAGGAAAAGTAAACTTCTGTCCTGTGAATGTGACTTTTTTAGTATTGATGCCTGATCAAATATATATAGTATCTAGTATCAATTAGTATTTTCGATAACAATAACAATAACTTTCCATAGAACGTCTCTGGTATAGCATTAAGTGTATCTATCTTGCAATTATTTAATTATGTGTTTTTATTTACTGTAACCCAAGACTTGACTTGATAGAGTCACCTGCTTGTTTCCATACAGATAGGCATGTTTAATACCATGTTGTGGAGCATTCAGCTGATGTACCCTCCACCATACAAAATATGAAAAATGAATTACTCCAGATAAGCGGTGCATTAACAAAAAACTCAAAAGTACATTTCTTAAATTGTTATGAGAGTAACATAATAGATAATATGTATGTATGTATGTATGTATGTATGTATGTATGATAGATAGATAGATAGATAGATAGATAGATAGATAGATAGATAGATAGATAATATACCTGAGTCAGAGGAGTGACGCAGGGAGAGGTGGGTCGTCTTGGTGTGATGCTTGTCATAATCATGGTTCTGGTCAGTCACTTGCTGTAAAGACAAGAATACTTTCAATCAATAAGTTCATAGAATATAGTGTATCTCTGAAAACTCTCAGTCTGCTTACGTGGTTTCATCTCACATGCCTCAGTGCAGCAGCAATGTCAAGTTGTCCAATCAAACAGCACACTTATATTTATAACTTGTTTTATTTATTATAAAAGCTAATATAATTCATAGACAGTCTATCCTCCTTCCCAAATGATATGTGATCGAAAAGTGTTTTATTCTTGCAACCTGTGTAAACGCTGACATTAGGGTATTTATTTACATCTATGTAATTTTTAATTGTATGCACTAGTGCCAGTATTTGTGAATTGCTTAATTTTTAATCTATCTATGTTAAACTTTGACTTTGCACTCAGAGTTAACCTTTCTTTTTAGCATTAGCCATCCTAAAATGTTTTTACCTCATCTAAAATATCTTCTTCTTTCTACTGTTAAGTTGTAAAACTTGAAATGCAAAATGTTAACGTGTCAAAAATCTGAACTATCTGAACTGCACAGCAATAGCCAACACACAAGCAACAAAAAAAACTGACTGATGGGTAAAATCTTCCAGACAAATTTCCCTGTGGGGACAATAAAGTATATCTTACCTTACCTAGCTATAGCTTTGGTCTGCTTTCCCAAATTGTTTGTTTATGCTAAGACTATACATCAATGTACTGTTTACAAAGAAGTACCTTGATACAGATGGGCTGCACTGGCTCGTGCTCCTTAGCCCTCCCCAGGCCCACTAGACTGTACACCTTCCTCATGCTGCTGTGTGTGGACCCTCAGCTCACTGTCACCTGTCACACACTATCCACTGCAGAACCACTGACTGACCCCAGAGCTACATCACGCCCTCCTCTAACAAAACAAGGGACCGGTGACAAAGAAACCAGTGAGAAAAGTGCCAATAAATGAAGCCTTTGTGAATGAACAGCTGGGAAAATGCCCCAACCGCTTCCACTCTAGTAAAGTGGAGATATAAAGCACTCTGCTCGGAGGGGCCAGGCATAATATATAAACATGTTCTATATATGGACCAAGAGAGAAAAGAAAATGGACACTATGACCACAGAGGAGGCACTGATGTGAGACAAACAGTTGCATTTAAGAGCACTACATAGACACTTGTTGTTTTTTCTAGAATGAAATGGAGGAGTACTGAATGTGAGGGCTTTCAGGAATAAGCTGCTGAACACTTATGTAATAACCTCTGAAAATAATGGGATGGCTGAATGACCAATTGAATTAATGAATGTATTAATTAGAACAATGTGTTAGTCAACACTTGTCTATCTCAACAGTATTATGAGCCTCAGTTAAAGATGCACAGTGTAACCTTTCTCTGGTGCATGGAGATATTAGTGCTTTGTCTGGAATATTCCACAGTATGCCATAAAACCTCTAAATTTATCTAGCAATAATTAATTTACCAGTGTTACATTGAATACACTGAAAAACATGCATTCTTACTGTCAGTGCGGTCTCTACTGATTTTACCTGTAACTTGGTCTGGTGGTACCTCAGAAGAGTTTAATGCCATACTATGGAACATGTGATATCTTATGCAAATCTGATTTTATTCGCTTTTAACCATATTATAACGATGGTCCCTCATCATCAGCTTACTTAGAGTTGTATTTTGACTGAATCATACATTTGAGTCCTGTGACTCAAATAGCTGTTTTCAACTCCCCCTATCTCCACCCACTCCTCTATACTTGAGATTATTGTTATACATGTAGGGATCAAAAGTATGATTTTTCAATAACAAAACTTAGAATGTGCTTGCCATTGTGAAATGCCACTATGTGTACGTGGGGCTTCTGAGTTTTGTTTTAGAGAATGTCAGCGGACCTGTAAGCTGCTTTGGTTTAAAATTAACAAAATGTAAAAAAACATGACTAGTTTAATACTAAGTTTAATACTATATATATATATATATATATATATATATATATATATATATATATATATATATATATATATATATATATACACACCCAAATTAGAAAAAATCACCATCACAATTCATTCCTAATATAATAATAGCATACCAGATTTATACAAACTATTTCTATTTAACTGGACTAAAAGAGTTCAATGAATAATTTGAGTGAATTTGTGGAGTCAAACATTCACAAAAGACAACGTAATGCTACTGAAAGATTAACAGCTTAAATACATGCACAATCACACCTGCTAAGGAGGGTTTGTGACTTGTGAAATATCTCACCATGTCCGTCTTGAGTGCCTCTGTGACCTCTCCTGGGTTCGTCTCTCCTGTGTCCCCATTGACATGGGCCAGTCGCCTGTTCTCTGAGGCCTGGAGCATCTGTAGAAGGTTTGGGCTTTTGGGGGAGGCTTGCTCTTCCTCCGCTGTGTCCATCCTGAGAGGGTCTGGATCGAGGGGCTGATGGGGCAGTAAGGTGCTGTCCCGTTCCCCTTCCATCGCACACAGTTGACTGAGAGTGGAGTGTTGTGGCGGATCTTCAGAAAAACAGCCTGTTTGTTGAATGGTGCCTCCTTCACTGTGTTGGCCAAACAGCAGAAGATGGGGGCTACTCTGATCACATACTAGACCAGGTATAGACATAGACCAGGCATAGACTCATTATCTCCAATAATTCAAAAAGCTGTTTTCAGAGAACAGAGAGGCCTCCCTTACAATTCCATACAAAAAACATGTTATACAATAACAAATAATATAACAATGGGGGTATTCCATGAAGCGAGCTAAAGCAAAAGTCTGGCTTATTTGGTCAATCCAGACTTGTGAAATCCTCAGTTCCACCAAAGTGACCAGAGTAACCAGAGGTAAGAAGCACCCGGGCACAAACCTGGTTGGGACCAGGCTAACTATCAAGATTATTTTAGCTCTGTCTCCAAGAATGTCTAAAGAAACAGTTTTGTCAAAAGTTTCAGCACATGCACTCACACACCTGTGTTAGAACACCTGTCTCTGTCTGATACAGTTTAAAAAGTGACTTTTACTAACCATATGCTCCTACGCACACGTGTCTGTGGACGCTGCACTCATCAAAAAGGCACAGATAATAAAAGTCTATGGCCATTATTTCAGGTGGCTGTTGTGAGGGGCAGTGCGGATTTTACACATAGACAGACTCTGGTTTGGACTCTGAGGATGAACTGGTTTTCAGTGGGTGGTGGCGCGCTCCTTCATCACGTCTATTTCGCTCTGGCAAAAGGAGAAATTTAATTTGTCAACTGGACAAAAGTTTATTTGGTAAACACACATCTATCTACACACATCTATCTCTCTCTCTCTCTTATTCCTTCGTTTCTCGCTCCCTGTCAAACTGCAAACATGTCGGCCTGGATTTTATTGTTTCTTCTAGGCTACATGTGAAGAGTTCCGTTGCAGCTTCACTTTTAGGCACAGCAGAACTTAAGCTCCACACGTACTACAGCACACCGGGAAGGGGTGAGGCAACCTCATTCCCCAGCCCGCATTTACCAGGCTCCGCACTACGCAGCAAGCCTCCTCTCTGCCCGCAGATTGACCAGAAGAAGAGGAGGAGTGAACAAACAGTTCTAGTTCTAGCAAGTCCTTTTTTTCCATAAATAGACATGAGGAGGTGTGCCTGTGTTGTCTTTAATAACAGAGGTAGATCACACAGAGACATGAGTGCAATACAAACACAGAGTCATTATAAACATTGAGTCAGTTGCACATGTTTACATCACCAGCATCAGTCTCTGAGCCAGACTCAAACATTACGGCTCAAACTACTCAAACTATTAACACCCTGTTATGCATCTATAGGCACCACTTATTTCTGCCCAAAAAGAATAATAAAGGAAATAGTAACTTATGAGAAGAAAGTGCAAATCTTAGAAAATAGGAAACATCTACATTCACAACATTTTGCTGCAGCTCAGAATTTTCAGTCACGTCGGATAAACTAACTTAAAGGGCCTATGCTAGTTTTTTCATGTAATTAAGGAAAATCTGTTTTGCCCCTGTACAGATATATTGTAAAAGCAGCTTACAATGAGACTGATGTCTATCTGCATTTAATTACTGTTTTATTCTCTGTGAAACAGGAAGTGTGTCCTTAGCATGCTGTTTGTTAGCTTTACCATGACAATAAAACCATGAATCTGTAATAAGAACAAATAAGATCTTACTATAGGCTACTTCACTGGATTAAACTACTATTGCCTCTGAACGAGAAAGGACTTTCAGCAAAGCAAAACTACATTAAGATGTGCATATGTCTTTTTATTAAAACACCAATCCAATTATTACCATAATTTAGTTTTATGAAAAGAAATTATTTTATTAAAGACATATGGATAAGACATGTGGATAAGAGCCAACATTTTGAAATTTGCATGCATGCACGGAAACAGCTGCATCTGACACACTTTAACATGCTACTGTAAATACAAAAAAACATGTCAAATGAATGCAGAACATTCATTCACCTACAGTAAAACAATCTGTAATATAAAAATATTTAGTCACAAAGAATCATGAAAATGTAACTGCACTGTAGCTGTTATTTTCAGAATGCTGACAAATATACACAGATCAGACTTTGTTTTCCTAATTTTTTTTAATATTCTCATTATATCATAATCTCATTTGATATCTTTTGCATATCCTGCACACAACATTATGCACAAATTTACAGTAATCAGATAGACATCACATAGTATATCTTATTCAATCTTTCAACACAAACACACACTTCTCTTTTTTTACTATACATATATACAAAATTGCACACATTTCTGGAGTAACCGTGTTCTACAGGCCATGTGCAAAGCTGAGTTTTCTGTTTGTGATCTCTGCTTACAAGAAGGTCAAACTTTCTGTAAACGTATCAGTATGCAGACCACTCCTCACATTGGGCCTCATTCATGAATCTCTTCTTAAAAAATGTTCATAACTTCAACTTTAAGAAGATGCTGAGAGAACTTCTGCCCCAGATTCTCAAAACGTTCTTAAGCTTACAAGCTTACAAATTCCTTCTTAAGTGACAGTATATATATTCACCAACACCGAGCTACGAACACCTCCACGCTCATTTACATTTCATGTACATAGAAAATGAATGTATTTGGTTAGAAACGTCCTCTGAACTTAAAAATATGGCCAAAATGGGTCTGGCGATGACAAGTGCAAGCGCGAGGAGAGAGTGAACGAGGAGGTGAGGTGGAGCGCGTCTACAGACAGTCGGTGTTTCCCAATTGTCTGGATCCTCGGCTTCTGAACCACTTCGGGCAGATCCGTGTCATCAGAGCTCCGCCAAGTGGTGCTCCAGTTCCCCCAAAGCCCTTACGCCCTCCGCGCTCGACTCCTCCGTTTGGCTCTCACCAAGGATGCACGTGGTTGAAATTGTCCACAATGCACCGCAACTTACTTTTTTAAAAGAACTTTATTAAATGCATTTTAATAAAATAAAACTCATTCTACAATAATTAAAAAAAAATATATATATATATATTAAATAAATATTTTGCTATTTTAGCCACATTGCTCCAAATAACACTATTATCAGATCGAATTAATTAAAATCAGGGAAAATGCAGCAGAATCTCTTAAAGAATGAGACTGGGAATGCAATTAGCCTATCATCCGAATATGGTTCTGCCTGTGTATTTATTTCTGTAGGTTAATTATCAGCCTAAATAACTCAGTAACAGATGATTCACTCAGCCTTTATTATTATTCACATGTTTTAATGCATGTTGACACATAAAAACACCTCTGAACACTTCAAATTTGTAGAAGCATTGACTCAAGAGTTTTATCGCGTTTGATTTGGTCACAGGTGCGCTCCAAGAGCCAAGTGTTCAGGGCTTTGCCTAGGAGGAGCCGACTCTGGAGGATCCTGGGAACTGAGAAACACCCTACGGCTGTTTTACAGCTTCAAATGTCCAAACTCACATGAGCACACTCGGTGAGGGAATATTTAAGTCATAAACTTAATGAAATAAGCCGCTTTAATTGTATTTATCGCGCTTTCTGCGATCGCGGACCCGTGGTAAACAGGGAGGGGAGGAGGGGGTGCGTGAGTGTGCGCTCTGGTCATGGGGGGTCTGGGGGTGTTGGGGGTGTTGTTGAATAGGTCACACATAAGCACTAAAAGCATAAACAGCTTACTCCTTGCACATGCGCATGAAAAGCTTGTGCATACACCACATTTTCTTACACATGCTAATGAATAGCTTGCGCATAAACCATTTTTTTATGAGCATGTCTGTCAAAAGCTCACACACAAACTACATTTACGTTATACATACACCACTTCTGTCTTGTACATCCACTTCAAAAGCTCACACACATATTACTTTTACTTTGCACACACACCACTTTTGTCTTGCACATCCAAATTTGTTTGTAAGAACGTTTCATGAATGAGGCCCATTGCCTTTCTTTTGTGTTAATAAAGCATGCAAATGTGGCTTTTTAAGGTAGCATTTTACATCAGATTTTAAAATAATTCATTTCAGTCTAGCTTAATTGACTATATTTGCAGAAAATGGGCAAGGGAAGTGTTTTATGTACATCATTATTTTCATTAGCTACACAATGCATTAAAGTGAATAAACTGACAGTCCATGTCAGTGTCCATGTGTACACTGCTCACCGCGTTGTCCGTATGTTCTTGTACTGACACAGCAGCAGGTGTTTGAAGGTGTTCTTGAAGGTAGCATTGCAAAGGGCGTAGCAGGCTGGGTTGATGGTGCTGTTGATGTAGCACAGCCAATAGCCGATCATCCACAGGGAGTTGGGGATGCACACAGAGCAGAAGGTGTTGACCAGGACCATCACATTGTATGGAGTCCACGTGACTACAAACGCCACCAGGATGGCCATAATGGTACGCGTCACTTTCTTCTCACGAGAAGAAACACTCCTCTTCTTCCACTTGGATAATGCGTTCTGCTTTGTTACCTGGAGGAGGAGGGGAGCAGCATTTTAGCAATCAATAAAAATGTCCAGCATAATAAAAATCCGAATAAATGTTACACTGTGTTCTTTCATATATTCATTTTTCTGGCCTTGTTTGTGAGTCTTTCTCTCTTGTATGAAAGCTAAATAAATTACCTTGAAGAGGGTCCTGGTGGTAAGACTCTGCCTGTCAGCGGCAGAGCTTCCTGGAGAGGGTGGTTGTGGTTTTCTTGCTCCATTTGCTCCATTGTGCGATGTGCCATTGGTGGAGGCCATGCCTCCAGATGTCGAGGCCTGAATGTTATCATCCATATTGTCAGCCATGTTGTCCTCGGGGCATTCCTCTTTGCACAGTGTACTTCCATTCTGCTGCTGCAACATCTCCTTCTCCGTAGCTTCACTGGGAGGCTCCTTGGGGGGCTGGCTGTTCTGAGCCTCTCCCTCCTCCTGGCTGTGAGAGGGGCCTTCACCTAGACTGGTCCCGGACGCCTTCCTGCAGTCCTTCTTCACCCGGCTGCGACTGGCCATGGAGATGCGCCAGTACAGGTAGATCATGATGGCCACAGGTAGGTAAAATGCTGCTATGGCCGTTCCAAACGTCACCACAGGGTTGGAGAAGAACTCAATGTAGCACTCCTCAGGAGGCACTGTTCTCCCGCCCGCGATAAACTGCCAGAACAGAATGGCAGGGGCCCAGAGGATGAAAGACAGCACCCAGGCCGCCGCAATCATCAGGCCCGCCATCTTGGTGCTGCGGCGGGCTGGGTAGCTGAGAGGTTTAGTAACGCAGAAGTAACGGTCAAAGCTAATGATGAGCAAGTTCATGACTGAAGCATTGCTCACGACATAATCAACAGCTAGCCATAGGTCACACACCACCGCACCCAGGGGCCAGTAGCCAATCACGATGTAGACGGTGTAGAGGTTCATGGAGCAGACACCGATAATGAGGTCTGCACAGGCCAGGCTGAACAGGAAGTAGTTGTTGACAGTCTGCAGGTTCCTGTTTACCTTTAGAGAAACAACATGAGCAGGCTGTCAGATGCTAATCTTTTTGAGCGCAGCATGATTTGTGTTTTCTCTTTTCTATTAGATTAGCACTCGGCAAAGGGGAACGGCACGCTACTGGCTCTTTCAATCTAATGTGGCAGGAAGTTGTTGCCATTACCCTAAAGTTTGTTGAAAAAGTTAGTTCATGAAATTGTTATTTTAAAATTATTTACACCTGATCAGTTTACATTACAAAATGATTTAGCTCTAATTTGGGCTTTCATAATATGAATATGTATTTCTTGCCACTTACAGCTGTTGGTGTTTGCTGCAAACAAAACTGTGCAACACAATTATATATTAATTAATGTATTTAAATGGGCAATGTGAATTATGTACTTACATTTGTTGTGTTGTGTTTTAATTATACTATATGTAGGCATATATTGACTAAATAATATGTTGTAATGTTGTTAAAAGAATGTGTTTATTTTTATAGTAACATTTCATATTTACCGTTAACTTATATAAGGAACACATTTCATAAAGCTGACCTATCTGTGTCCCCATATACGAGGCAAACATGTTCAAATAGAGCTCTTACTGATAATAATCGTAATGCTGATTAATTCTTAATTATAAAAACATTGGACATGATATCGCATTTATGTTGCCATTTGGTGTTTTGGTTCTCAATACCATTATCTAAACGGAAAGCAGAATGCCTTCTGAGCCTCACATGAGTCTCTCATTTGGGTTGCAAATTTCAGTGCTATGATCCAGTGAGTTTAAACCTAAAAGGGCTCTGTCTCTGATCTGCCTCCTCAGCACCTGCAGCCAACCATGAATCAGTGCTAGTGCAGTCCCTGAGTGAATTCTGGCACATGCAACCGAGGGTCAGTTGTGAATGTAATACTTTTTAAAAAACTGTAAGAGCGCACCCTACATACAGTTCCTTTAATCACTGTACTTATGTCCAATGACATCCGAGCACTAAATAAAAGTATACACACCTTTATAGAGAGCATGACCAGGATGTTCCCGATGACAGTGATAAGACTGAGAGAGCCTGCCACCAGAATGATGAGGCCGATCTCTAGGGCCGTGTAGTGGCTTTTGGAGAAGAGGCCTGGGCTGGGGTCCACACTGCTCATATTGGCTGTATCGGAGGAGTTTAGACTGGCCATTCACTCCCTGTTCCTCTCATGACACACTTAGGACATCTTCTGCTCCTCCTGCTAAAAAAAGACAATAGATTAGTTTTAAAGTAGGGATGTTGTGTTCCTGTGGTTATCTGAGAGTGGGGGGCAGGTGTTTTATCTTTTGGATACAGCTCGGCTCAGGTGCAGATGAACGACAGGTGAGTAAATATAGACTTAGACCGATGGGTTTGCTAACCGACAGTACTACCCCAAATCCTGGTATCTGAAAACACAGTGTGAGCTGATTTGGATGTGACATTTGCCAAAAACTGTAAAGCCAGTGGTTCACAAGACCAATTAGACTTTTGGGTTATCAGAGATAACCAGTTAAAGGTACAGTGTGTCACTTTCTGGAGGTAGCACATCACCTGCATGATTCCATGGAAATGGAAAGTCAAAATTTAGAGAAATTAAAAGATAGCCTTTTGTTACATCAAATGCACAATGAGAAGAAGGGTCACAATGGACTTTTCAAAAGACTTTGGGGCTCAATGGGCCATCACCATATGGGTATCTGAATAATAGTCAATTCACCAGAGACTAGTCTACAGTTTTTATGGATTGGTACACTTTAAATGGCTTATTGAACTTCATCAAGTGTTATTTGTCCTATCAGCAACACAGGTCTTCCTGCGTCTGATATAGAAGATCAGTGGTTAATTCAGCCTGACCACATAAATATTTCAGAGATAATGCTAATGATCCATTATGGCCACTCTTATATGAGACAAGCCACCTTAATCAACCCTTTGCTTGGTATCTTTCATATGAAAAGTGTATGAACAATTTACACATCTGACACCATATTTGCTTTAAAGCTACTATCTGTAATTAGACTGGCTGACCCGCCCCTGTTGTATTGTCATATACATATCACTACTAGATTTATGTTACTGCTACGTTACCGCAGTCTGATAGTGTGCCAGCTTTAGACTGAGAGCAGGTGAGGGGAGAGGGGAACAGGTTTCACAACAGCTACCTACTGGTGAAAAAAAAATAAAAAAGAAACCTTACAGACGGTGGCAGTCTGATAAAGTTGGTACCAGAAGTTAGCCACTACTCTGATAACTCAAAAACAAAAGAAGTGTCTCTGCATTATGTTTGGGAACCACACTTTAATACCTAATTTTGACAAAATATTAGTCAGTCGTTAAGACCACTCTTGTGCACAATTTGCACAAATCAGTCCGTAAAAAGTGAAGTTGTTATCTTGATCACCCTGACCAACAGGACTAACAGGATTTTAATTTGTGCGACTCAGCTCCAGTCAAATGGGCCCAGCCTTTGGAAATTGTACAACCAGTTAGGCAGACATTTGCTGTTGCAGAGGAGTAAGTGATTTAATGCAAAAAGATATTTACTAAAATGGAGTTATCTACACAATCATATTTGCCTCTCCACAGACTGATGAAAAATGTCAAAAATTATTACCATGGGTGTCTGTTTTTGTGCTGGATGGATACAATGAGGGTTAGTGTTGTTTCCAACGAGGCCACCCACGCAAGGTCACCATTTAGTGTTTTAGATAAAAGCCTTTGCTGCTGTGTCTGCCTATTTGGAGCTTAAAATCACCAATAATTATGGAACATTATCGGCCGGGGGGAGGTCACTTACTGTTACGCCCTGAAAGACATGTTAGAATTCCATGCAGCGACATATCAATGCGATTAACTGATGTATTCTGATGAAGAAATCAATGTAAAGACACTTAAAGGGGCGTGTGGAGGTCTTTGAATACTGGTAAATCCCTGTAAGTGAGTCCATTAGGCCACATGATAACATCAGACTGTACCTGAGAGATGGGTCCTTCCTGCTCCTACAGACAGATCAAACTTCATTACAGTCACACTAACTAAGAAGGACTTACACAGTAGGCTCTGTTCTGGGCTCCTCCGCTGCATATGAAAAGGGGACACTTTGTTATTTTTTGTAATTTAAAATATATTTTTTTTGTTTTTGTTTTTTTTCCCTTGGGTATATAGTATTGAACTATAACAAATGTAGATGATTGTTTTACATTTTGTTCAATGTAAACCACAATATTGATCTACAAAGACTTAATAATAGAAACAGGTCCACTGACTTCCTGTTCAGAACTCCTGAAATCATAAAGCAAGACTAGCATGACTCTGCCAGCCTTATTACGCTCATAGTGAGCAGAAAGGAGCAGCAGACAACACAGAACAGCCACAGGAAAAGAGGCTTTTTGTTATTTAAAATAAGTTTCAGCTTGAAAAGGTTAAATAAACTTCCAATTCTATATTTGAATGTGGACGTATTGGCTTTTAACCACAGCAAGCTGTAGATTTTTTAGTTTGACATTTTATAACCCTACATGACATGACTTGAATTTTTGGAAAAATCTAAATACAGAGCAGTGGGCGGGGATACGTGAAAACAAATTTTCTGAGCACTTAAGGCTCAAATGCAAGACAATACACAGAATTACTCAAGCATCCACGAATCAACAGAAATACTACTCTGAGTAAGCTAATGGAATAAATACTCAATACACCAAAAGTATATTTTACATAATATGCCCTATTTTGACATAAAAGGTGTTGTAGGAAAAAGTGCATTTTTCATGAAAAAATGACATGATAAAAACAGTGCAGGAGTTTTATTTTCTTACAAGTTACGCACCTGTCACCTACTCAGTTGTGCAGGGCTCTTCTTGCAATGAAAATAAAAGAACATAAAAGACTCTTTTACACTAAATTATGTTATATACAACATGGTTACAACACAGATGTCAACTATAGCTCAGAGTAGAGTGGACGATAGGTTCAGTCTGCCCCAGGGTGCCTGTGGCTGGGAAATAGTAGGTTAATATGTATTTTAAAAGCCAAAGCTGACTCACACTTGTAAATACCTAATGCTCATTATTGAGATGTGTGGTTGTATTGTACATGTGTGAATTGTGTAAATGTGTTTGGGTCAGAGAGTGGACAGTGCGAATAGTTCTTATTGTTGACTGAATGTAAGGTCAAGTCTCTGGACAAAAGATGATCAAGCCTTCTTAGTCCGAGCGCCTCAGCTTTGGAATGGCCTGGCTGAGGAGATAAGGCTTGCACAATCAGTATCTTCTCTTAAATCACTTCTTTAAACATTGTCCCTTCAAATAAAGACTCAAATAAAAAACAAAATTAGTGACATCTCACTAAACTCACTAAACTGTACATTTCTGTGTACATCCAAAGTTTCAGCCCATATGATATTGTATTCCACTTTAATAACTTTGCTTGTACTGTACACACTTTTCCCCATCCCTCCTTAGACCCTATCCTCCATTCAGACATACATAACTAGTGCTTCTTAATTGCTATTGGGAGTGTACTGGAGAGAGTCACCCAGACAGGCCGCATTTCTTTGACAGGCACAGAAACACAGTCATTAGATGGAGCAGATGCTGCCTGCAACAGCTGGACCGGTAATCTGCTCCTTGAATATACTCCTCATCTGGAGCTGTTTAAAAACCCCACCGTGTACCTGATATGATATGAACACAGTATAAAGCAAATAGGAAGCTAGAGAGATTGTATTGTTTGCACAGACAAGCTGGGGACAGTTCACAGTGTACAGACCATATAAAAAAACTTAACTAACCCTATGATCAAAGAGTTCAATCTTCAGTATATATTTGTATACAGTTTCTTTGGATTGCTATTACAAACTCTTTAAAATATTGCAGGTTTTAGTAACCAATAATTGTGTATGTGTATTTAAAGGTGCATTATGTCGCTTTTCTGGTGGAGGTTTGCAACTTGCCTCTCTGAGATTTTAGAGCTTTGACTGGAACGTTCCACAATATGGCATTAAAAACATATCTACTTTGCATTTATTCAATTACAGGTGTTTTTATTGCTCAAAATGATATTGAAATACATATATTCTTTAAGGGTGTTAAATTTGTGATGAATTAAAAGACAGCTTAACATGAAAATGAGCGGTCCAGTCCAAAAAGTCTGAACTTAGTGAACGAGCTTTAGTACGAATTCCACATTACATTTTATAAATGAGACTCCTGACCATTAAGTTTGTCTGATGGCATTGTCTGCTTGTCTAAAGATTATCTAAGTTTAATGCTAAACTGTGGAACCTTCCTGACAAAATTCCATGGATTCAAGCAGCTAGGGGCCCTGAAAAGTGACACTGTGTGCCTTTAAATCTTAACAAATTTTCACAATAAAATCTATCTTGAATAATTTGTAAAACAGTGACCTACACCAAGGCACTGGCGCAGTATAGACCTGACATACTATTTAAATTTTCTCATTGGGTCACAACACAATAATGTTTTAATCATTTTAAGTAGAATTTAGTCCGTAGAAAGTTGATCAGTTAAACATGTATACTTCCCACGTTCATACAAACTTCATTTTATGACAATTTACCCTTCCAACGCTTTCTCCATGTCACTTTGCCACCTCAAATTTAATTTCACAAAAGTGTGTCCCAATTCGCAGAGTGGGAAATTTCACATCAGCCTGAGCGCTAGCCTCACAAAAGGGTGCAACCGAGTGCAAAAAGTCAATGTGCAGGCTGTTACTGGAAGACAGGCGTGTGCAGTGGGTGGCAAAATGAGGTCTGGCATCGCACCAAGCAAGAATAAAGAAACACGATATGAATTATTGTGTAGAAAAGCATGTGTATTGTATAGTGATAGAGCAAATTGAATGCAAGCAGGGGATTCCCTCAGCGCAGGGAGACTGGGGAATCCGGAGGCAACTAAACAAATCATGTCATTCAAGTTGAAATCAAGCAAATGCTTATGTCTCCCATGAGGCTATAGCAGTGAGCCACATTTCAGAGTGACAGTGCAGAACTACTATTTACAACTATTACTTCATGCTCATAAGCAATCAAAAAAATAATTTTGAGTATGTTTTCTTTAAGCTACAAAAATCTTACTATGATACAGAATCTTCATTCTTCTTGATTATGCATATTTAGCTTTTTGCAAATTTGGCACTTTTACTGTGACTTACTTAAGCATGTTAATGTAAACAAGGCAATTATTAATATTGTTCAAATGCCATATGAGTCCCCTAATTTTTGTTTTATTATCATGTACATTTTCATAATACACAATTTCTCCAATGCAAAATGTACTAATAATTCACCTAAATATTTCACTTTTATTTTAGATCCTTTAATATAAAAAAAATGGGCTTACCTGGACTGGTGGGAATGTATGGGTGAAGTGCAGCCCAGTTTTGTCCATATTACTGAACATCAGAGAACAGTTACATGGATGTGGCCCCTCCTCTGACGAGAAGCAGTGTGGTTAGTGTAGCAGCAGACCCAGGCACTGTCAGACAGAGGAGGGAGGGGTTAGGGCCCTATTAGCCACAGTCGTGTAGCATCCCTCAAAGCCAGGGTCACCAATATGAACAAACAACCAGCAGATAGAGGAGAGAGGGCATCTGTGAATCGTGATGTGGAGAGCAGTTTGGAAAGGGTTAAGAAGCTCAGGAAACATGGGGTGTTCTGTGCATAATCTGTTAATGGGATAGAAATTAGACTATATTAAGGGACACAATGCATGTGATTCAGCTAAATAGTTAAAGGTGCACTATGTAACTTTTCTCATGGAGGGTCCGTCACCTGCTTGTTTCTATGGATATGTCATTGCTCTGCCTGGAATGTTCCACAGTATGACATTAAACAGCTCTACCTTACATTTATTCAATTACAAATGGTTTTATAGCTCAAAAATGCCTAGAAAAACAGGTATTCTGACTGTGAGCAGGATTGCTGCTCCACAGATCTGACTTGTAACTTGGTCTGTTTTGATCTCCATGAAGCTAGAAGGTTTAATACCATATTGTGAAACATTCCAGACAAAGGAATAACATCTCCATGGAGAAAAGCATTAGACGGACCCTCCACCAGAAAAATTCCACAATGCACCTTTCACTAAGTCAATCCTAAACTTGGGTTAAAGTAGGTCTTAACCTATGCCTTCTGAGGTTTATATGTGGACTAAACTCAAATTAAACCATAAATTAAGTATATTTGAACTCGGTCTGATGACTGGAATTAACTAAAATGACTAGAAATCAGAGTAATACAAATAATTTCGATTTGAACAATTGTGACTAAAAAACTAAAATACGACTTATTTAACTCGACATTTCAAGATCATCATTTAGTTTGAATGGGGGAAATATCTGCCTAAAATAAGGCCTTTTCAGATGAGCAAAACAACCCATAGGTACATCAAGTAAATACATTAAACTGTAGTCACATAATACAATTAAGAGTAAACTAATAAACCAAGACCCTTAGCATCCAAAGAAGGTCTAAAGCAAGTCTATTCCCCGTCAGTGCACCATGACTAACAAACTTCACATTTAGGGCTCAATCAAAGCATGGCTAACATCTATCACTTGAATGCAACATTTGTGTGGACCACCAGAGGCGACCTGCACACCACTGGAGGCACACCCCAGCTTGAGAACCCTTACTGTAGGCCATAATGACATGTTATAAGCCTAAATGTAAACCTTATGGAAATGGAGAGAGGAGAGGGCTGGCTGTCCTGCCAGTACAGGCTGCGGGACTCTAACCTTTGAAGACTCTGTTGTTGTGACCTTTAAACCAAATGGTGACGCAGTCCGCCCTGGCTCTACGATGACCTTACTTTGATGGAATTACCACAGAGAATAATGGCCACTCTCTGGGGGAACAATATTGCAAATGAAATAACAAGCATGCCATCAAACATCAGGACATGTAAACACGGGGCAATGGCTGGTTGGCCAAGACAGACAAAAAAAATGTACAGGAAGATTTATTGGCATAAGGAGATAGTTAATCATGGGCACATTATTTCAATTTCTTTGGACAGTAAATCTTTTACAACAGAGAATGCAAGACCTAATCCTAGCATTCAGAAGTAAAGTTAAAGAGAATGTTCCGGTATAGGGATGGCACAAGATCTTGTTAGATAAACTTGAAACAAGATTGCCCAAACTGAAAATAATCTTGTGAGATTTTTTTATGTTTGGATTGGATAAAAAATCGAGTTAAGTGCTGGCAAATACATTTTTTTGAGATGCTGTAGTCCCAAAAAGCTCTCGTACAATGACAGCAGAAATATTAAATCAAAGTAAATCAAAAATGCTGAGCACCAAATTGAGAATTGGACAATTTATTTATTATAAACAATGTCAAAATCTTGTCTTGTCTCGTTCTCGTAGACCCAATCTCGTGTCTCGTCTTGTCGTGTGGAAATTGTATCTCGTCCCACCCCTATTCCACTATATTCTACATTCATGGGGGGCAAACATGACTCAGAGGTTTGAACATTCACCCACGAATGAAAAGGTTTGCAGTTAGAAGTCAGGACCCATCCCTGACATGGGCAGCTGTGTCCTGACTCCTGACGAGACACTTTGCCCATCTAGCCTGTGTGGGAATAGTGCATGGCGAGTTATTGATTGTTGGTGCTTGGAGGGGCCACGCAGAATTGGTAGTCACGCTTTAGTCCATCTATCCAAGGTTGGCTGCTGTGTCTACAGAAGCTGCCTACCACCAACATGTGTGGAAGTGCGCTAATGAAACTGTATGTAATAATATGGCAGGTAAGGTAAATGGAGTGTGGAGAGAGTTGCAAGAGCTGGTTTGAAAAATTATGTTGTTTCATTTCACAGGAATGACTTTGCCAAAACACATTTTTATGAATATGATTTTCTGCTACATTTAGTGCTTTAACTTCTACACAAATCCAACCTTTCATTTTGTTATAGGGCATGTCTGCAAATGGCACAGTCCTCCTCTGTCATGGCTCAAATCAATAGAGAACTTGAGGCAGTGTTCATCATGGATTTACATGGGTATTCTGCTGCTTCCTGGACCGTTTCCTGTCATAAATAAGACCGCCCAGCACATATTTATCCCTTCTACTGAAATATAATCTGACTGGAGATGATTGACAAAGGAAATGCAAGCGTAATGATGGATAATGAACTTCTGAGCTGAAGCTGAACAGCAGATGGACATTAGATCAACTTTGTGTTTGGGTGTTTCCTGACACTGTGACACTCCCATAGTTAATAAAAAATATGATTATATTCTGAAATATGCATAACTTGTTTTTGATAGGGTACTTTTTAGTGCTGTTAAACAATCTTACAATGGGCGATGGCATTTGAAAGAATATGTCTTTTAAAGGGCCAAAAAACAATTCTGGCTTCCTGAACTTTTGGGCCTTTAGTAATGGTATACTGCATCAATGAGTCGCCGCTTATTGACGCACATGTAACGTAAACTGGCAGAATGGATATGTGTAGCACTCTGGAGTGCAGTTATACATAAATGCAACAGTAGGAGCTGTATCCCCCAAATTGAGGGAATTCACTTTGCTGTGCAGGGTCAATTCTAACAAAAAGATGACAAAATGAATTACCACCTAATGAAACAAGATGTCTTGAGCTTTGGAAGAGAGACAGACTGAATATGCTGGACTATTCAAACATGTATAATGAAACAAAACACAGTTCCATGTATGTTTTTTCATCAGGTATGCTTTGCTAACTAAGGTTTATAAATTTGTCTTGAATAGCATTTATCCAGATCTTGAACCCAGATCTATAGTTGTAGCACAGTGTTATAACCACTGTACCATGGTGCCACTTGGCATTTATCTGTGTTTCTATATTCCCTGCATGCCTTCTTTGGACACAAACGGCCTTAACCCTATGTTTAATTCATATTTCTGCAGTTATGTGTATGTTCTATTGGCCACTGGCTATGTTATTACATGTGAAAATGTCCTCTTGCATAAGCCCGGATATAGCGTGTGCACCAATGGAGATGGCTAAAGGTCTACATTAAAGCCTTCTTTATTCTATACAATAGCTGTATGTTTTTATGACTGCCGTATGTGCTGCCATAATGGTTAGACAGGGGTAAAAGCAGGGCGCATTGCTTCAGGGCTTATTTTAGCATAACATCGCAAGCCAATAAAAAAGAAAACATATAAAAATCACTTTAGAAAACAAATCAATAAATAATTACTATTTTTTAACTAGTTTTTTTTATTACTACAAATTTGCAAAAAAGTTTTAAATGTGATGTCACCCTTTTTGTCAAAAGAATACATGCTGTCCTCTTCAGTGTGAAGAGGGTTACATAAATGTGGCTGTCTAGCATTTCTTGTGATGGATGTGGCAACAATAAAGCTCTTTCCTTTGGACTACTTTGCCCCGGGACAGATGTGGCAAAATGAGGTCACAGAGTGGGAGCCATAAGACAGCTGTTTGAATGGAGAGGCTGTGCATGTAACACTCAGACACGGCACTTCCACACACTTTGGAGCAGGGATATGGGTTGGATGATGAGAGGCCATTTTAAAATTGTGAATGACTGGAAAGAAGTTGTGAAAAAGGGTAGCGCTGCAGGATGGCCTAGGGGTTAAGTTGTTTAGATCTCGAATAGTCCTATAACTGGTACTCAGAAAACCCAATATTTTCTTAGGTGGAACTTGGTTTAATTCCCACTGAAGAAAAATACTTCAGGTATTAGAAGGCAGTAAAGAAATAAACAAAGTGAAATAATGGATTCAAAAATATTTTTCTTCTATGTCAAACTAATAGTCTAAGTATAGCTAATGATCCAAGATATACTATTGTAACTTTAAGAACTAATAAATTCATGTAGAGCTCAATACATTTAAAAGAAAGTCAGTGTAATAATGCTGTGCCGATTTCTGAGCATACAAAAACTCCAGGTATGAGGAAACAACACTGTAACACAGTCAAAATCATAAAAGTAAATTTGGCATAATATTGGCCTTTTAAAGGTGCACTAACTTTTCTAGTGGAGGATCTGCCACCTGCTTGTCTCTATGGCGATGTTATTGCTTTACCTGGAATATTCCACACTAGAGCGTTAAATTTATCTGTCTTCATCTAGAAAAAGTGTTGACACCACCAGGTCATAACTATGAAAAAGTGACCCCATTCACAGCAAATGCATATTTTAAACACCTGTAACTAGATAAATGCAAAACAGATAAGTTCAATGCAATATACTGGAACATTCAAGACAACGCAATACCATAAGTAGATAAGGAGTTTGCGTTCCCTACTCCAGAAAAGTTACATTTTGTGGCTTTAATTCAAATAAGATTCTTAGAGTTAACCCTCTGAAACAGACTGCATCATTAGCCTCTCCCACTTCTTTTTCCTTCACTATCTGCAGAGCTATCTACTCAACTATATTACATCATGTGCTGTTAGGGCCATATTAACTCTGTAAGTCCTCCCCTGACCTGCAGCTAGTCGTGACACCAGCCTCCCTGCTTCTGCAATTCAAACACCACCAATAATGCACCAGTTTTCTGAGCCTGCTGTAACCGCCAGGAACATGAATATATGGACTTGCTTATGATTAGTTATGCAAATACCATGTAGTCTTAAAGAGCATGCATTACACACTTAAGGCAATTAATACAGTTTTAGGTACACAGACCCTTCCTACTATTGTTAATATATTGTGGTGCATTACAATGCTTTCAAAATAGTAGTAGGTGGTTGGTGGTTCAATTCTACCCAAGAACAATGTTTATTACTGTCCTTGAGCAAGACGCATCACAGCTCTTGCCTTCACCTTCTGTAGAATTTGAATGTGAGGTATTCAACCTTCGCAATAATTTTATTTTATGTACTTTCTCTTCATCTTTTCTATGATTATTGCTGCAGAGAATACATTTTAATAAACATAAATTACAGTAAAATGAGCAAAATTACGCACACAAAAAAACCCCCTCTCTAGTTAGAATGTTGTCACTTCCTCAAAAACCTGGAGTTGTGTTTGGTTTCATTCACACATGTTTGAGTAATCCTTTATTATTAGTCTATATCTCAAAAGCACTAAATACTCTGTTCCTGAAGTGATAATTATCAAGTTAAGAGCTACCTTTTACCTTTTGTTTAGTAGAGATTGGAAATTCCAATTATGCAAATGATTAGTGAAGGTGTACAGAGTTTAAAAATGCAGGATTTGGGTGTTAAATATGCGTGAATGAAACAAAACACAACTCCATATGTTTTTGATGAGGAAATAACATTATAACATAGATCAGAAAATAGCGTAATATGGGCCCTTTAAACAACATAAACTTTTTTATGTTCATTTTTTGTATGTTTTATGTTGCATTACTCGTCTTATCCATTTGATGTCGCTATTTTTTTCACTACTAGACTGAATTCTTTATAGTACAATATTTGTATTAACAGAAATCAAGGCCTGGATGGTGACAACAAATAAGTCCAACATGTGTAAAAGTTGTGTATATAATAAAGAATATTTTGACTGTCATTCAGTGTGGTTGTTTTTGCTCTCTGAATAGAAACCATAATAGAAACTGGACGTTATGTCATGTCTCTACTGCTATCTAGTGGTCATATCTGTGACTTTTGCATTGTCTCCTGAATTGAAGCCATATGATCTATTTCTATTGTCCTACCTGACATAAGGAAGGGAGCAGTGCTGTTGTAGGACATCAAGTACATCACAGGGCCAACCACTGGGATTTATTGGAGACAACAATTCTAGTGTCCCTGCAGGGCTACCATACATTCACATGCAAAGTAGGAGAATGTGGGCAGACTTTCCTTTCACCTTCAGAGGTCATTGAAAGGCCAAGCCCTTTCATAAGTTCATATTACTGATTACTCCTGAAAACAAAAGAATAAGTGGGTTTCTCTCTTTTTATATATAGGTATCTCCATTCTGTTGTTAGCAATATGTGATAGACCTGACATACAATTATGAAAAAAATCTAAATTAGGCAATTCAGATTTCTGTGTTCAAATCAGTCGCACCATTCAACATAATTTTAGATGTAAAAAAAAAATGCAAAAAAAAACAACATAACTGATTAAATGTGTTTTGTCTCTGACCCGTGACATAGCATTTACATTCTAGAAGTGAGCTGATCATATATATAAGAATGTGTTCCTCACCTTCCACGGTGGTTGGTCTCCCTCACCCTCATCCAACTCGGGCCCTCTACCAGAGGCCTGGGAGCTTGAGAGTTCTGCGCAGTATCTTTGCTGTTCCTAGTTCCTGCGCAGTATCTTTGCTGTTCTGGGCCGAGATGTCTGATGTTTTTCCGGGTATCTGCTTTAGCCACTCCTCCAGTTTGGGGGTTACAGCCCCGAGTGCTCCGATTACCACGGGCACCACTGATGCCTTCACCTTCCAGGCCTTCTCCAGCTCTTCCCCTGGTATTTCTCTAGTTTCTCATGTTCCTTTTTTCTGATATTACCATCGCTTGGTATTGCAATGTCCACCACCACGATATATATATATATACATACAGTATATATATACATTATATATATATACATACAGTATATATATACATTATATATATATACATACAGTATATATACATAGTATATATATAGGGACAAAATAGGGACTGTATATATATATACTGTGTGTGTGTGTGTGTGTGTGTATATATATATATACTCTGTGTGTGTGTGTGTGTGTGTGTATGTGTATATATATATATATATATATATATATATATATATATATATATATATATATATATATATATATATATATATATATATATATATATATATATATATATATATATATATATATATATACAGCATATATATATATATATATATACAGTCCCTATTTTGTGGCATGATTTAACTGAATATATTAGCTAATTAATAATTTGATTTAATCAACACAAAGCCGCAGTCAATAGTCAAACTTATGTCAGCAGAGGTCCCTGGAGATTACTATAGTCTTGTCAGCGCTTTAATTAGCATGAGAGTGCTGACATGCTGCTCTGCTCCATCACCAAACATCTCCTGTTGCATGATGGGAGTCAGTTGCCATGGCAACCACAACACACTTGCAACTTCTCTGAATCACAAAGAGCCAAGTCCTAAAGGAAGTCTAGGTTTGGAGCCTAGTTTTGTTAAGAGGTCATTAGAAAATAGGCCATTATGGGGCACATGAAAATCTTTCCATGTTCACTTATGCTTTGAGGAAAATAATGAGGCTAGTTTGCATGATGTGCGACATATCTGCAATGAAAATACATGTAAAGTATGAGATGACTTATGACCACAAACTACCCCCAGGCTTTTTATACAAGCAGATATTATGAGGATCTGGTTAATTTAAGGTCAATGTTGCCTTAATGTTTCACAAATGCACCCTCTATAGTGGCAAGGTGTTCTACAAAAATATATATTATATTTAAATCTAATCCATTAACGTGTTTTTAATTTTTACCCAGTTTTGTTGTTTAAATGGATCATCTTTGCATGGGCTGCCGTGCTTGTTTCCCCCAGTTATTTGAATGTGTGGAAGTGGTATGTCAAAGTACTGACCACAGGGCGTGATGCTCATTTGTGCCTGGCTGCATCCTCTCTGGAGAACTGGATAAATAGATTTGTGTTTCACTTGACTCTTCTATACCTGGTTTCTTCCATATCCTAAAAAAACATATTGACACTTCATCATCAATATACAAACACAACTCAAGACAATATTTCCTCAAAGACAGCAGATTGTTGATCATCTGAGGATAATCTCAAGTGCTCATAGAAGGCTATATTTACGTAACTGAGTGCATTTGCAACCTTAAGCCTGCAATGCAAATCAGTGTGGACAGCTTGCATGAGGTGTACTTATGCTGGAAAAACAAAGGCACCCCCTGGTAATTAATCTGCCTAAACAGCTTTTCATGCCACACTATATTCACCTTGTAAAATAATATATAATAATAATAGTAAGTAATATACCAGAAAATAGCTCTTTAGATAAAAACATACAACAAGTAATGCAGCCAAGACTTGTTGAGCACTTGGTGGCAGTTACGGTTGAAAGCTATGTTTATCTCATATTTTAAGTCTATATTGAAATAACTGCATAATTTATTGGTGTCCTTCTGATAATTAATATGTTTTCTAATATCTTTTTCACTGAGAAGGCATGGGCAAAACAGGTCTAGGCTTTATGAAAAAACTAAATCAGGTCTAAATCTAGAATAGTGATTCATACTTGCACAGACAGTCACACACCACATCAAAATAGGGACTAAACTGTAAATAAACCCAGAACTAAACCAGGACTTCACCAGGACTAAACCAGAACCAAACCAATTTAATCAAGTCAGCCTACTTCAGATCTGAAATGGGCTAAAAACAAGGACAAAATCAGGACTAAAAGTGTGAATCGGACCGGATCTGAACGTGACTAACCCAGTATCATAGACATAAACCTCACCTGATCCTCAACATTTCCAAAATTCTGTGTGGGCCCAAATAACGAATAAAAACGTGGACAGAAAGAGCTCTTAATTTTTTTGAAAGAAGCTTGTTGCATATCGGCGCATGCGCAACGTGGCGTTTTGCGCAAAGAACAGGAAGCGAACAGTTTGAGACTCCGCCGCTGATGATGCCAACTGCACCCTTTATGTGAGCGATCATTAGCCTGCTCTACGACGCTGGAGAGGACAGGCGGGCGCACAACAACCGCTAATCGTGGATGCTGTGGTTTTCTCGCGTGTTTTTTTTATAGATCGGCCCGAATTTGGGGAGATTAATCGCGAGGCAAGGGCGGGTTGGAATCCGTTTCAAGTCAGACGCCCTCCTCCCCTTCGCTGCTGCTGAATGCTAACTCTGTAGCCTGTGCATGTTGCTGTTGCATTCGTAGTTTAAAGTTTGGGTTACGCTTCAGTTTTATTCGGAGTCTAAGATAAAAGAAGATGGGGTGCACTTTGAGCACGGATGACAAGGCGGCACAGGAAAGGAGCAAGATGATCGACAGGAATTTACGGGACGATGGGGAGAAGGCAGCCCGGGAGGTGAAGCTTCTGCTCCTCGGTGAGAAACATGGATGGACGGAGAGGGAGGGTCGGGTTTGATCAGGGGCGAGGGCTGGTGGGGCGCAAACTTCGAGCCGAATACTAACGTTATAAAATGTAGCCTTGTTGCATGTTTTGTAAATTGTACGTGAATTTTAAATGTAATGATTTCATCTAAATCTCGCTGACACAAATGTGGTGCTGCGCAAAAGCCTTTTAGGGCGTGATAAGAATTCCCTGGTGGCACTATAAAGTTCATCTAAGATTTAAAAAAATAAAAAAAAAACTGTTCCCCCCCTTAATTACCTGTTGCTTATACACACTTTAATTCGACTGTTTAATTCTCAAACCTGGTCGCGTTAGCTGCTAGAGACATCCCAGTCTATAAGCTAATTAGCAATTAGCATTTGGGCTAGCTCCCTAAAGCTAGCCTGGATTAGTCGCCTAAGTCTGCACAAAGTTAATAACTGTCTGGGATTGATCCTTAACCAATTTGTCAGTCAGATTAACATTCACAATACATATATCTTTTAAGTGTATATTTATTTGTGGATACATGTACACTAAATCTAAGCTATATTGTACCTAAATGGGGAATTATTTGATTGAGATCATGTTGCAATATTTTATCATATTTATCCTGACTAAGCAAAGTCGCCATTGTTCTTGAACATGTATTTTGGAATACGCCCCAGTAAAGCCAAGACCTCCACGTCCACATTGGCAGCACACTGGTGCAGAGCTAGTGCTAGAGTCTCCATCCATGGCTCATGTCAGACATAAACCAAACACAGCTACACCCTACTCTCTCCATCAGCTCGTGGATGACCACTGCTGTCACAGCCAGGGGAAGACTGGCAGCAGGTTGCATAGCAACCTGTGCAGCTTTGGTGACAGGAATAAACATCCAAAGCAACTCTATACACAGCTCAACAGGAGTGCATTGTAAATATGTGATTGTCCCTTTCAAAAAAATCACTCACTGATTGTATTTCACTTAGAAAAAATGGCTGCTACATGTAGCTATGCGTATGTCATTTGAGATGGCAGATTTGAATTTTCATGGTTGTGTTTTCTTTCCTGTCACGATTTCCCACCAGCACCTGCAGGAGATTTATGAGGTTGGTTTGTGGATTTATTCCAAATGGAGCGATTAGCGTATAGTTTTGAGGACATCAGGGTTAACCTTATATTTGTAAAATGTTCACAAAGAAGGCAGAGATGCACATATATATTCATACTAATCTTAACCCTGCATTCCTTGGGTATTTGCTCTAAATCGGCAGTCTCTATATGATATGCTGTTGACGGAAAGGAGTATTACCTTAGATTAAAGCTGTTTAATTCATTCTATCACATATACATGGACACCCACAGAAAGTACAGCGAGCTGTGCAGGGTGCGATTTTATTAGAGGATCTGTAAAAGTACATTTCTCTGAATGATGCTCTTAAATTTCCCGGGGACAGTGTTGTGGAAGTGAAAGGCCACTGTTTGTTGTACTCTGAGTGTGCATGTGTTGTGAGTTTGTTTATCATATGGGACTGTCAGGAGGTTTCACCTGGGAGAACTCGGTCCCTGTGGTGGCACTTTAATTAAAATGTTGTGTGCTCAGCTCGAAACTCTCTGCTTCTTTGAGGAAACTGGATAAAGACAATGTTACATCATTTAGAACTATTACATTTTATACAAACTCATAACACCACAAAAACACATGGAATTCGAATTTGATATTTTTCTAAACCTAATCCCATACATATGTGCAGCAGGCTGTTTGTGGTTTATGTGAGCCAGCCTGTTATGTGTGCCAAGCATTTGCTGTCCAGGCATGTATAAGATGTTTGTAATCTCATCGATTAGAGGCTTTACTTGATTAATCAATTGCACTGTAACCCAGCAGTGGCCAGCATTATGTTTGCCATTTAATAAATTTTACTGTGACATGGTGGCCCTGGCATAATCTATGGAGCCAGTGGGTCACTTAGTTTGGAATTTGGACACACAGTTACAACTTACTATGGCCTCTTATGGACATAGACAGAAATTCAAATAATATCAAAATACAAATGCAAATATCATACTATATCTTACTAAGCAGACTTTTTTGTTGGCCCAAGAGTGATGTATTTTCTTTGATCATCTGTTGTCTTTCTGCTAGGTGCCGGAGAGTCTGGAAAAAGTACAATTGTTAAGCAGATGAAGTAAGTGTCAAATGCACAATATTTTTGTAACAGTTGGCTTGTTGGCTTGTACCTTATTGTTTGTACAGAGCACAGCATGTCCACTGTGTTCTTTTGGCTTGATGTTTAATCCTTCTGTTAATCTTCTATAATATCATTTATCTATACATGACAAGCAGGTTCCTTCTAATATTTCAAATTAAATTAGAATATATACACTACACATTTTAGTTTACATTCGAGGTGGGCATTATTGAGAGAAGAAAAGCCTTCTCCATAACAATATTCAGACAGTGTTTTAACGATGCATTGGTAATGTGCCAAACAGGCAGAAATATCACTTTATACTGTTACCTGGGAGATTACACTAGATATCTCATATAGTCAGTATTTAAATTTTATGTCTCCAAAATGACCATTTCAGCAAAATTACACATTTTTCAATATACCTCTTTCAGATAGTATCCATTTTGATTTGTGGTAAATTGTAGTAACATTTGCACTTGTGTGTTAGGATTATCCATGAGGCAGGATACTCTGAGGAGGAGTGTAAGCAGTACAAGGCTGTGGTCTATAGCAACACCATCCAGTCTATTATTGCTATCATCCGTGCGATGGGGCGTCTCAAGATTGACTTCGCTGATCCTGCTAGAGCGGTGAGTGAGAATAAGCTGACTGCATACTGTTTTATCTATTTTCCTGTTAACTAGGCTTCTGTGTATTTATATTGCTGTATCAGGAAGTTCCCTATTCTGCTCAAGACATCAGAGCAGTGTTTGCATTTCTACTAGCTAGCTAACATGCCTTGTGTTGCTAAAATATGTGAACAGGGAATGCTAGAATGAGGAGTTTAAAAGTGTTCTAGGCTAGTGTTCAACATTGTAATAATACTGATTCTACATAAGCTTGCATTTTCCCTTTTTATAGATGAATAAATAAATAAAAGTAATAGCTTTTAGTAGTATATTATTTGGGCCGATAATGGGTCAGTGGTTAGTGTTTGTCCACCAACGATCCCAGCTCCCACCCTGTACTTGCCTTGCTAATGTATGAGTGCACAATATGTTGCAATCAAAGCAAAATCAGAATTTGCAATTATTTAGGTAAGAGAATGTCCAGTTTAAACAACAAAATATCATGTATAGTTTAGGCCTCTATAAACTAAATTGTTCTGAAATGCATGGGATTCTTGCATTAGTTCATCAGTCCATATTTAAATTTTTCCTTAAATGCTACTTCTCCTATTTGAAATGAGCACTCTGAACAGAATCCAACTTTTTAAATATAAATCAAATCTTATCTCAGTTGGCAGCCTGGGCAGCTGTGTCTACTGAAATAGCTTATCACACAGAGAGAGCAATGTGAAGCACTTTGAGTATCTTGAAAAGTGCTATATAAATGGCATTATTCATTAGTCCAAAAAATAAACGGGTACTATCCTTTAATCATTCATTGCAATGTTTTTTTAAATCTAGATATTTAATAAGGATATTTAAAATAATTAGAAAGTTTGCAGTTTCAGTGTGTTTCATATTTTTTATAAGTAGTACTAAATCCTCCTATGCTATGTTATGTGCAGGATGACGCTCGCCAGCTGTTTGTTCTTGCTGGCTCTGCTGAGGAGGGCTTCATGACCGGAGAGCTCGCCGGGGTCATCCAGAGACTGTGGAAAGATGGAGGCGTCCAGGCCTGCTTCAGCCGCTCCCGGGAGTACCAGCTCAACGACTCCGCAGCATAGTGAGTAGGACGCACAAGCAGTAGTCTGTGCACCCTTCACAAGAGATGCCAAAAGATGCACGCCCACTTTGGGGAAAAAAACAAGGAATGGTATTTTCCAGTCATCTCTTGAACATCTAGAAAACTGCATGTTTTTCTGGCACAGTGATGAGGGTATGTTAAGCAGGCTTGAATTTTGGATTTTTTCACTGGGTTTGGAAAATATTTTGATGAAAAATCTTTTCAGAAAATATAAGTCTAGTCTATACAGCAGTCCTTAAGCTAAAAATATCTTACCCTTTTGTTTTGTTGTAGGGCAAAACAAATAGATGACTATCTTTTAACTCAGCAAATCATGTTTTTGTCACACCTCCTTTAGTAATGTTGTTTGAAGTAGAATCCAGTTATAAAATCACCCATATTCAACTGTGCACCAGTTTACATATCATGTCTAGCATTGAGGCTATTGACTTTTCAAGAACAATTACCACGACAGCAATGATTAAGAAAGGTAGCTTCAAGACATGTTTGTGGTAAACCTTTACCTATTTATATACTATACTTGACCTCATTCCAGTTTGATTTTCATCAGTTCACTCATGCAGTTTTCTTTGAATTTCTTGTTCATTCCAGTGTCTCGATCTTATCTCACATTGTGTACAAGCCATGAAAGACACTCCAAAGTATGCATATTGGCCCTGGCAGCACATCTATGCCCTTTGTCTCACTGACTTTTTCTTGTGTTCAAAGCTACCTTAATGACCTGGACAGGATATCCCACGGAGCCTATGTACCCACCCAGCAGGACGTGTTGAGGACCCGGGTCAAAACCACGGGCATTGTGGAGACGCACTTCACATTCAAGGACCTGCATTTCAAGTGAGACTGCAGTCCACCTACTCATGACAAGTCCCTGTTGGAGAATAAGAATGGACAGGAAGTGGCGTGGTACATATTCATAGCGTGTCTCTCTTTCTCCCTCTCTCCCCAGAATGTTTGATGTCGGCGGACAGAGATCAGAGAGGAAGAAGTGGATCCATTGTTTCGAAGGCGTCACGGCCATCATTTTCTGTGTGGCTCTAAGTGACTATGACCTGGTATTGGCTGAAGATGAGGAAATGGTAATGTTTATTATTCCCACTTCAATATTGAATTAAACTGGGCATCTGCCACTAGGTCAGGTAATTCAATAAAAAATGAAAATCGGGTATTTATAAACTGCATTTTGAAATGGCAACAACTTGCCAAAGTGCTGGACAATTATGCAACAGCCATAGCAATAAAAAAAACATTAGAAAATAAACTTTGTCAGATTTCATGTCTTGATGATCATAAAAAGATAGATATTTCACAATACTTTTATGGGATAATGTGTACAAAGCAACAATGTCATATTTAAATATTATTTTTACTCAAATAATAAACTGTTAAATTGTTTACATGACATAAATTATGTAAGTACAATAATTGTTGTTGATCACATAACATGGGTATGACAGTCTGTTAGTCAATTAAATTAGATTTGAAACTGAATGAACGTGAATGAATGATTGTACAATTTTTTTCATTTATGATGTCAGTAGGAAAATTGAAAAATAGAATCACAAAATCCTGCCTCTGCTCAAAACTGCAATAATTTATAAATGGTGATCTATAGAAAAAGAAAAGTGCATTCTTTCAAACAGGACCCTGTCAGAACTACTAACTTATTCACTCGTTTGTCCAGTTGAGAGAATTAAATTTTCTTTTGCTGTGGACCCTACCTGGACATCTGAGGGATTAAACAGATGGCTACTGATCCATGTACCAATCTGCCCCCTCATAGTGACCATTTCTGTTGTCTCCTCAGAACCGAATGCATGAGAGCATGAAGCTGTTTGACTCCATCTGCAACAACAAGTGGTTCACGGACACCTCCATCATCCTGTTCCTCAACAAGAAGGATCTGTTTGAGGAGAAGATCAAGAAGAGTCCTTTGACCATCTGCTACCCTGAGTATGCAGGTGAGTCTCGGGCCAGGTGTGCCCACATGCAAATCCCAAACTGTGTTTAGACTTGCATATGTAAATGAATTTGCATAGAGTTATGAAGTGATGAATGGCAAACTGGGGCTGTTTTCACCTATGGCAAGACTGAAATCTAAATAATGCACATTTGTCAATTATGTAAATGTAATGTTAATTGTGATTACAATTAGTGCTCCCATCACTTACAAAAAAAAATGCTAATTATGAATTGCTTGTTAAATTAACTCATTAATTCTAGATTAGAATAAATTTAAAATATAAACCACAAAACATTATTAATAAATCAGTTTTTTCCTCAGCAGGTGAAGCTTTTACAGTACATAACTAATTGTTCCAAAAACAACCCAAAAATAGTGACTATTACTAATAATATTTAGCATTAAAGGGCCCATATTACACTATGTTCTAATCTATGTTATAATGTTGTTTCCTCTTCAAAATACCCAGAGTTTCATGCATGTTTAACACACAAAAAGTGCATATTTAGGCAGAGTTGTTCTCTCAAACTGAAAACACTCTGTTCCTATATTACCACATGACATCACAAGGTGGAAGTGCTCCACTATGTTTTTAAACTCCATAAACCTTCACTAGAATCTTTTGGATAATTTCAGCCCTGGAATTAAAGGTAAAAGGTAACATATCTTGAAAGCTGCTACATCATGACATCCTAAGGAGAACAGAGCGCTTGAGCTTTGAAGATGTAGACTAATAATAAAGCATTACTAAAACGTGTGAATGAAACAAAGCTCAACAACAATATTCTAATGGCTTATAGCTCACACACAGTTTTGTGTAATATAGTACCTTTAACAGTCAGTGTTGAGATTGTATTAGTATTATTTGAACTAGTTACATGGTTAGATTTCAATATTATTTAATACAGATGGGGGGGCAGCTAAAATTAATATTGTTCAACTTTTTGTTGTAATATAGCATGGTCTGGGGTCTAGTCAATAATCGAAATGATCAGGTTTGATATTTGGGAATTTACCTTTCCAATATTTCATGGCAACCCTAACCCTAACACAATATAACACTTCTCATCTGGAAGTATGACATTATCACATTCTGGAATCTGAAAACCACCAATTCGATCTTCTTTTTCTTTGTCTTATTGAAAACATAGACAGGTGGACTTCCGGGATAAAGAGCAGGGTGTCAGGATTACTACAGCTTGTATTGATAATTACGGAGAAAACCAGCGTCTGAAACGCATGCAGGCGTGCACTACTGCTATCAACAGAAACATGTGCAATGTGTGCGCTAAATTGGGTATTACGTTTAATTCAAAGAAGCACCAGAGGAGAAAGAGAAGAAAAAGCGAGGAGCAGTGGCTGGATCAGAGAGAGGGGAGGAGGAGTGAGGCAGAGGCACACACGGAGACACTGGACTTTTAGTCAAATTGTACATATTCAAGTCAAAACTTTGTAAACTCGAGGACACGTGAGGAGACGTAAAGAAACGTGCTGTGACTAGGAGCTTTCACCCTAAGAGAATGGTGACTCTTCAGCTCCATGCATTTACTGCCACAGGATTGGCTGTAGACATGTTGATTAAAATGCGCATTCGTTATCATCAAGATCGACCTAAATTTGGATTGTGATCTATCGATCTTTCGATTTTTGGCACAGCCCTATGTACGGTGTAGTTCTAGTGCTAAAGAAGACTGCTCCTGTTTTCTGCCCATAGGCGCCAACACTTACGAGGAGGCTGCAGCGTACATCCAGTGCCAGTTTGAAGATCTGAATAAGAGGAAGGACACCAAGGAGATCTACACCCACTTCACCTGTGCCACGGACACCAAGAACGTGCAGTTTGTGTTTGATGCGGTCACCGACGTCATCATCAAGAACAACCTCAAGGACTGCGGACTTTTCTAATGGTTGGTACCTTTTTAGATACTGTAAATGTTTCAGCCAGTTATAAAGTACTAAATCTTCTGCCTTGTTTCTCATGTGCAGCGTTTGTTTAGCTTATCGAGTGACCTGGTTGGAGTCTGACTGGAGGGATCTTCTCACTGCTGAGAATTTCACTTTTTAACCTCTAATTAACTTATGTACATCTCCTAAAAGTTTTAAAGACAGTGTGTAGAAGAAACGTTTTGTGTAAAATATTTGTACAACTGTCTGAGGCTGGCAATTTTCCACACTTTTTAAAATGTGCTTATTTTACCAGTCATTATTTTAAAATTTTATATACAAATGGGTCCTTAACTTTTTTTGTCTAAGAGCAAACACTTTTTTTGTAGGCGCTTGTGCCTTGCATGCCTTAGTTGCTGTGTTTTGTTTTTTTTTTGTTTTGTTTTGTTTTTTTTTTTTTTTACTTTTTATAGTTTATTTGAATTTCATGTCCATGATATCTCTTTTCTTATTGTCTTCATTATAAGGCCTGTCACTTTGTAGACCTGTTTCATTCTAACATACTGTGAGTGTGTGGGTGCATGTGAACTGCGTGTGTGAACTACATTGCATTAGTGTGGATGGCGTATGAATGAGTACACAAAACAAAAGGGACTATTTTAACCAGCTAGTCATCCTCTTTTGAAGTTTTATTTTTCTATTTGACCAAAAACAACCTGATCTCTCACTGATTCACTTGTGCACAAAGTCTGTGCGCAGGGCATAAAATGACATTCCTGATCTGATAATACAGAAATGACAGCTTTGAAAAGAGGATGCCCAAGGGCGGCCTTGTAGCAGACAGGAGCAAACCTGTATACAGTGCACATCCATACATGCACTGTTGTATTGATTACTATGGTCGGTCATGGTTTCCAGTTACATATCTCCCCTACACCCCAACCCTCTGTTTCCATTGGATGGGGACTTTATTGGACTAATATCCATAATTTTGCTAATAAAAGAGTTGCTGTGGTAAAATCATGGCATCCTATATAAGAAATGTGTCTTGTCTTTGTTTATTAAAATAATGTGAGATTTTTGTTCCAGCAGCAACATTTATTCATATCTATAGGCTATTTCAATTCACCAACTAGGATGAAATGACAGCATTAATAACCACTTGGCCAATTGCTACCATAGGCTAGATAAATGCATGGTTAATTTCAATGCCATCTTCTTATGTACACTGGGTTTTGCAACCAGGTGCTTAGCTGCATAAAACAGATTTAATATGAGAAAAGTTTGCAAGTTTGCGTTTGGGATCTTATTAACTAAATTTTGTGCCTATAAATTATTTATTTTACTGAATATTTAAAAGTTACTATTGCAGCACTGAAGTTGAAAATCTATTGCTCCATACAGGGACTCAAATTAGATATTTTTTAATCTTTGATATTATAGCTATTGAGTGTAGGTAGAAACTGCAGCTATTTTACGTAGTAGCTTACTAGTATATTGTAGTTTTACTGTGATGTACCACAAACCTTATTGCCATAGCCTCGCTCAAAGTAACTTAAATTTTTCTTGCCATTTATTTTGAAATGTTCTTACTTCACCTAAAATTAGCCTTGTAGACAATATTGGCAAACTTTCATCTAAAATACTGCAATAATAATCTGGTCTGCTCAAGTGGCACAATATAATCAACCAAAATCCCCTTAACTAAAGAAAATAACAATATGCCTGCCCACTGCTAGTGCATCATCCCAGTATTTTCCAGATATTATTAATGCAGCATGTGTTTAAAATGAAAAGCAAAAATGTGATTTCAAATGTTGATTAACATTTTTGTTTATTGGCTTGGCTAAGGCTAATTAGTTTGATTAGAGGGAGCAAAGTCCTCCTCTGAGCTCACACACCAACAACTAAACAACTAGGTGGGTGGAATGCAGGCAGAGTGGCTGCAGGAGCAACGAGTGGCAGGTTGAGTGGAGGGCAGAGGGTGTGCATTTTTATGAATGCAAAAATCTAAACTTTTACTAACAATGCTTAATTTTTTGTACTTAATGTTTTTACCTGGTCTGGGAGCTCCACAGCAACGGACTGGAAGCCACAGGCCTTCCTCCTCTTCAGCCGGAGTGACTCGAGAGGCAGACTTTGCACAGAGCTCAGCACCAAAGAAGGAACAGTGGGATTTGAGAAAACTTTATTTTTTGACTGATAAAGTATCCTTCTTGGCCAGTTTAAAGACAGACTGATTAAAGTATACAATACAATGCAATACACCCTACTTTAGACTGATGTAGAATACTGAGATGTGGTCATAGACCTAAGCATAGAGGTACTCATGTTTATTCATCCTGTGTCTTAAATCTCATTTTTGTTATCCTCTGATTGGCCATCAGTTATCATAAAAGTAGCTGTATTGTTTGCCGAGATTTGTTTCTTTTGTACTTAAAACTTAAAAACAAAAACTAAAGCTTTCTATGATATGACAAAGTGTCGTTGAAATATTGCAAAGCGTGAAATATTGGCACTTTTTTTTCAAATAAAGAAATAAAGTATTTTTTATAATAGACTTGGTTCCTCAGAAGGTGGCACTGTAGCTAAGTGGGATGAGCTCCAGCAGAGACAGTAGACTGGGTCTGAAATCAAAGCACAGGTGGCTTAGGACGGGCCAGCTCCTTGGACACATCCACATCAATAAGAGGTGGACAGGGCCCTGTGCTGTGGAACTCCCCTAAGTGTAGGACACCTCCACTGGTCTCTGGATACTTGCAGTTGTAACCTTACACCAGAAAATAAATAATACAAAGAAAAACAACAAAAAACAAAAACATTAAACTGTAATACCACTGAAGCGAAATGTTACTCAGTGATCAAATGATATTCAATCTAATTGATAGCGAGATAGAAAATGTGAGCAGAAGTGAATCTGGTCGCTGAAGCCTACATCAGCATGGGGTCCACAGGTGGTAAATGCCCTGATGTCCTTCACAGTGAAGCTGAGTTTCTTGTTCAGTCAGACCCCTCCTGCAGCAGGGGCTGTGGGAGTGGACAACACAACCTGGAAAACAGACAATAACTCTTTACTTTAAAACTTAAACACTTTATACACAAAATACACCCTGTTATGATATTTGGCTTTCTAAGCAGGCCTACAACCTGGTCTAAAACAAGACTAAAAATTCACTACATTGTAGTAAAATAGGTCTACACACTTAATCATGACTGCACTAGAAGCAAATAATTTACTTTTAATTAAATGCTTTAATTAAATGCTTGTACAATAACGAATTTAATATAGACATATTGAACTTTGCCTTCGCCTCTTCTGTCCGAATTAACTTGAGTATTTTAGAAGTAGATCAGTGCAAACCACATTAAACTCTAAACATAACACAGTAATAACACAATGTTTTAGCCAAATGGCATGGGAATTAGGCTTAATGTTACATGTGTCTGTGCTATAAAGCGGGTTTAATTGCCCCACAGACGCGCGTCAACTACACTAGCCTACCTAAAGTTACTTGAGTTTAGCAACAAGTGCTCAGTTACAGATTATGATCTTATTTATGACAACAGTTCAACAAAATCAATTTAGATAGCAGGAGAATATAAACAGTAGTGCGCAGAGTAACACAACTCTGCTGCGCTACATTCTTCCCATCTAACTGAGAACATGTAAATGCATGAATTATTTGACCTTAATTTTAATGAACCAATCCCATTTTATTATTTATTTTACGAAATGTGATTTTAAAGCCTGAATTACATAAATTGTCATCATGTGGCAAAAAGCAGCACTAGGCGGCGCTATAATCGCAGGTCTAAATCTCACTACAGGCTGAAAGGCTTTAGTTGCATTCAAACTCAAGTGATGTGGGCCAAGTTGGCTGCTGAGGACAATAAAAACGTGTGTTTAAAGTGAAGGACTCTCTGTTTCTCCTCTCTCTGCAGGAGTGGATACAAAAACCCATCACAAACCAGGCTGGACCACATTTACCACAGGCATAGACCAACATTTAAACTGGTGCATTCACTAGGATTTCTATGGGTTACCCTGTACTCTACTGCGTTAATTGATGTTTACCAGCCATGTAAATTTGTAGGCCTAAGTTAATTCATTTTTGCACGTGAAATTCGTTTTTACTTCAATGTCGTCTGCCTCACTCTAGTGGACAGACAGGTGAACTGCGAGTCTGGATCCCGTTTGATTAATAACGATGTATCACCGTGAGAGAGACGTACGAAGAAAATAATCACCTCTTTTAATGCAATTACTATAGATTACTCACGACAAAGATGCATTGTTCTCGAATCCCATATCTCAATTGGACTCAACCCAATATTAAAGTTAATTAATCTTGCCTTTGAATGAGATTTGTTGCTGAAATTGTCGGTATTCAATCATTAAAAGGAGAAAATCTGGGTGATGCAGAATTGGTTCCGTGTGCACCACAGCTATCATCATCACTGAGGAGATTTTCATTTTAGAAATGTGGATTTATTTGGACAAAACAAGTAAGGCCAATCTGAAAACTGTACTAAATCAGGACTCTTGTGAACTTTAAGCCATGTTAGAATGCTGTTACTCCATCAAAAACATACCTGGAGTTGTATTTTGTTTAATGCACGCATGTTTGAACAACCTTTTATTATTAATCTGTCTACATCTCCAAAGCTCAAAATACTCCACTCTGTGATGTCATGAAGCGGTATTTTTGAAGTTAACAGGACCTTTTTACCTTTTGTTCAGTAGAGATTGGCAATTCCAGGGCTGAAATTATCCAAATGATTCTAGTGAAGATGTAAAGAGTTTAAAAACACAGTGCTGTCCTGTATTACCACATGATATCACAGGATGTTTTCTGTTTGAGAGAACAGCTCGCTCTAAATATGCAGGGTTTGTGTGTTAAACATGTGTAGATAAAACAAAACACAACTCCAAGTATAGTTTTTGATAAAGAAACAGAACTATAACATAGAACAGAAAATAGTGTAGAGACGGAGGGGAGGCCAGTGCTAATAACCAAACAGTGGTACTCTTAGATCTTCACAGGCTGGGTAGGAACGATTTGGAAGAACACATCCAAGTGAAGCAGAGCCAAAGCACCAGTCTCATCCTCCTCTGAAAGACTCTAGAACGCAGACTTTACTTTTATCAGACTATTAATAAACCATTATCACTGGAGTCAACTGGGGAGAGGGAAAAGAGCACATGCAAATCTTTTTTTTAGAGGTTTAGAAATGTTATGGCTGGGTATGATGTAATGTGGCCCCAAAAAATAAAATAAAAAATAAAAAAATAAAAAATAAAAAATAAAAAATAAAAAATAAAAAATAAAAAATAAAAAATAAAATAAAATAAAATAAAATAAAATAAAATAAAATAAAATTAAATTAAATTAAATTTATAAATAAATGCTGTTGTTTTATCCAAAAAACAAAACAATTACAGTGCTTCAAATACAGGGTTTGGGACCTCTACTTATTTAAAGGTGCACTGTGTAACTTTTCTGTTGGGGTGAGGGTATGGTACCAGTTTGTTACCATGGAGCTGTAATTGCTTTGTCTAGATTAGAATATTGCATTGCAGCATTTAAGTGATCGCACCACCAAGCCAAGTTACAGGGCATATCTGTGGAGAGGTGACCCAACTCCTTATATGAATGCATGTTTTTCAAGATACTTCTTAGTCAATAAAAACACCTGTAATTAAATATATGCAAAATATATAGTTTACTGCCGTACTGTACATTCCAGGTGATGCAAAAACATCTTCATGGACGTAATCAGGTGGGGGACCACTCACCAAAAAAGCTACATAGTGCATCTTTAATCCCAGATCACAGCAATGAACATACACTGGCCACTGAGAATGTACAAAGGTTTCTTACAGTTCCATCCTGTTTGTGGTTTATGTATTTGTTTACAAGTTAACAACAGCTAAGGGACTGTTCTGAGATAAAATTCATAGTTTGCATCAGAATAAACAGTTTTCTTACAATATGTGAATAGAGATAGTTTTCTGTTTTCTTTTAGACACTACTAAAATGCAGGCTTAGAAAGAAAGTAAATATTTCTTTTTCTGAATATAACAAAGTAGAACTCTAGATGCTTTGGAGGGTTACTTTCTATCCAAAGAATATATGGATTTAAATTAATTTATGGGTGGTCATGTCAAGAACACAATTGTGCACTTTTATATTCCCTCAAATTAGATATTACAATTCACGCATAGACAAATCAGCTTTTTCATAATTTCATGTTTCAGGGAATTCAACCATCAACCTCACTGCAGATACTAAAATTATTTAATTATTTTGTGCTCAACTTAACTGTCTGCTTATAGCCTAGGTGCACTGTAGTCAAACATCCAGTATATAAAAATTACAACTCAGTTGCAGAGGATAGAAAGCCTGATTTAGTTGCCAGTTCCTCACAGCAATTTTCTCTAATCAACTTATTATTCAGTTGCCTTCGCTTCCGTGCCAACTGTTCTACCACTCTTTTCTTTTTTTTAGTTTCCCAGATTTCTTTGGCCCAAAACTTTTCTTATCCTCTCAAATCACCATTTTACCATAGTGACAATAAAATTTACCTTGACACGCACACTGTACACATATTTGTTTACTAAAAATAACTCAGATTGTGCATAAATGGGAGAACTGTCACGCGTAGAGGGGGGTTGCTAAATCCCTGCTAAAGCTCTATTGAAATTCGGCCTGGGAGTGCGCAGCCTGTCGCGTGTTATTGCCTTTTTGCCTTCTGTCGCTGGCAGCCTGCATTTGATTGCCTAGTACTTTTCTTTGCAATAATGATAACACCATAATGCTGTATTATAGCTATATCTGTGTGCAAACAAAGGGAGGTAATTATATAAGCATCATAGGCTGTGTATTGTGGCATATATAGGCTATTGGATGGGGTCACCTCATCTCTCTTTTCTCTCTCTTTTAATTTATTATATAGAAGATAAATGCTCTTTACATCATACACATATTAAAAGCAGCTAAATGAGATGTAATATATAAGCTTAATCTATGCATGTTACAAAGCATTTTGTTGTGTATTAAAGGACCATAGTTCACAAAATGGACTCTTGTGAACATTAAGCTATGTTATAATGTTACCTCCTCAAAAACATGCCTGGAGTTGTGTTTTGTTTCATTCAACCATGTTAGTAATCCTGCATTATTAGTCTGTTCTACATCTCTAAAGGTCAAAATGCTCTGTTCCACCTTGTGATGTCATAAAGCGGTTGTTTTCAAGTTAACAGCTACCTTATACCTTTTGTTCAGTAGAAATAGACAATTCCAGGGATGAAATTATCCAAATGATTCTAGTGAAGGTATGGCGTTTAAAAACACAGTGGAGAACTTTCTGTATTACCACATGATATCACAAGGTGAAACAGTGTTTTCTGTTTTAGAGAAGAACTCAGGCTAAATATGCAGGTTTTGTGTGTTAAACATGTGTGGTGTAAGTGAAATATAACATATTATTATTATATCATAGATTATATTGTAACATAGATCAGAAAATAGCGTAATATGGGCCCTTTAATTAATACAGAAGCTGCTGACAGGATCTCCCCTTTTCATCTACATTGGACATTTCATCAAGCATATTGTTCACTAAGAATCATGGGAAACAACTGCCTGACACTATCCCCGACACTTGCTTCCTGGTGATGGTGCATTTTCAAGAGTCAGAAAAAACTTAAAGTAGGCGGAGATTGAAGAACTATATGCACACAACCAAGACTGTTTCTATGTCAGCCATTTACATTTTCTGGATAATAATAACTAAATCTTAAAGTAGCTCTGCTAATATTAGATGGCCCTCAAACTCTTAAGATGTGTGTGTTTTTTATGTTTTGATCCAGATATAGATACTGGATTGTTCATTCATCTACCGACAATGTGTTATGCAACTAAAACTCACTGGACAGTTGTTGTTTAGAGGTCTCTTTACAGAACTGGTTTGTAGTTTGAATCATGTGGGATTATATTCTCTCCATGCCTGGGTGGGTTTCCCCCATCAACCTCAAACATTTACAGTATAATTCTTCAGATATAGGTACTCCTGATTACGTTATTGTATTAAATGTATCTATCAAGTGTTTATTTCATTATGGGTGCTTTAAACTATTCAAAAATACATAAATATACACATTATATATAGTGCACCCTTATACAATAACAGAAAATGATTAAGATAAATGGAAATTTCTGGGCTATAGCATCTATATGAAACAAATGCCCCAATTATTTGTCATTTCAGATTACATCACAACAGCCTATAGGGACTTAATATAGTAAATACAGCGGAAAGATAATTAACAGAAAATAACCCATAGGATATTTAACTTTTCCACAAGTTTGTTGATTTCCTGACCTATATCCTTCCTAATATCTTTTTTCATTACACAGTAGTTTCATAAGATCATCTGCTGAATTAGTGTCAACAAAAAGTGCCATGGTGACCTACATGCCAAGACACTGAAGTCAAGAAGTGGCATTTCAGTGAATCCGTTCTACTCATGGATTATTTACTGCTAGCAAATGCACTGTGCAGGCTTATGTGTTTTTGTATGGGATATATATATATATATAGTTGTGTACAGTGGTGGTGACTGTCATCCTCTGTGCCTCCAAACCCACGGCTTTTGACTTGAGTGATGAATTTTAAATGAAATGTTACTTTACTGGCTTCAAATAGCAACTGCATATGAAAAAGTAATGGCTACTAAAGGATTTGTCATTCACAGCAAGTTCAAGATTTGTCATAATACCAATTATTGTAAGGGAGTCATAATTTAAAATCCTATAGTCTAGAAACAAATGAAATAAATCAGTGTAGCATTTCTTTAACTGGTATATCATGACCTATTACTGGAGGTAGTGTAATTACAAACAGTGACTATATTAGATATAGCCTAGTGCTGTGGGTGTCAGAGGAGCAGGTGAGTTCACGTTACAATCCAGAGACAACGCTGCATGTTCATGTTAATGAATTTTGACAAGAATAGTGTCTGCAAGACCCACAGTACTACAGAGTACATATGGCCAAATGGGTTAGGAAAAACACATAGGCCAATATAGTCTAACCGAATGGGCAAAACTAAAAGCATCTGAAGCAACTTTGGTGGGACACATAATTATCCAAAGCAATTGAATTCTTTTGATTTGCTTAATCTGGTTTTATATTATCAACTTATTTCCAGTCTACCACTAATAATCATTGGTAGGCAGCATTGCCCATTGAGGAGTGTCAAAGTGGATATTAGCCACACCAAATTACTAGGCAATAGTTATAGACTAACTGCTAAGGAATTGTATTAGCACGTAAATGTCCTAAATTCGCTTTTTACTTCACTTTATTCACTTTGACTCTGCAGAAAAACTAAGCTCCACTTGGTACAGTTGCAGTACAATGCAGTCTCTAAAGAGCCTGCTGCTAACCGCTGTGTGATCAGAGCGAGCCTGAGGAAGCGCCCGTGGCAGTGGAGTGAGTGAAGCGCCTCCTCTCTCCATCCTTTTACGCCGAACCAGAACCATTCATCTCTCCCCTCCTTCAGGCTTCACATCCGGGTCATCCGCCAGTATCTGTCTCTTGCATTTGTGAGAGCCTGACAGTGTGAAAATTCCTCGCTTCGCAGCCGAGCTGTACCGCAGCCCATCGGCCGACTCCGCGGCTCGCCGAGCGGACACTGCGCCTGGCGTGCACCGGTGATGATGGAGCCACGGGCGATGTGAGGCTGCACGCACAAAGGCAGGGAAATGACACGGTAGGAGGACTGTTGTATGGGCCAGCCCGCGGAGATAAACTCGCCCTAACGATGTCTAAAAGCCTCAAGAAGAAAAACCACTGGACCAACAAAGTCCACGAAGCGGTGATAAGCCGGGGAAAGGAAGGGGAGCTGGGCTTCGAGCTAAAGGGAGGCGCGGAAAACGGCCAGTTCCCCTACTTCGGCGAGGTGAAACAGGGGAAGGGGTTCATCCAGAGCGGCAAACTGGCCCAGGATGAGCTGCTGCTGGAGGTCAACGACATGCCAGTGGCCGGGCTGACCACCCGGGACGTGCTGGCCGTGATCAAGCACTGCAAAGACCCGGTTCGCTTCAAATGTGTCAAGCAAGGTGAGCTCCGTCCGACAGCCGTGAGAGCGCAGCTGAGAGGCGGGGAGGAAAGCGTGTGTGAATGCGTGTTTGATTAACATGTCATGTGTGTGGTGGTCTGCAATTTAAAGGTTATGTGGACAACGTGTATGTGTTCTTCTGGCCTATTAGTGCTAATGATAGACTCCCCCTGTGTAATGAAGATGAGCGTGTGATGTCGCAGACACCGGGCCGAGTAGCCGTTTGTTTACCGCGGCGTTGCTGCTCCACTGGCCGCAGCCTTGAGGGGGTGTGTCCGCCTAGACATCACGCCACTACCCGCTGTTTATTCCTCAGGAGGGAAGTCTACTAACCAGGCCATGTTTTTCACTAGACTCAGACAGACGAGCTTTACACAACACTGTTACTGTCACCACAGCATTAACACAGTCCACAGTCTGTAGCTGTAGCCTATGTAAATGTTGTCATACCCCGTTATTACAGTCTAATAGGTTAATGAGACTTTGGTGGGAAAGCATCCAGCGGATGATGCGCAGCTAATTACACCAAATCAACAGCTTACATGTTTTCCCGCCTTCTTTATCATCCAGGCTGCACGTTTTTGAAAATGTCATATGTGCACATCTCCATATGGGCCAAGAGGATTTAGTTTTTTCAGGTGATAGCTGTCTTCAATATTTAATTTTTGCAATGAAAATGCAAACATACACATTTACATGTGTTTTATTGCATGCACATTCCTTTACCATTGTATAATTGATAAGACCTAATTAGCTTACCAATTACACAATGGTAAGCTATATCTGTTGTGGCCCATTTTGGGGACAAAAACACTGACTAAAATCTTTTTACAACAACTATCTATCTTCCCTCATGTCAGAGAATTTGTTGGAGATATTGCCTGTGGTATGCTAAAGCAGCACCAGAACAGTACATTTGTGTGTTAACTGAGTGACCTGCTTCTGTCAGACAGTATATAAGCACAATGGGTCTATATACGACAAGAAGATTCAATCGAGAGACCGGTGCTGCAGATAGTCATCATTACTCTCTCCCCGTCAGCGCTTAAAGTTCTAATAACCCTCCACACCAATGAGTTCTCAAGCGTGAAATGAGCATTATAGTGGCTCGTGACACTAAATTCCAAGTCTTAACACTCTAGAGCAGTGCTCAGACTTTTTGCACCATGTATTTTTTCAGTGTGCTTCATTGAATTAAACGATCTACTCTAAATCTTGACAAAACAGGACTAAACTACTTCTGAACTAAGCCTAAACAAGGACTAAGCCTGCACTACTAAAACTGATTCTAAACCTTGTCTACAGTTCTAGACCTGGTCTACAGCAGCATCAGGTCTAGGCAAAAAGATTTCGAACTGGTAGGCTATCCATTGTAAAATATTGATTTATTTTTGGAAATAAGTCCAATAAAAGAGTTAAATTTATTATAATTCCGACAAGTAGTTGTTATAAGCAGCACATTCCTAATGGATCAAAATAGCTTTGAGTTATTGTTATAATCTCCAGAATGTGAGGAATAAAACAGACCAAAACTATGACTAATTTAGTACTAAACCAGGACTTAATCAAGACTTATCCGAACTAGCTCGTAATAAACCAGGACACAACTACCCCACATTTTATGAATACTCTTTGAATGTAGGCATAACATAGCGTGTCTCTCCTGTGTTGTTTGTGCTGGTTGAACAGGAATGATTATTGAGTTAGAGAGCTGCTGACAGTGATAGTGGCATGGATGGTGTGAGGGTTAAATGCTAATGTTCTTCTTCTTATCCATATAAACATGAGTCTATGCCTGGCCATTGCGCACTGTTCTATGTTGCTCCATGAGATCGAACGTCAGCCTGCCTGCACGTCCTTGAGTACACAGCTTGTTGTCTTCTTTAAAAACTGTCTTTCTCTCCTCCGTCTCTCCTCTGTCTCTTTGTTCTTCTCTTTCGTATTTGACTTGAGATGAGAGGAGAGTTGGGTTGGGAGTATTTATGGCATGGAGGAATTGTCGAGAAGCAAAACCAGTCAGATATTGGAGATGGATGTCCTGTCTACTGTAGTGTGTGACTGGCCATGCATGCTAACAGGCAAAGATCTTAACAGACTATTTTCAGGCGAGTAGGCGTGGAATAATATGAGACAGAATGTTAGCTCTCTATCAGGAGTTGTTTAAGAATATATATTGAGCTGGGATAGATTTGAGAAATTTGAGAGGAATAATTTGTTTAGGTCGCAGCTGGTAAAAGCATCAGCAATTGTAAAGATTTAGGTATTTGTTACCGCGTACACTGTCCAGATGCTGGTGGTGGTAAAGAGGAAGAGATGGAGAAGGCTGAGGAGGCTAATGGTTCTGCTGTTGTGGTGAAAAGAAGACATGTTGATAAAAAGAACTGGACAAAAGGAATAGAGAGAATGCCTTTATAGGACGACATGAGAGGCAGGTTGTGATTTTTGTGATTTAGTGTTGTTATTGTGAGAAGAAACATCACATTTTGATGACTGATGATGATTGACAATATTGGCCAGACAATGGTGAAACCTTTTTGGGTAATTCCTGTTACTGTTGTCATCATTTCTCAAGTGTTTCCTTAATGTAAGTAAGTAAGTAAAGTTAATGTTAAGTAAGTTAAAGTTAATGTTACAGACAGACTTTGTGTAGTCTATTTTTTTTTTTTTTTTTTTGGAATTACAGTTTGACCTGAATAATCACAATTATTGATTTAACTTGCCATCTGTCATCCCTAGAAAGAAGTAGGAAATACACACATGTTTTAGTTTAATTTAGGTTTAGTCAAATTATTAAATAAAATGTGTTTACCCATTATCATGAAATCAACATTTTCAGCATCAATGGATTTTTCCTGATGAAAGGTGATTACTAGGTGAATTTTGATTACAGATTTACAGGAATAAAATTGTTGCCACAAGGAATCAGTCATAGTGATTTGGCCCTAACTGTCTTATTGCAGTGATTGGAGTTAAATTGGAGTATCTTGCCCAGGGACACAACAACAGTATGCATTTGGCTGAGGTTTGAATAGGCCCATTAGCTTGCAAATGTTTTACCATAACTTTTAAAGTTAAACTACATTCATAGGTTTACTGAATAAAGCCTTTCTTCTTCTCACTTATTATTTTCCAAAGACAATGCCACACCTTCACACCGGTGCACAGCCTTAAAGCGACAGCTGTTGGGATTGATTTGCTTGTAGCTATTTCCAAGGCACATGGGAAAAGTAATGGAAAAGCTGTTGTCTGTCAGGGTATGTCTGCGTGTTAGCCCTCCTACTGACTAGCTATTATCCAGGGTGCATTCTCACTGAAGCAGCTGGGCTGGCCTTATGGGAATTATCTAAAATGGGTTATTGTCTCTGATTGCTAAGTGATGATATCTAAATCTGATGATATGATATTATTACAATATTGAGGGGAAGTATGTTCCTGGTTGCAACAAATTCAAATTTAGTTTTTCACTTAAAGTTCCCTGTTATGTGTAAAATCCCACAGTCATCCAGGTAGAATCCATGGCAAAGGAGAAATTAAAATTTGTCATCTGGACAGTGTTTTTTTTGATCAAATACATTCGCAGCTCATCCAAGCTGCTTCTTCAGTTCTGATCAGAATGCTGGTGGACACTGCCTTATATTTGCCTGTATGGAGGAGCTAACTACACTGAAACTACTCTGAAACTAACACACCTACTTATTTACAGTTTCTGTTTGTTAGCTAGGCCTATTGAACTGCACTGAATGTCCCTGTTATGCCTTTAGTGAAGTTTTTATTGTTATGTCTTTTTCAAATAACCATTCAAGTGTACGGTATAGGGTTGTCAAAAGTATTGGAAATCAAATACTACTACTACTACTACTACTACTACTACTACTACTAGATTCTCATTTGAGCAGGTATCAATACTGAAAAAGTCACATTCACAGGACAGAAATAAACCTTTCCTGAATAGCTTTAGAATGATCTTGAGCTGAAACAGAACAAGTATAAAACCACATTGATTAATATATGCCCATGGACCACTATGTTGAAAATCATCTTTTATTGTCTAAAGAAGTGCTTTTTTTATTATCATTGTGGGCTCAGAATCCGTATTGGTTTCAAAATCGAATTTGAAATTTTACTATCGTGACAACACTAATAGGGTATGAAGTAGGGATGGGTGATGTGTCAAAGAATTACAATTTTCTTAAAGCCTAGATCATGATTTATATACATACTATGTTTATAACATGTAACTATATCTCCTTCAGAGAGTTCACACTACTCTGTGATTGATTAAGTTACCTGTCACTCTCAGAACATGAAAGAGACTGATCAATGGGAATAGCATAGCGATATGACAACATTATTAAAATTGCACATCAACACAGGGTTTATTTTCACAGTGCAAGAAAAAAAGGTATTTTATATTCAAGAGTTATATTAAAAGCACTGTATGTATGAGATTGTCTTAAAATGTGAAAAACCACTTTAAACTATTTCCTTACTTTCCTAACCCATTCCTAGCATCATAATTATTCACGGCTATTCAGTTGAAGTGATTTTCACAACATTTAGAGGCCAAAGCAGAGTTTTGCTGTCTTAGTAATGCTAAGAGAGCAACAACAATTAGCATGCTAGCACATCAGCCCTACTTCCTGCAATGCTTTGTAATTAGACAGAGGCAGCAGGCAGTGGTCTCATTTTGACCCTAAGGCTGATGCTTTTACAATATATCTGTATTCAGGCAAAACAGATTTTACTTTACATGAATGAAATCAGGTACAGCCCCCTTAATATTGTTGTGAGGCTTTGGCTTTTGCAGTAACTCAATTCTGCCAATATTCTCACTTTTGTTTTTTGGAACAGGGTCTGCTACCTGCTTGTCTTCATGGAGATGTTATTGCTTTACCTGGAATGTTCAGCAGTATGACCTTAAATGTACTAAACACATCTATCCCCATGGCGATACTGTACCAAGACAAGTTATAGGTTAGATCTATGTAGTGGCAACCCTGCTGACAATACAAATGCATGTTTTCAAGGTATTTGTACTAATGAATAGTTGTAATTGAATTCATGGACAATAGGTAAGCTTATTGGCATACTGCATAAAGTTCTAGACAAAACAACAACATCTCCATGGCGACAAGCAAGTGGCACAACCCCACTAGAAAAGTTAAAACCATTATCTCCCTGAAAGATTAGTCACAATCAAATGAAAATTGCAAAACATTCAGAACTGCATTGAGGTACTGCAGGCTATTGAGGGGTTGGCGGGACGCTCAGCCCGGCTCCAGGTGTGCCAACAATGAGAGTGCAGGTCATGGAGGGACAGGGCAGGATCATGTAGCCTATAATATTAACACATCTTCTGTCCTGTGTCCACGGAAACAACTGTATCTCCGTGACGGCTCTGCACTTAGAGAGAAAGAGGGGTCACACACGGAGCACAGCCTGACCTGACCCTCCTCTGCTTTGATCAACCGTCACAAGTAATAGACAATACACAAGACAGTACTTAGAACAAAGGTTTGCTTGTTGTATTATGGCAAGTTTTCTGAAGCCAAGTTTTTTATGTTCTATTCATCAAAATATTGGACTTGTTTTGTTTCATTCAAGCCTGTTTAGGTAATTCTGTTTCTTCCAGTTTTTAAAGCATGTACTTCCCCATCCCCACCAAGTTAGTCATCACCAGTCCTTTTTACATACAAGCCTGCTCTACTAAAGTAGACATATTGTGCAAAATAAACTTTGATGAGCTTTTAGAGTTGTATTCTAATTGATTCATGCTTGTTTGAGTAATCCTACATTCCTCCATTTAAGAAAATTTCTCTTTTCACCTACCCCCTATCTCCAACCACAGCCATTTTTCAACCATAAAAACAGTTAATCAAAATCCACTATGGCTGGTTATTATTCCAGTACAAACCTTTAGCATTATACCAACAACTTCATAATTTCTGCTATGTCTGAAACTAGTTCTGCACAGTGAATCGAAATCGTCATTTGAATGAACGCAATTAGAAAATCACAAACTCTATAACTTTTGAAGTACTATAATTTCCTCCATAAGCAACAAAATATCCTTATTCTGCATTAAAACTGGTAACGCTGCAGTTTAGAATTGTACAAACATGTTCCGAAATGTGATTCTTGTATTTGTCAGTTCATATTTCAGTCTTTTTGTCAAATCTTCCGGACCCATTTAAAATATGAACTTTGAGCTTTGTCCTATTATTAACATACATTGCAAATGTAATCTCAATCGCAATGCTTATCTGAAAAATCACAATTAGATATTTTTCGTTAATTGTTCAGCCCTACTGTAAACTATTGTGACCACCACAGCTGCGAGTTTTGTGGTGTAAATATCAGGCCTGTCACGATAACAAATTCTGAAGCGTGATATATTGCTGAAGTAAATCTAGACATAAACAATAATAAAACTAATCTATGCCACTGACACAAAAACCCAAGAGCAGAGTTATACCACAAAGACTGTTATAAACCTACAATAGAGCAAAGAACAATGAGCTTCAAGAAATAAGTAGCAGAATGAAACACTTTAGTATTTAGTTTGCATCTGTAATGAGTCATAGAACTGATTAATTCAACCTTCTACAGTTCAAATCTTATATATCCACAACAACAACTTCCCAGTTGTGCAAGGAAATAGTACACACAATAAATATTGACTCTCAAAAATTATTGTTCCCTCTAATATTGTACTATAAGTCGACTCATCATTCATCATGACAGGCCTAGTAAAAATCACATTTTTATTTGTACAATAATTTAAAAAGTACTATCCTCCTAAGATACTATTCAAACCACAATTTTGCATAATACATTTCTCGTTCAGTTGCGATTGAATTAACTGGTAAATGTTTGCGTCATTGTCGTGGCAGCAGGCAGGAGCTGAGTGTGAGCGGGTGTTGGGATCAGCCTTGATAGAGCCTTGGAGATGGAGCTACTGCGATGGGAGGTGTGAGCTGTGTGCACAGAGAGAAGTGTGAATGACTCTGCTTGTGTGTCTCTATGTGGAGGTGAGAGCTCCGAAAATACCACCCGCTGATGTTTTTTTAATCACGCTTTGTGCATTTTACCCAGCCAAGGAAATGCATATTGAGAAGGCTTTGTTTGATTTGAATATAGTGTTATCACAATATAAAAATGTCAAACTCGATTTCAGTACTAGGGAATAGACTCGATACGCAATACAGATTGTGATACCACAATGCTAATAAATACACTATTTATTTAGACAATAGAATGTGATTTTAAACATTAAGTCATAGTACCTTCTTTTATATTACCATGTGCTGTTATATCTGTGTAATCCCTCCATCGTCCAAGTAGGTCCATGGGCGTATACTAGTCTTATTCCTCAGGAAAGGTTCATTTCTGTTCTGTGAATGTGACTTTTTTTAGTATCGATACCTGCTCAAATGAGTATCTAGTTTTGATACTAGTTTTAGTATCAGTTAGTATCTGTTTTTTGATGACAGCCCTGTTTGAATAGCAAAAATCAAAACATTTTGAGAGCGTAAACTTTTACCAAATGGGCATCCTCTTATTCTAATACAAGGGAAAAATCTAAATCTAAATGCGTAGACCCTCTAAACTATATTCTATGTCAATAGGCCTGTAACAATGAATTGGAATAATCATGACTAACTACTAAAATAATTGTTGACTTGATTTTAATAATCATCTGGAGTCTACAGACCTTGACATCTTCTAACAAAGACAGACACATTATTAAATCAGTACGTCAAAAAGAATAGACAATTTGTGATTTAAATGAATATACCTTACATATTGCTTTATCAGTAATTATTCTCTATATAGCATTCTACAATCCTATATTACACAAAATGGATTCCTGTGAGCTTTAAGCCATGTTATAATGTTGTTACCTCATCAAAAACGTACCTGGAGTTGTGTTTTGTTTCACTCACACATTTATTATTAGACTGTCTACTCCGAACTTCAAAATCCTCTGTTCCACCTCATGATGTCATGTAGTGGTTAACAGTTAACAGCTGCCTTTTACCTTTAGTTCATTAGATACTGGCAGTTCATCCACAAATCATCCAGATGATCCTAGTGAAGGTGGAAGGAGTTTAAAAACACGACATCACAAGGTGAAACAGTGTGTTTCTGTTTGAGAGAAGAAATGTGAGTTAAACATTTGAATGGAACAAAACACAGCTCTGGGTATGTTTTTGTCGAAGAAACATCATTTTAACATAGATTAGAAAATAGAGTAATATAGGCCCTTTAAGTAAGTCTCAATGCACAATGGAAATATTTATTACAGCCCTGTATGCCTGTTCAATCATTTACATAATAATAATAGACTACTGGCAACAAGGGTATTTTGAGTGCACAGAAATTAGGACCGAATTGCTACCTCCATAAATACTATATTTGATTAATTTATAACATATGGACCAAAGTGCTAAATGTTTTTGAAAGCAGGATCTTTAAATAAATGTGTTTAACTGGCTTAAACACTAGCATGTGGTTTAGCCTTTTTGTCTGCTTTTGTGAACTACCAGCTGTACAGTACAAAAGTACTTTAGCTGAAGACTGATCTAACCCTTTGTCCTTAAACACCCAGCTAACATATCCAATATTAAAAACACACTGTCATCTCTTTTGGTGTTATTTTTACAGTCTTATTAGAGTTCTATTTCGACTTGTAACAACTGCTGCCCTCGTTTACTTTGTACATTTGCAGCAAACAGAATCTAAAAATGCGACTGGCTCAGATGACAAATGCACGGAGCACACGCGTCTCCTCTCACTGTTATTACCGGGCCCTAATGTAATTTTCCCCTCTCCAAATCGTATTTTTGTGGCGCTCTGGGAGAGAAAGAGAGAGAGAGAGTGTGGAGGAGGGACGACCCCGGGACATTTGACTCACCTGGGAGCATGCAGATACTTCAGTGCTCTTTGTGAGGGAGAACAACATGGGATCCAAATGTTAACACAGCCTTTAACATGTGGCTGCCTCACACTGCGCCGCCGTCATCAGCTGTGGTATTGTAGGGCACAGTAGGCTAGAAGGCTCATGGATCACACCAGCAAAACAGACATTTACACCATGCCAAGCTTCAAGACATATTTTCAGTGTTTTTTTATGCATTCAGGGATAGTTTTCAGATTATAGAATGTGATGACGTCATACTCCTAGATGAGAGACCGTTTTTCTTATTGGTAATGTTGTATTTTGCCATGAAAAATCCAAAAGGTGAATTCACAAATGTTAACCCTGATCATTTCTGTTAGTGACAAGACCTAAGACCTTGCTGTACTGTAAAAAACAAACAAACAAACAAACAAACAAACAAACAAACAAACAAACAAACAAACAAACATTTTAACAATATGAATCAATGGGGATCCGGCAACTGCTTGTCTCCATGGAGATGTTATTGCTTGCCAGGAATTTTCCATAATATAACATTAAACTGATCTATCTGGCAGAAAATGCAGGGGTTTTCATGATAAAAAATAACATAATTTATTGAGCAAAGAATTCAACTTTTAAAACTACTCTGCATTCAACTGAGAGTAGGATTGCATCTCCACAGATCTGACCTGTAACTAAAAGTTGCATAGTGCACCTTTAACATGTATTTCTTATTTTTATTTGACTTTTCAATAACATGATTAGATCTATTTTAGTAATTTATTGAGCAAATTTAAAAACCTTTATTTATGAGTAGCGTCTGTTGTCTTTCCTCCCTTGTTCCAGATGTGACTACCACCAGTACTCTAGTATAGTGTAAAGTATTGTCTACAGCAGAGGCACAGAGCACACAGTGTTGAGAAGCTTGAAGAATCAGTGCATAACATCCTGTCCACACCGCTGGTATAAATAACTCTCCATGATGGCGTCTGTCAGAGAGGTCCGTGATGTTACTGAGACTGTACAAGCTGCTGTAGCTCCACTCAGAGGACCACACTCCAGCTGAAGCAGAACCAGTCCACACATCTGTGCTCTGGCTAATAAAGGAGGTCAGGTCCTCTCTCTGTGGACACTGCAGTCTTATGCTCTGGGTGTGGAGGACCAAAGAGGCTCTTTAAAGTTGTTTTCATAGAGTTAACATGGCAGGGTTCTGTTGTTTGTGCCTTGTGATGTATCAGGGAAAACAGATATTAATGTTTTGTTTTTTTTTAATGAATCACATTACAGAGCATTTGCTTTGTCCTATTATGGGTAGCCCTGCTGGTCACCGTGACAAAGATATTTTTTTGTCTGAGTGGATGGATGTTGTTATGTTGTTTATTCATGCACTTGGTATTGAGCAAATGCACAGTACTGAAATGAAACGATTAAGTAAATTGGATTTTACATGTATTCGTGTTGAATTGACTAATTTTCTGATGTATTCTTATTTTTAAAGGCATGTTTCTCTCATGACCACTTGGTGGAGCAGTCTCCCTAAACTCGTGGGATAGATCAGAATTTGTGGAATATCAGATTCAGTACAAGACTCGTGTAGGCGTATTTCATTTGTTTATTTAAAAAGTTTGTTTGCATAGATAAAAAATAAACTGAAAAAGATCAATATATTTTGGGAACACATTAGTATTAGAAGCAGTCTAAGATGATGAAGTGAAGCATTCTATTGATTTGTGCTGTTTTCATATTATGTATGCTGTCTTCTCTTATTGTTCCTGTTGGCTTTTACAGTTTGATGGAGTGAAGCCTTAAACAATGTCCCACATTCTTTCTTTATAAACAAAAAAATGAATTTAAAAACAAATTATACTGTAAAATTAGTGTTTTTGTTTTTTTTTTACTTTTATTGCCACAAATAGGCAATTCACATCAACAGTGTCCTGAGACTGGGCCTTCACACAATTTACATATTTACTTTTTTTTTTTTTTCCTAGAAAAAATAAGGCATGTTAGGGCATAAATGTCTTATTTGAAAAAATCAGTAATTGGATTGGACCCCACTTTTCAAAAACTGGCACCTTTGGCTATAGTTGAGTCATTAGCAGTTCCATTGTATAAACATGTCTAATTTTTGATTAATGGTAGGTGTCTCAGGTTTCAGCCAGTAGATCGTGATCATTTTTCTTGCAGTCATCAGAAGAAAATGCAGCAGAAAGCACTGATCATGAGAGAGACTATCAGGAAATGTATCAAGCAAAAAGGCAATTCAAGCCTTACGATGTTGTAAGGTCTGTGTTGCCTGTCACGGTGGCAATCCCTGAACCCAGTGGTGGACACTGGAAGTAAGGGATGCTGTCAGGGCCTTGTTGGCTCATGGGACTCCTGAGGCAGCTGACAGGTACCAGCAGGCTAAACATGCTGCAGCCCGGGCGGTCGCAGAAACTCGGGGTTGGGAGGAATTCAGAGAGGCCATGGAGGAAGACAATCGGACGGCTGCAAAGAAATTCTGGCAAACCGTCCGACGCCTCAGGAGGGGGAAGCATTGCTTCACCAACACTGTTTACGGTGCGGGTGGAGAGCTGTTGACCTCGACTGGGGATGTTGTCGGAGGAAGGAAGGAATACTTTGAGGATCTCCTCAATCCTGCCGTCACGTCTTCTGAGGAGGAAGCAGAGGCTGGGTACTCAGAGGGGGACTCGTCTATCACCCTGGGTGAAGTCACTGAGGTGGTTGGCAAGCTCCAAACTCCTTGATGGCAAGGCTTCCGGGGGTGGATGAGATTTGTCCAGAGTATCTTAAGTCTCTGGATGTTGTGGGGCTGTCTTGGCTGACACGTCTCTGCAACATCGCGTGGTGCTCGGGGACAGTGCCTCTGGACTGGCAGACTGGGGTGGTGGAGACCGGAGGGTGTGTTCCAACTACCGGGGAATCACACTCCTCAGCCTCCCTGGTAAGGTCTGTTCCAGGGTACTGGAGAGGAGAATCTAACTAATGGTCGAACCCCGGATTCAGGAGGAGCAGTGTGGTTTTTGTCCCGGCCGTGGAACACTGGACCAGCTCTATACTCTCCATCAGGTGGAGCTTGAGGATTCATGGGAGTTTGCCCAACCTGTCCACATGTGCTTTGTGGATCTGGAAAAGGCATTCAACCATGTCCCTTGTGGTGTTCTGTGGGGAGTGCTTTGGGAGTATGGGGTTCGGGGCTCTTTGCTAAGGGCTGTCCAGTCCCTGTCTGACTGGAACAGGAGCTGTGTTCGCATTGCCGGACCTGTTTCCGGTGCATGTTGGACTCCGCCAGGGCTGCCCTTTGTCACCGGTTCTGTTCATTGTATTTATGGACAGAATTTCTAGGCGCAGTCAGGGGCCGGAGGGGATCCGGTTTGGCGACCACAGGATCTCATCTCTGCTGTTTGCAGATGATATTGTCCTGATGGCTTCATTAGACCGGGGCCTCCAATGTGCACTGGGGCGGTTTGCAGCCGAGTGTGAAGTAGCTGGGATGAAGATCAGCAAATCCGAGGCCATGGTTCTTCACCGGAAAAAAGGTGGCTTGCCCTCTCCGGGTCTTCGGCTCAGTCACATGGGAGGAGCTCGGAGTAGAGCCGCTGCTCCTCCACGTCGAGAGGAGCCAGCTGAGGTGGCTCGGGCATCCGTTCTGGATGCCTCCTGAACGCCTTCCTCAGGAGGTGTTCCGGGCATGTCCCACCAGGAGGAGGCCCCGGGGAAGACCAAGGACACGCTGGAGGGACTGTGTCACTCGGCTGGCCTGGGAACGCCTTGGGGTTCCCCCGGAAGAGCTGGAAGAAGTGTCCAAAGTGAAGGAAGTCAGGGAGTCCCTGCTTAGACTGTTGCCCCCACGACCCGGCCCCGGATAAGCAGAAGAAAATGGATGGATGGCAATCCAAGCCCTCCTTTTCTTTACCAGACATCAGAATTTTGAGCCGTGCTCTTGGCCTTCTGTTCTGACAAATTAATTTGGATATATTTTTTTCTATCAATTTACATGAAGACTGTGGAACCAAAACAGGCAGGCAGAGAAATAATAGTCTTGGAAGAACATTAATTCTTATACATTCTTCCCAGAAGGGAAAGTGGTAGTACATTCTACCCATTTAAATCCTCTTTAATTTCTTTAAATAACTTTTCATAACTAGAAAAGCACTCAGAGCGCAGACCTCCGCCAAGCCCCATTTAACGCAATGCTAACGAAATTTTCAAAGTGATCCAGGATTTCTTCTGGATCATCACCAAAATTTAATCATCTGTTGGATTTACCATTCGGAACATTTCCTGAAAATTTCATCAAGATCCGTCCATAACTTTTTGAGTTATCTTGCTAACTAACAAACAAACAAACAAACAAACAAACAGACAGACTCAGGCGAAAACATAACCTCCTTGGCGGAGGTAATTAGAAGCAAACAGTTGAGTCATCTTAGGGGTAAGAGTTACACTTAGGTATCGAAACCCTTGTGTGGACTGCTTAAATACAACAAGGTGATCCAACTGTGATGGCCATTCCCCAACGATCATTAATGCCTCTGATTTATTTGTATTTATTTGACACCACCTGACACCATAATGTACTCACTGGACTGTGGAGCAAAGCTGGAACAGAGATGACAGGATTCTCAAAAAATAATAAAATATCATCAGCAAAAAGTGACAGCTTGTGTTGAACATTAGTTTCATCTCTTAATTCCTTGTATGAGAGGGTTGGATTGAATTAGTTCGGCTAAAAGTTCAGTACTAAGTGAGGGCGACAATACCTCGCCCCAGAGAGAAGAAATCCGAGCAGTGGCCATTGACCCTCACCCAAGACCTGGGGTTTTTGTAAAAGGTCTGTATCCATGTAATAAAAGTGTCATTAAAGCCCATGTCTGAGAGTCTGTTGTAGAAAGGCCCAGTCCACCCGATCAAACGCCTTCTCAGCGTCCAGGCTGAGAAGCATCGATGGGGTGTTCCTTTTTTGTAACACTATGTGGAGATTTAAGGCCCTTCTAACATTATCAGTTCCATGTCTCTGTGTAATAAAACCTGCTTGATCAGGTTTCACCAATTGTCTCATGAATTTTTAAATTCTGTTTGCGATGATGGCTGTAAGTATTTTCAAATCAACACAGAGCAGCCTGATAAGACACGCATGTTTACCATCCTTATGGACAACACTAATAATGGCTTCAGAGCACGACTGAGGAGGATCACCATTTGTTAATGCATAGCTATAAAGCCTGTACAAAAGTGGGGTCAACTCTTTCTCAAACTGTTTCTAATATTCTCCAGGGAGGCCATCCACTCCTGGAGATTTATTATTTTAGAGTCTCCCAATACCGTTTTTGATTTCTTCTACTGAAATAAGGTTTGTTAATAAATTGGCCTCCTCCTTGGACAATCTACTAAGATTGATTGAATTTAAAAAATGTTCAAATTTTTGTGTCTTATTTGGACCCCCTTCTTCTTTATACAGTTCCTGATAATAAGAGGCAAAAGCCTCTGCAATGTCCCTGGGTTGGCAAAACAATTTTCCAGATTTTGAACATTTCATTTTATGAACCACTCTGCTTGACTGTTCTTTGCGTAGATGAAATGCTAAAAGCCTGCTCGCGCTGTTACCATATTGATAATATTTTTGATTAGTAAAGTGAATTTGCCCCTCAGCCATATATGTTAACAGATCATTAAGTTTTTGCCTATTCTCTTTTAAAGAGGTCAAAATGTCATTATTTTGAAATAACTGGTATTGTTTCTCTAATTTCCTAATTTTGTTTTCCAATTCTAGTTGCTCTGCAAGCCTCTCTTTTTTAACCTTGATGAAACTGCTATTATATTTCCCCTCAAAACACTTTTGGCCCCCTCCCACAGCACTGATGGAGATACACTGTCATTATCATTAAATGTAACATATTCAAGTAGACTTATTTGAAGTTCTTGCCAAATAGATTTGTTATTTAGGATAGATACATTGGCTCTCCAATATTTAAAGTTATTGTTTGGGCTCATTTTTAATTTTAAGCAGACTGATGATCAGAGATAGTAATTGGTTCTATGTTGCATTGAGTAGCCCTATAAGAGTCCACCCTAGATATTAGGAACATGTCTAATCTAGACTGGCTACAGTGTACATGCGACAAAAAAAAAGTGTAATTTTCTTTGGCGCCAAAAATCTATGAGGTCCAACTCTTTTATCTGTCCACATGAAGTAAAAGATTTCTGAGATTTAGGGCCAAAGTCTGCAGGAAGCCTATCCACAGACTCTCTCAAAACACAGTTGAAATCACCTCCTACCAGAATGATCCCTTCAGCCCTCTCTGCTACATTAGTAAAGTAATTTTAGACCCCCTTACTGAACCAATTACCATTACATATCTCCCCACCTTGTCTGTGGATGTTTTTTTTATGACAAAAATGTATTGTCTTACTGAAAAAAATTGCGACTTTTTTTTTTTCTCCCATTTTGATATGAAGGTCTCTCTCATGCTGTGCTCCACCGGTCCCTGGACAGCTTCGTTTCCAAGCACTCCCTCTCATCCACACGCACTTGTATCTCCAGCTCCTGTAGCATCGGTAGAGCGTCCGTCATTGTTGGTAACGTTTTCATGCTGCCGCCCTTTGACACTCTCAGCTGTGCAGGGAATATGCACTTGGCTCTGATATTTTTCAGCTGCTCCACTGCGTCCCTCACCAGTGCCCTCTTCTTCTGCAACTCGGGAGAAAAATCGTCATTAAAGTAGATCTGCCTGTCCTTGTACACGACTCCTCTGCTCCCAAGCTTGCCTTAGTATGATTTCTTTCACAGACTGTACCCAAAATCTGACCACTAGCGAGTGCGGCACAGTGCTGCGGCTCGGTGTACGCTCTCTATGTGGATGTGAAGTTCAGAGGGAAGTTGAAGGACAGATTTAAGCAACTCTTGAACAAACAGCTTAACATCTTTTCCCTCACTTTTCTCTGGAACACAATAAATTCTCAAGTAGTTCCATCTGAGTCTGTTTTGCATGTCCTCACATCGTGCCTTCAGATCCATTTATCTGTGTAGCAAATACCAAAGTGCCCGTTCATGGTGCCTGGTGGTGTCTTCATTGACGCCGATACGGCCCTCTGCCTCTGTCGTTCTCTTTTCCAGACTCGTCATATCTTCTCTTAAAGTCTTAAAAGACTTATCCAATCTTGTCAAGAATTGTTGGGTTTCCGTGTGGCCATCTCTATTGTCCTTTCTGAGTCTTTCAAGCTCTGCTAATCTTGATTCTGAGTCACCGAGTTGTTTAATGGGTAAATTAGGAAATTATATTAAATTGGACGGAGCGTGTCCTGTTGCCTGTAATATGGCACCCGAAATGAGAGTTATTTTAATGACAACAGAACAGACCAGTCTCTGGACTATTTGGTTCCTTTGTTTCCTTTTGGCAAATCCTGGACTGAGGTTCTCATCTTTGAACCCACCTCCACCTGCAAATCTTTGTTGGCTTCAGGGGTCAAAGTTGACCAGAGCTCGGGTTCTTAAATACTTCCCTGTCCCCTTGTGCAGCAGACCATTATAATCAGGTCTGTACCATGTGTTTGGTGCATCTGATCCAGCTCACTCACCTACACACATTTAGAGACACATTTAGACACATATAGACATAGAGACACATTTAGAGACACATGTAGTAGCTGTGAGCTAAAATAGTAAAACAGTGGCCTCCTTGTTCTTCTGAATCCTATCTGTTAGAGTCAGGCAGCACATCGCAGGGCAGCGGATGGTTTTCATTCATTGACAGTAGATTAACCAGAAGCACTAATCTGATGGCTTCACAGAGCTCTGATATGAATGAGGATGAGGATTATGGGCTGGAGGCAGCTGCACCCAGGCTCTGTTGGAGCATTTACAAACCATGTGCTCCCTCAAGAGGCTGTTCAAGCGGCTCTTAATATCCATATGTTTTTACACATGTAATGAAAGAAATCTATCACCTCAGCACTGCTCCAAATCTGAACTCAATTACCTTACCTGACCTTTTGTTATAAAAGCGTTTTCATATAGGCTACTTTTAACAAAATGAAAACCTTACCAGTGATTCAAAGGTATATTAATTTAAATCACACCTATGCCTAGCTAGTAGTTTGTGCTATAAGCATGGAAGTATATATATAAGATTTGAACCAAAGATGGTGTTGTATTGGCCTGTGCTCAGAACCGTTCTGACCAATCAAAGCAGAGCAAGTCTGAATCTTACAAAGCTAACTTTTGGGCACATTGAGGAGTTAAACATTTCATGTTGTGAAAGTAGAGAAAAAATCTGGTCTTTGTGAAACCTGACAATGCCCTGTCAGCTGAACATGGGAAGTTTGATTTCACAAAAAATGTTGCCCCGATGGGGGGATTCTTTCTGGGCCCGAGCTCTCAGGGGCTGCAGTGCCTATGGAGCCGCCACTGATCGATCTCACACGGGGACAGAGTGGAGTGTCTTATCCAGTTCTTACCATAGCAGCATGGCTATAAGCTCTTATCATAGGCTAACAGTTAGTGAATATAATTGATACTTCTTACCTGTAGAGGCCAGTCACGATCCCATCAATATAAAATTATTTTATTGCTTTATTGCTCATGAATCTATTCAAATGCTTTTTCAAAATGTAAAAATAACAAATAAGTAGCCTAGATCATCCAAGATAATTTGTACATTCAAAATGCGGTTCAGAAACACTACATTGGGTGGAGGCCTCTCTTACACAGATACAGTCAGTCAGTTATTAATTCTCTATATTGATCTGCAGTAGACTCCCGCTGGCTCACCCCTCTGGGTATTGATCGCCATGGGTGCCTCCAATCACCAGTGTTATTACTCTGTTACGGTATATCATCTCATGTAGGTTTCCAGTCCTCCGTAATAGGGGTTAGGATTAATCAATTTTACTAATAATTGGGACTATTGATGTTACAATGTAATCACAAACACTTTACAATGATAATAAAATTATATTTATATCCATTCATATATCAAAATAAATATATGTCACTGCTTAATTGTGATTTTTCTGACAAACATTGTAATTGTGATTCGATTTGCGACCTGTTTATGTTTTAATATAGGATTCAATTCCACATTTTAAACAAAACAAAAAGACTGAACTGACAAACTAATACAAGAATTATATTTCAGAACATGTTTGTACAGATCTAAACTACAGGGTTAGCAATTTTTATACAGAATAAACCTGGAAATTATGCCTTTTCAAAAACTGCAGCCTTTACGATTTGCTAATTGCATCCATTGAAATTGCAATTTAGATTTGATTGCGATTAATCTTGCAGGCCTAGCAGTTTGTATCAAGAATAAAATATGACCTATCTACATAGAGGTGGCAATTTGAGTGCCATATTCCTTACACACATTAAATTGCAATGTTTAGTCTTAAAATAATGACACCATGACATCCCCACTCTAAACTCTGTTGTGTATTCCCCTGTAGTCCCTTGTTTGTCTTTTTAATCCTCTTCAAGATGCATGCAGCTTGTTTTGCAGATAGAGAGAAGGGCTGCCTCAAGTGGGAGAGGGGCAAACACAAGTGACAAATGCCTTCGCCCCCTTTAAAGACATGTTGCGGAACATTCTCACTCACTTTGGATCAGGGTTCATCTTATCGGTTTAGGAGTGGCGAAGTGTGTGCACATTCGAACCAGCATTTCTTATAATCTTGAATACAGGTCCAGTGTAGATGTTTTCAATATCATTAGTTTTTTGTCATGCTGTTGTGACCAAAAAACAATATTTGCTAATATCAATTAGTGTTCAAATTTCTAACTTGATTTTGACAGAATGTAATTTAACACAAAATAATAGTAGTTTCTTTCCATTGGATTTCGCGAAAACCTAATTAAATATGGATCAAGAACATCCCAAAACTTTTCAGCAAAGGTTTCACTTGATCAGCTTTATGTGATTTTTATCAGTATCCATACTAGTTTTCAGTTTTGATATAATGATATAATTCTTTTTTTCAAACTTACACCCTCCTCTTCCATTTATCTGTTTAAAAAGACTGGCAGCCCAGAAAAAAATAAATAAAAAATTGTCTCTTCAGTCTGTTACAATAGTGTTTTAGTTTACCAAAATTTGTGTTCATCAGCGGATTATTTTATTTAGATTACAAGGATTTGTATTGGACAGCAGCAGAAAGAAGAAGACTAAGAGTGAACTAGCTTAAGATTTGGGAGTGAATAATGAGTTTAATTTACATGTTGTTTCTTAGTATACTATACTTCTTAGTACTACTTCCTTATACTAATACTAATACTGGTTTTTGTATAAATAGTTGAATTTGCATGAACTCATGTGTAGAGCTGGGCGATATGGCCTAAAAATAAAATCTCCGATTTTTTTTTACAAAAAATCCGATTTCCGATTTTAATCGATTTTTCTCTGCCCTACTCAAAAACAAATAACAGATGACAAATAAATGGCTCAAAACAAGTTTTAACTTTATTCTTTTTTTAAATTTAGGATTAAAGTGCAATCTGACAAGCAAAAAACATACTTGTAAGTGAAATGGCAGACCAGGCCATTGTAAACACTTTTAGAAAGGACACTTTTAGAAAGGACATGTCCAGGACATGTCCAGAGGTGTGAAAACACCATCATGGCCCTGAATGGATATGCTAACTACTCCCCCACTCCCACTCCATAATGAATAGACTCACCTGACTAACAGAAACTATTAACAACTCCATATTGAATAGACTCACCTGACCAACTGAAACTGTATTTAAATATGTGTTGTCTCAGAGTAATTTTCATTGTAATTAAGCTCCTCCCTTCAGGCAGATATAAAGCAGTGTCCACCAGCATCTGACCAGAACTGAAGAAGCAGCTTGGATGAGCTGCGAAACGTATTCGACCAAATAAACTCTGTCCAGTTGACAAATTAAATTTCTCCTTTTGCTACTTTTAGAAAGTTTTGATCATATTGCTGCCGCTGTCTGTTGTCATGCAGATGAGTCTGTCTTCTGCAAGTTTCCACGAAGTGAAAGCATCTTTCAATCCTTGCGCGATTAATCCCCCCTTGTGATCCTCGGGAAAATACACTGTTTGCAGACAAACGCTTCGCATCGCCCAGCTACTATTAACAAAATGTACCGTTAAACTCAAGTAGGGCTGCATCGTTCGGCTGGACCACAGGTCAGTCGTAGCAGAAAAATACGACACCTCCTCCGCTCCGCGCTCCGCTAACTTACCCATGTAGAGCGCTGCAGCGCATTAGTTCCGCTTTCGACGCTCGCGTGTAAAAAATAATACTAATAATAAAAAAAATCGATTTTCATAAAAACACATCGTTCTGAACTGTAAATTCGAATTAATCGATTTAATCGATATATCGCGCACCTCTACTCATGTGAGCATGGGAGCTTTTGTCAATTTCATACCACTGTTCCTCTTTGTTGACTAATCGTTTGGCAGGGCATGTCTGTAGTCAGCAAGAATTTCTACCCCCTCTCTCTCTCCATGTATTCGCAGTATGCCAGTATTCCCAAAATTCTTCCCAAACCTTATGTACCATCAAGCCTCATTTGCGTCGCGGACCTGTTGCTCATTCCAGTGACTCACGGGTAGTAAATATGCAAGCCTGATTACATCGCAGTGGGAGGAAGACATAGAAGAACATCATCATTAAGACAAGCTGGAGAGTAGAGGATCAATAAGAAGACCTTTAGTTGAGGGGTTCGCTCATTTACTATTAATAATGGACCTGACCACCTGCTGTAATCATGCCGTTACAAGCAGTGGAGACAGATCGTTCATTCACAGCTAAATGCTCATATAGGACACATACAGGAGAGAGAAAAGCAAGAGAGTAACCCACGCTGGCCTCTCACAGTGCATGCATACATCATTTTAGAGGCCTGTCATGCCACTTACAGCTAACTGGAATGACCCAATAAAACAGGCTTAGGCAGGGATCTCAAACAACAGGGTGGTGTATGGGCTATCCAGGATGTTCACACAGAGAGAAAGAAAGGCAAAGCAAAGGCGAGGATGGACTGTCAGTGCTGCTACTAATCTTTTAACCAAGCTAAAGTTGATGGATCTGTGGTTGCTGCCAGGTGGTGATTGTCTGTCTAAACTAAAGCAACTGTAATCTTTAAACTGCAAAATTCTGGTGGAGTGTCCGTCAAATGCTTTTCTCCATGGAAATTTTGTTGCTTTGACTAGAAAGTTTTATCATATGGTGTTATCTTCATGGACACCAAACTAACCAAAGTTACTGGTCAGATTTATGGAGAGGCAACAGGCAGAATGTCTGGTTTTCTAGATGTTTTTGAGCTATAAAACCACTTGTAATTTAATCAATGTAAGGTAGAGCTGTTTAATGTCATACTGTGGAACATTCCAGGCAGAGCAAGGGCATAGCGACAGAAACAAGTACACCTTTAAAATTGCTCAAACTGGACATTCCTTCCCTTTATTTTGCTTTAACCAGTTTAGCAATACCCCAAAACAATAAAAATGTAGCACCAATTTCTTTCAGCGTCGCAGAGGATCTTAAGTGCTTAACTGGGCAGTTTTGCAGTGGTAAACTCATAAATCCAGTGGAAATCCAGTGTGCTGTGCCAAGTAAACAGTGCTTGTTGTTGTCTGTAAAACTAAAACACCATTTGTAACTGCATAAAAACTAGTTAAACTCTGTTGTAGTCTGTGACAAACTAAAAACAATTATTCATATTCAACATTTTCAACTTGATTCATCTGTGAGCCGTATCCTGTCCTTCTTTGTAAAACCCATAGGTGGTAATATAAATATATTATCAATATAAATAAACTATAAGGGATTGATAACAACTTCAGTAGACCTGGATGTAACCTAAACTGCAGTTGGTCAGAACATACTCTTACCACTGATTCACTGCCATTCCTGAACATCTTATATAATCTTAAATTGTGCGAGTTTTGTGGCGATCATGTAAACAAACAGCCAGTTCAAGTGCCAGTACTCTTCTATATCCATGAGAAATATAAAACAATCTGTGTAAAAAATATATTGACCTGATATACCGTGGAATTTAAAATATTTCAAGCATTCCCTATAATTACTGTATCGACTTATCGTTCAAAACATGAAAGCTGGAACAATATGTTTTGGAGCTCAGTATTTATTGTGTGTATTTTTTCTTTGCAATAGTGGGGAGAATATGTAACATTTGAGCTCTAGAAAGTTGAATAAGTCGCTTCTATTGCTAATCATTTATTGCAGCTCATGCCTTTAAATGTTATTGTTTATTTAAAAAAAAATATTTTGAATATTTTTATTGTGTCAGTGGCATAAAGTAGTTTCAATATTATCATTTATCATGATAGTTCTCCTCATCGATATATCATGCTTCAAAATTTGTTATCATTAACACTGTTCCTGATTTTTACTGTCTTAAAAATTAGTTATCCCTCAATTACCTTATGCATTCCAAGCATCCTAATTATTCACTGTGATGAATTCATAAATACTTACAACTTTTGATATGATAGTCCACACTCCTACCACAACAATGATCTAGGTCTATCAGCAGCAGTTGTCATATTGTGACAGTGAGATGTACAGTCATTTCTGAAGGTCAGTTTTCCTGGTGAGTCAGACTGTTTGCCACTTTGTGCTGCTGTCACCTCTCTTTTTTGGCCTTAGATGTTGTGTTTAGTTCTTTTGTTTAGATTTTCTGCTGTATACGCTAACTCTGCTCCGGCACTTTTTGTCCTGTCTTGTTTTTGTCGCTGCTGTGACCTCCTGCGGGAGTGTGAGCAGGCTATCGATCACCAAGTCTGTGTCTGCGTGCTTTGTTTTCATGGCAACCACTTGGGTACACCACTGCGCTAACCCCAACTCTCCTCTGATAAGTCTTTAATGGAGCAGGAAGACTACAGGCAGATAAAGTTCAGCCAGAGAATTGTAGTTGCAGTAAGTTTGTTGGTGCTAAGGAGTAAATCAGTGATTCTCAAACTTCCTGTTGTGCTAAACGGCTAGACCTGTGTTAGTCTTAATGTAGTAATGTAATTTGTATTTTGATAATTGTTATCATTATCTGAACTACACAGACCTCATAACTGTATAACACATACCAAGAAGCCTTTTATAACAATATTAAATAATTCCTCATGCCATAAAGAAATCATAACAAATTTTATTTGTAAATATTCTTTTTCTTCCAGTGACCATGTTTAAACTTTTATTCGGTTAAAAATGTGCTTAAATCATAATGAACAAAAGAAACAATTGCTTAACTAGTCGACAAATTGAAAAAATAATTGCTAACTACTCAACTTCCAAAATAATCATTAGCTGCAGCCCTAGAAGTTGTATAGTTTTAATTACTCACAGTTACCAACCACAAAATAGGAAAAATCTTTATAAAATACATTTAATTCACACTCTCTAATAGATTACCATTTGTTAATGTCAGATACAAAGCAGACATCAACATTATGTTAATATCACATGCAAAGCAGATAGCCCTTTACAAGGGTTTTTAGTTAACTCTTTTTTGGAGTCTCAACAGATTTAAATTTAGAAATACGGTTTTGTCCTAATTAGATCTAGGTTTCACCCTATTTAGTAGGTTTAATGGTGGTACTAAATATTGGAGAATCATTTAGTTAGACAATATAGTATTTTAGGATAGCAATTTATGGTCAGTGGTTGCCGAAGATTTAGTCACACGCCTACTAATCAAAGGTTTTAATTACTCACTGTTCCTACTTTGTTGTGTTAGGCCAGACACCCACATTGCCTACTCCAGCACAGTCCAGTTAGTGGCTTGTAGTACTTGGAAGGGCATCTGACCTTATCCCTGGAACAATAGTCTTGTATTTGAAGGTGATTTTTTTTTAATCACATTTACTGCTGACTTTGTGGGAATCAGTGTGGCCACACTCCTCTCCCCTCTAGGGCTCATGGGAAATTGGGTATGTCAGACCTACTTATGGTTTCTCAAATCTAACAAAATGACTGCTGTGGCTCTTGACATGTGGGAGAGCTTCGACGTGTTCCTTCTTGAGACTACAGACGATTCATTCCCATCTGGTTTAAGTCAGACATTTGATTTCAGAGAATAACTACTATATGCAATCTGTAGTTTTACCCAACTATCATTTTACAAAATGTAAACCAGTATTGTATTCAGAGTTTGAATGTCTGCACTAGTTGATTCTTTCCATGATCAGATTTGTTATTGCATTCCCTCCATTCCACTGTAGTCTCTGGTGTTGTTGGTCTTCTTGCATGGTTTGTATGCTTGTAGCGGTGTGACCTGGTAGTGTCAGTACCAGTGGGCTGCATGCTCTCAGGTCACAGAACCAGGTGCAGGAGCGGGAACCTGCTGAGGGCCTCAGGAGCAGCCATGGCCCTGTCTGTAAAGGGGCAGCTTTACCACTGTTTACATGCTCCACACATTCATGACAGAACAGAACAAATCCTCCCATATATCTGCTGTGTGGTTTCATATTTCACTAGAATTTTTGGATCTCATTCTCAAATATATTTTATAATGTATGGTTATGAAGAGACTCTATTTCTCCATGATCCTGTCCAGACAATGTTTTAAATTTAGCTGTTCTCGCTGTTGATCCACTGTTGATCTTGAAGTTTTTCACCAAAATCTGTTGATGTGACCCTCTGAAAGAGAGTCATTGACCCTGAGCTGCACAATATGGTTATCTAGTGAATGAAATGTGCTTGTGTTGTGTTGCCTAGCAACCATGTCATTAGGAGCAGGATGGATGGTTCTCATCACATTAGCTGTTTACGTGATAAAGAAACTAGTCATCTCCTTTACAAACACTTGACACAGCCTTGTTATATGAGGTTTGTTTGTGTGTCCCTCTGTGTAGCCCTGGCCCCGCTCTGCAGTTACCTCTGACAGCAGAAACAGAGCAGACACATAATAGTAGATATTGGACTTATAAATTCAGCAGACAGCCCACTGTGGCCACTGTAGCACTGCAGTGCTGATTAAGGCCCAGACTGGACTGCAGCGCTGAGCTGAGGAATAAAAGAGGCTGGTTGTTGATTTTTGGAGCAGTTTGGGGTCAGTTAATGGGCAGCTGTGTGTGTGACCTGCATGGACAAACCTCACTGCTCTGAGCGCTGTCGTCTTAATGAGAACGGGATTGATCGCTACTCTTCTCTCCCTTGACATGCCACATTTTTAGGAAATCTATACTGTCTTTTCCTTCTTTTCACTGCAGCATTTACTCAAACAAGGTAACCGCCATGTTTAATCTGAGGATGGACCACTTGCTCCCATCCAGCTGCTGCTGCTGCAGTAAAGCCTGTAAATACATCCAGTATCCTTTGGTAACTCAGAACTCACATCCCCAGTGTAAACCAGTCCACATGGATGCCTTCTGCAGACTAACAGCTGTAGTATTCTTGCACACCTCTGTTCTCCCTGCTCTGTGATGCTCTCTGCTTGAGGTCAGCCCAGGAGAGCACCTGAGCATGGCAGGAATGCCAGGGAGTATGTGGGTCTACTGTCTCCCTTCCCGGCCTTGGCGCAGTACCACAGACTGCAGGTAGAGGCCGCTGCAGGACCACTTTACGCCTCCTGTCTTCTACGCTCCAGCCCGGCTCCCCACTGGTCCATCTATCTGCTCCCTCCTCTCTCCTCTTCCCTCTCTCCTCTCTCCTCTCTCCTCCAGTGCCTCTGCTCGCCCTTCCCCCGTCCTGCGCCTCTGCTTTGGATTCCCCTCAGCTGTGGACCGGTGCTGGCAGGAGGAGCCTCCATTCACCCGCCGCTCGTGGAGGAGGATGTGGGGACAGTGAGGAGTGATACAGCCATGGAGACGGGGACGTGTGCTCCTGGACTGTGGATGTAGAGGACGCCGGGGAGGACAGCCTGTCTGTGGATCTTACTATAGCCTTTTTTTCCATCCAACCGAACGGGCTCATGAGGTGCATCCTAGATTTTACTACCTTTGTCATCCATGTCTTTCCTTTTTTTGGGCTATGCAGCGCTTTCCTCATATCTCTAATGATGTGAGGATTCTCCATGCAACAGTCCAGCTATGTTCATCTACACTGTCTCCCTTTGTTTCCTCTTGCTGTCTGGGGACGTATTCACAATCTCAAACGCTGTCACCTTATGAAATACCAAATTTATGCAGATTTTTTTCCTAATCTTGTCATTCAGTTTGGCTGTGTGCTCGGTGTGCAGCGGGGGAGCGTGCATAGAGACGTCTTTGTAATGGTATGCTGCATGTTGCCCTGTATGTCTGAGGCTAGGCTCCTTTTAGCAGATAGGCCCCATGCTGGCGGCGGTAGATTTCAGTGCTTATAAGAATGAAAGATGGGGTGTCATTTGGTACTGCATGTCATGCGGAGGTATTAGCAGTGCATTGGGGGTGTGAAGAAGGCGATGACTTCTCCTTATATAGTTCCCCAGGGAGAGAGAGAGGATTCATCTGCTATAGCACTTGTGGAGCATAGGTAGGAATGCTTATGGCGCTCTTCAGGCTAGCTTGGGGTCTTTAGAGTTAAGTCGGTTTGTCTTTTTTAAATTTTTGGATTAAAGGGGCGGGTGACTAGGGAGGTGGCAAGGGAGGCTAGGGTAGGGTACATACTGACTACAGGCCTACAGAGAAAAATGTAATAGATTTAAATGTGATTTATCTAAGGTATCTAATATCAGGATAGTGAAAACACATATAATTGCACATATAATGTTCCTTCCTTTGAAGGTCCTTTTTATGATAATTAAAAAAAAGCTTTTAACCATGTTGCAAAGCTGTTTCCTAATCATACCTGAAGTTGTGTGTAGTTTCATTCATCCATTTTGAGAAATCTTGAATATTTAGTCCACTCCTTTCCCTCTTATTAGCCAAAATGCTATGCTATGTTGCACTAGCTGATGTCACGTTTCCTGGAACTGCTCCTCTGTGTTTCTAAAATGAATACACCTTTGCTGGATTTGTCTGAATGAATTCAGTATTAAAATTATCTACTTCTACAAAGCATCACTCTAGAATGTCTTTTAGATGGTATTGCTTTTAGCCTAGCTTTCATTATAATATATTTTAATTTTTATAACGTTTAATTTGTAAATTAAAAAAAATAAAAAATTAAATATCTTTTATTCACACTGATCACTATTCTTTTATTATGGACAAACTTTATGAAATCACTCTCTCTGAATGATAAAGTAAAGTTAATTTTGTGAAATAAACAGCCATTTGAAATAGCACTTAAGGATGACTTTTTGGAATTTACTAGTAGACTGAATTGAAATGTCAGATTAGTACATTTTGCTTCTAAAAATGTCCCAGTTATTATTATTTTTATTATATTGTTACCTGAATATGCATAATTATCTTGAAATGCATAGTTGTTTATTCATTCATATACTAGCCCATCCAAATAAACAAATAGATGGAAAATGTGTGCTGAAAAATATCCTGGGAATATCTCTTATGTCAACAAGTGTATGATTCATAACTCATATTTACAGCAGTACATGACTCAGAAAGTTCACAGCTCCTGTTTGCTGCATCCAACATAGAACGTGAAAGTAGTTATCTACTGAGATATAAAACTACGGTATGTTTTGAGTTTACTCTATTCACACGGTTTTGTTTTCATTTTGACAAAAGCGGCTTTCTTTAACCAGTATCAAGACGTCTTCTCTTCCTTGTGTGAAGTAATGTTATTCATGACTTATTCATAGACCGTATACTCTGCAGATGTTTGTTCTGTTGCTTATTGAGCGTATTATGTTAACCCGACTGAAATATTTAAAGCCACTGTAGTTGCTCATGGTTGCCCCAAAGTCACACGCACCTTGGCAAAATTCATTCTGACATCACTGTGTATATTGGACCCATCTCCCTACAGCCCCTACCCCCACCAGTGAGAAGATTCTGCTCTTATTGCTGTTTTTTCTTTTTTTCTTGGTGATAAATAATAGCAAATCAAAACGTTTTCTGTATTTTGAATCAGATGCATTTCAGTGCCAATGCTCACCATGTGCTGCTTTTCTTCCTTCCAGGTAGGGCATCTGGTATAAGGTCCTCCTATTGCCACATCACCCTGTAGAAACACATGATAAATGTTCACTAAGAAGTATATGTTGAAAAAATATAATTCTGTTAAACTCATTTTAGTTGGTTTACTTACTTTGTTCATCTGAGGTCTGTGTTTTTTTGGTTCTTAAAATCTTCCTGTTTTCTGAAAGATAGAGGTTTTTATTTAGTTTTGTCTTTCTATTTGAACTGATAACCTCTTTCAGAATGGTGCAAAAAATGAATAACTAACATCAACTCTAACATTCATGAACTTACCCACAGCTACAGCAGTGCTCTGGATATCACTGTTTGTAGACGACTCTGGAAGCAGCACATTCAAATCTTAGTACAACTGTCTCACTCTTGTAGATGGACAGTGATTTTAACAATTTGTTTCATGGAAACAGTCTTTACATTAACCCCAATTTCAAATAAAACACCACAAACATGTTTTAACAATGAACTACAGAGGCCAGAGAAGCACAGAAAATCTTTGAAAAGTCTTACCTCCAGATCAGCTCTCATAATCCTCCTGCTCCACACTGCAATGTCCTCTGCTCCTGTAACTGTCCAGTGTCCTCTGCTCCTGTAACTGTCCTGTGTCCTCTGCTCCTGTAACTGTCCTGTGTCCTGAGTGTGTCCTCTGCTCCTGTAACTGTCCTGTGTCCTCTGCTCCTGTAACTGTCCTGTGTCCTGAGTGTGTCCTCTGCTCCTGTAACTGTCCTGTGTCCTGCATGTGTCCTGAGTGTGTCCTCTGCTCCTGTAACTGTCCTGTGTCCTCTGCTCCTGTAACTGTCCAGTGTCCTCTGCTCCTGTAACTGTCCTGTGTCCTCTGCTCCTGTAACTGTCCTGTGTCCTGAGTGTGTCCTCTGCTCCTGTAACTGTCCTGTGTCCTGAGTGTGTCCGCTGCTCCTGTAACTGTCCATTTGAATTTTCCCTCCCAAAGTTTTGGGGAGGAGAATTCCCGAGGGAGGAGCTTCACCAGCGATTATAACAAAGTCATGTTTCCTTAGCCTGATTAAAACATGCAGGTCTAACATCGACCACAATCTAGTGACCTTTGTAAGATTTAAACATGCTGGACAGAGAATTGTAAAAAAGTCATGTTTTTGCTGTCAAATTTATGTTTGCAATTTGAGCAACCCCTCTCAGACCATTTTTTCAGTGTATGGTGGCATAGTCAATCCTTATTTATGAAATGTTTTATGGTTTATATCATTTTTGGATTGTAATGTCTCTTACTGTCCACATTTAATGTTTAATCATTTATATTCAGAACAATATACTATTTAAATGTTTTTAACAGTATGTTTACTGGAACGGGAACTTTATTTATTTATTTATTATTTTTAAACTGGATCTATGATTTGATGCTGGATAATAAAAAAGTTACACTCTTGTGTAGGACTGGGTGATATGGCCAAAATTGGCTGATTTTAATCTGCCTTTCAAACAGAGGAAGATCTTTACATTTTCATTCTTATCAAATCCTATTATTTAAGAAACTGTAAACTTCCTTCAGTTACATTTGTAGAGATATTCTAATTTAAACTATTAGAATTAATTTACATGAAAAAAGAATGTCAGGAGTAAACTTTTTCTTGATTTAACGATTTTGCAGTTTTTCTAAATCTCAATTATTAAAAATATGAATTAACTGAATTAATCTGCTTAATTGTCCAGCCCTAGTCTTGAGTTACTTAAATGTTGTCCATATATTTTAACAGTGCTTACTGAATTGTCATTATAAGTTACTTAACAATCCTCTTAAAGCCATTCAGACTCTATTCACATCCAAGTCAAATGGAGCCCATAGTTTCCCTCTAATCCATCCTCCTGTCTGCTTCTTATTATTACACAGCCAACTCACTCATATCAGCAGGAAACCTCTAGTCACATGGTTCAACAACTGACCTCCAGTGACCACCCACTTCTGAGAGGTTTGATCTCCTTCCAAAAGCCAAGGTGTGCCAAAGCAGTTTCTCCCAGAGGCCATTAGGAAACCACATTTTCTGCAATAACTCACATTCCTTCACAAGTACATTAAACTGTTCAATATCTACAGCACTTTATTGACTAGGGTTTGTCTTTATGATGTTTTCATATGCATTTATAAAACTATTTGGTCCCAAATCATGTCTTGTGTATTAGAGCTAAACATTTAATCAAAATATAAAATTGCAATTTAAATGGCTGTAATTAGCAAATGACAAACACACCAAATTATTTAAGCGACAGAATCAGTAGAAAACTCTCCTGTCTCTCTGCTTGGTAGGACTTATAAAACTTGCTTGGAGCTGGGAGATAGGCAATACAAATTCAATTGTAATCCGATCCACTTTATGACAACACAATCACATAATGCTTCTCTATTTAATGCAGCACTATGCACAAACTCCTCCTATCAGCCATCTTAAGGGTCTTAGTGAGTGACAAGTGTGTTTAACCAGTTACAGTGAACGTTGAACTTTCAGAAGAAGCAGACTTTAGTTACTTCATAAAGCCAATATTAAGATACTGAGTATACATTGAGGTATACTTAATTTATCTTTATTTTTTTGGGGGGGCATATCACTCACAACTAGACTGCTATGGACAATTTTTGGATTTTTATAACAGTAAATATTTAGTTTTTTTCTCTCAAATGTTAATGCTCCTGTTTAATGTAATTGCAATATATATACAGTATATTAAAAAAAATCTGAATTCAATAATTTTCTTGATCTTGCTTTTATTAAATGCTTATTTATAAAACCACTTTGTCCCATATCCCGTCTTACATCATCAGAGACACTTCTAAGCCTTCTGTTTGCATTTCTGTGTCACTTATGGAGGGATACCAGGCTCTCCATGGAGAAGGCCGATTCCACATGCTGTTGCTAATGGGCTAATCTCTTCCCTGTATTTGCATCCAGGGGGGGTGGTTGACAAGGATTTGCGGCACTACCTCAACCTGCGCTTCTCCAAGGGCTCTGTGGACCACGACCACCAGCAGATCATCCGAGACAACCTGTACCTCCGCACCGTCCCCTGTGAGTACCACCCACACTTTTACATTACAACAAGGCAGTATGTGCTGTTTTTTTTATCTGCTTTTCATTCATACTTATGAGAGGGAAAGTAAATATATTCCAGTAAAAATGGCTGGATCACTGGTTTTTAAGGATGGCTTTTCTGATTGGCAAATAGCCCGCTTTATAATTGCTGTCACAACCTTAGACAGACAAACCTGCACATGGCATGTATTCTACATTTAAACATGGGACATAGCAGGTTTGCTTTAGCACTTGTTTGTCTAAGGGAGTATCCCATAAAACCTTGCGATGTGATGTCACAATCTATTTTCCGCAATGGTGAAAAGCATTACTTGATTTGAGTTTTTGTTATGTTTAAAGGTGTTGTACCTGACTGTAACAGAACTGAAGAATATCACCAATTCATTTTAAAAGGAATTTTGTATCAATAACCTTACACAAGTGTCTGTCAGGGTTCAATGTCAGAGTCAGAGTTCACTGTTTTTCACTTTTGTTTTTGTTTCTCCTTTAAAACTGGTTTTAGATCTGCAGACCTGGTTTTGTCTTGTTTAACCCTAGAGTATTCCTGATTTTGTTAAAAGCTTTAGAATCTCTGAGATACATTTAGTAATAGTAATAATAATGCATTAGTCTCATATAGCACTTTTCCAGAAGCTCAAAGTTGGCACTGGGTATTCCCAGTGGTCTCTCATCCAAGTACTAAACAGGCCCCGCCTTGCTTAGTTTCTGAGATCTGATGAGATCAGGCTTTGATGTGGAAATTTGGCTTGGAGAAGGAGGTAGCACAAATTTTCAAGAAATGTTCTAAAAAGTATAATTATTTAAAAAACAATCAAAATAATAATAATTGTATAACATGCTGTATCAGTAGATTATGCATTTGGCTCTGAATGAGATGATGAGTATATTAATAGAGATATCATATGTTATTTGTGCTGTGTAGGCATGGTGGTAGACAACTCAGCTCAACAAAGTGCCTCTCCCGGTAACTGGGTATGTAAATGGGTAACTGGCTATATTCTGTGTTCCCTGTCCTCAGCCTTTGATTATAAAATGTACCCTTGTGTAAATTCAAATTCTATCATATGAATGTTGGCTTGTCATTTTGTCACAATTTATGCTATTTGACTAGTAGCTCTGAAGCAGTTTGAAGGACCAAGCTTACCTTTAGGTGCAGATGTTTCTTGGTAGAGACAGTGTTGTAAAAATGTTTGGAAATGGTTGTGGATGCATTCCAAAACATTTTTATTTTCTGAGAATTGCCCCTGTACATTTTTTTTTTATGGAATTGTGTTGTAAATTTTCCATGCATATTTTGTATAGTACTTTAGAGTCATCATTTACTCTTACCCTGTCATACATTCCCGTCTCATCTCTCCGCGTCTCACATCTATTGCTGTTTCTTCCCCGTCAATCGTTCGGTTACTGCGCCCTCAGCCTGAGGTTTCCACGGCAACCACCCTCTTGTCTCCGAGCCCCCTTTCACCCCTCCTTCCCCTCAATTTTGCCATGCACCGCGGACGTCCACATATGATAACGCCATCATGTTTGCACCATTTGAAGAACCTATTTACACGCTGGACACATAGAACGGTACAATGCCCCAGGGCTGGCTGTCTGCGCTCTCAGCCTCTCGGCCTGTTGCGCGGTGAGGAAGGGAGGGGGGTGTCATTGGGGTGATCGACATACATTGCTCTGCCTCTTGCCAATACTAAAGCACGTCGTGAATCAGCTTCTCTATAGAGTGGTGAGGCATTTTCCCATTGACTGCTCCGGCGTGTGTGCTCTGATGCGCTGTTTGTTCAAAGGCTTTATTTCAGCCTGACACGCTCCAGCATACTCCCCTAATAACCCCACACGTGCGCTCTGCTGTGCCAGAGACAGAGGTGAGAATAGCCTTTTTTATCTGCAGACATTAAGGCAGAACAAACTGGCAACTGCTCGACAACAGAAGAAAATTGCAGAGTTTAAGATCCAGGTGGCGTCATAAATTTGATGAACATCGTGACGTGATAGTGTTGCGAAAGCGTATGGTTAATGGTTTTAGGGTTGCAAATGAAGGCAATATCAAGAATGCATTTACTTACTCTATAGTGATGTTATTCTATTACCGTGCAGTTTACCTAAATAGAGATTGTATTATAGTAGAAAAAATAGTCAAAATTAAAGGGTCTTTGTAGTGTCTTTGCTGTAAAAGAGCTGTAAACTTGAGGGAAAATGCTGTTCTTCCTATAACCATTTTATGCAATATTATATCCTGTGTGTCAGTGTCCCTCAGGTTTAACACTACTAGCCCATGCTACATAAATGGCTCTAGCAGCTACTTACCCTGGGGCTCTACTGAGAAACACAGGTGAGATGCATAATCTAATTTGGAGAGATTCAAGGGAAAAAAGATCAAGTCAGTTCCAGTTCACATGGTTTGTATAAGCACTGAAGTGCTATTTAAAGCATTCTTAAATGTGTATTGATTTGGGTAAAGATTTGTTTTTAAAAGACCATTGTTTAGTCTAGCTCTAGTCTAGTGAGGCAGAGCTGAGTGCTGAAACAATCAGTCCAGTTGATATTTAGTGAAAATATCAACTTTTAAAACTTGGAGCAGCATTAGCTGGATAACACGTGACACCAAGAAATGTAAGTTGGAGAAGTGTAAATATATACAACCTTGAAATGAACTTAAACAGGACTTGAACATGCATGAATAAAACAACATTATTTCATAGTTAAGTGATTTTTAAGTAATTTATTTTGAAAAATCTATCCTGTTTTCCCAGGCTCTTCTGGCCAGTGGTGTCTGTACAGAGTGCTGTGGTACGGGGGTAAAAGTGCAGTGACAGCTGGGTGATGGGCTCTGGATTAGGTTCAACACTGCAGGCTCTAGCGCTGTCATGGCGCCTGGACTGTTCTGGCCCATCCTATCACCAGCGACCATACTGCAGTTAGGTCTATGGAAAGCCACATATACTGTATTATTTGAATGTCAGTCATGTATAAACACAGATTGAGGTGAATTATTCATTTTGATTATATCACCAATGGAATTGAAGATATTTAACGGTGCACCGTGTAACTTTTCTGCCACCAGCTTCCACCAGCTGCTTGTCTTCTTGTCTTTCTCAAAAATACCACACATCCACACAAAACATGCATTACTACTGTCAGCAGGTGTACTTCTCCACAGATCTGACCTGGTGATGTGGCCTGCTTGTCTCCATAGACAGTTAATTTAAATGCCATACTGTGGAACATTTCAGGAAAAAACAACATGGAGTCAAGCAGGTGGCGGACCCTCTACCAGAAAATGTACACAGTGTACCTTTAAGATAATTATTTTTGAGGGCAATCACTTTATTTATTATTGTCACCCTTTTACAGGCTGCTCCTTTAAATGTATTGCTCATTATTTGGCAACGCAGATGTGGAATTCTATTATATAACGACTAATCCTTTTCACAAATGCTCAAATTTAGAACTATTTATCTTCCATTTATTCAATTACAAACATTTATACTGCTAAAAATACTTGGCCTGGTGGCGTCACCTGCTTGTCTCCATGGAGATAGACAAGCTTAATGCCATACTGTGCAAAGGAATATTTCACAGTGGCAGGCTCTCTACCAGAAAAGTGCTCCTTTAATTTTTAATTTGATGATGGTTGGTATTTAGTGTGCCTGATTATGAGATGACAGAAGTGGGTATTTGGCGATGGACTTGTTGTGCTAGAGAAAATGGAGCACTGCTCGGACTTTGGTTAGATTTTTATAAGAATTATGCCACAGTGGACTATGGACTATATTAGTTGGTAAATTGGACAATGGAACAATGGCGGGTTGATGTTGCGTGAGCAAATGGTGTGGTGGGTGGTTATGGTTGGTGATTGGAAGTAAGGATGTGTGATATTCCAAAAATGTATGTTTTGGAGCCAGATCACGATTACTGTTTTATCACAATTCATGTAGTCTTAGTATACTTTAACTTTATATTGCCTTGTAGAGATAAATGCTTCTTCTGAGAGTTCTTACTTCATTGCAATTTAAATCTAGCTCAGGATATTGAAGTTAACCAATAGGAGGAGTGGATGGGGATGGTGTCTATGTTTGAGCATAGAGCTGCATTCAAGACCACCATTTTACCAAAATCAGATTGTCACAAAAATGAGCTCACAATTCGATCACCATATCGCCCAGCTAGCCCTAACAGGAAGGTAGGGTAAATTTACAATAAAATCTCAAAATATTTCTACTATTCTGAGAGATTATTGTCAATGACACAGCAGTTGCAAGTAGCTCTGATGGAAGCATGTGCATCCTTTGCCTTGTGGTCTAGTGCTGATTCAGATCCTGCTTCTCTCCCAGGGTCTGTGCTCCCGTCCCTGGGTCTACGCGGCTCTGGGTCCGGCCTGTCACTGCGATCATGTCACTTTGATGAACAGGCGCCACTCTGCATCATCACTGTGTGTCCCACCCAAGGACAGGCAGAGGCCCAGGGCTCACTGCACTGCACTCTTATAACACTTAGCCAAAATAACACTGTCACGGGACAGGGACAAACAATTTGGGACAGCATGCTTTGGGATGGGTAAAGAAGAGATTTATCATCCAGGATGCTGTTGACTACTATATATTTGGGCTGTAACAATATAAAAAACTGCACTACTGTACCAAGGACACTGCCAGCTCAGTCTTGTCATCTGAGTTATGTAGTAATACTACCTAAAATGGAAGCATACACAGACTTGAATGGACAATACCCAATACCATACTTATGTTATAGTGCCACTTGTCTCTTCTCCAACTCTCGGGCTACTGAATTATTGCTGCAAAAAATATAAACTACAGCAGTGTTCAATATATTTGTTTTCTTAGATGATACCAATATCCAATTTTATTTTGCTGCTGTGGATAACCAATATACTCATTGTAAGATTTTAAAATAGGAATGAAATACCAAGGCAAACAAATTCATTTTAAGTTTGTAACGTAAAGTTCACAAATTAGCTTTTAACTTTTAATAACATATCAGTGAAATTTTCAATATCTCTGGACCCAGCCTTTATGTTGTAGGTGAAATGAGAGGTAGGTAAATTAAGAGCAGATGATGTGTGGATGCAGAAGGCTGGGGAAGCTGCAGTGTGTGGAGAACTGGACGTGCCTCTCTCTTCCCCCTCTCCATGCATCAGTATAAGGCAGCATGACTATAAATAGCTCCAACAGTAAGTGGCACGTTTCTGCGCTCACATTGCCTATAAATACATGCAGCTTCTGTCACTTCACATCCTTTCCTCCAGCTCTCCCCGAGCCCCCCCCCCCACCATCAGGGAATCCACCCCAGGAGACGGTGCAGGGGGGTAGGCTTGTTGATGAGTAAAGGCAGGGTCAGTGCAGTGCTCGCAGTGTGCAGGAGGTGCCAGAGCTTATGATGCTATAGAAAATATTTGAAGATGGAATGATGAAGATGGAAGTGGTTTATGGAAATGGTGATGTGGTTGTTATGATATTATAGAATTTTTAGTTTATGCGTTTGACACTAAAAAAGCATTCTTAACTAAACTGAAAAGCATTCTTAACAAAGAGAGGTTTGATGTACCTTGCACTATAAACTAATTAATAGTTTATTTCCCAATAGAACCAGCAACAATTAATTAAGTTTGATAAAATGTCCTTGGCCCTTTACCATGATATTACTACTAAAGGGTAATGTGTTATTAATCATTTTAATGCTTGCATTTAGGCATGAATTGATCCAGCTTCGTCAGTTCCACTATCAATACTTTGACTTAAAGTATCTGCAGATACTTGATTTTAATTGATACCAGTGTAGGGACAGAATATGGTCCTTATTTCCTTTAAACCTGTAAAACACTAGTTTGTAATTAGTAAAAACAACATAGTGTCTGTGAGTGTGTTTACATGGTGTATAATAAAAATTGTATTCATTGTGGCCTTTGGGTATAGTCAAAACTACATCTTAATAGACTTAGACTTAGACAAACTTTATTGATCCACAAGGGAAATAATTAATAATTAATAATTAATAATTAATTGGGAAAACTGTAGAAAAAAGAGGTTAATAATTTGAAGACATCATGGTTACATTATCAAAGCTGTTGGGAATGGGAAAAATGTGGGAACCCTGTACCACTACAAGTACTGCAAATACTATAAAGAGATATTTGCTGTTAACACTCAGACTTAGTATTTAGCGACTTGGTGTGGGTTTAACAATGAGTTGACAAAATTGCATTAACATTTTCTCTTCACAGTTTGTGCAATTATGCAGATTTTTTAAAGCTAAGAATTGGCTTCTGTTCCATTGTTTTGATTGAAGAAGTCAGACAAATAATTAACATTTCACAATAGTCTCTCAGTCAGACAGTGCGTGTACTCCCTGCACAGTCATTAGCAGCTTCACACTTGGACTTTTTGTATCAGACAACATGGACACCAGTGTCGCCATAACACTGCTCATTTTATGGCTAATGTGTACTCGGATGCACCCCTGACTAAAAATACTCAGGAACAAAATCCGCACCTTCAAATGAACACTGCGCCTGTTCCAGTCTCTCCCACACCCATCTGTGGAGTGCTTGAAGAACATGTACATTCTATAATTGTTTAACTTTACTGAGGAGACTGTGGCTTCTTGTAAATATGGGCACAGAATTATCCATTTTTCTTCCATTTTCCTACTTTGATTATATCTTGGACTCATATTGTTTTTTTTTTCTTCATAGGTAGGGACTATTACAGTCAATGTACAAAAGCGCAGGACTAAATTTAGCCAAATGGTGGTGTCTATCAGAAGCATAAACTTATATAATACATTGCCAGACCACATCAGAAACTGTGACAACTACCTTCAACAACCTTCAAAACAACAACCTTCTAAAAAGTTCTTAAAGACTGGTTGAAAATGAAACAAATGGAAAAATTGGCCTACTTATGCTTTTAATGTAAATTGACTGTTTTTATTTTCTCTGTAAGGGCTCAGATGTGTTGTCATGTTATGGGTGTTGTCTTTTTGGCTTAGGGTTACGGTAAGTAATGTGTGTGTTCTGTTTCCTCTCAAATGTTAGTGCTCCTCTATGAGTATAAAATGTGTCCTGAACTGAATCCTGATTGGAAAACACAAATATGATCACAAAGATGCAGCCCTGTAATCACGGGTAATGCTGCATTGATCTAGAGAGAAAAAAAACAACAACATAGAGGTCTTTGAGTGAATGGTTTTCTGCCATTTGGTCATTGCCATAATAAAAAATAATTTCCATTACCGAAATTGATTTTCAATATCACTTTAATTATCTCTTTATGGGTTTAGGTTTTTATGGGTTACTCATTCAACTTGATAGCTAAATATTTTGCTTTTAAAAAATTGTGTAGGAAATTTACAACATAAGCATATTCATTAATTTATATCTCTTAGTACTGCTGTTTTTTCTTGTCTGATTGTGAAGCACATTTTTTCATCTTTTACTGTCGCTACCTCTTTGTGCTAAAGCAAGAATCAATTTTTATGGGTATAGTATATTGCTTTACATCTGTTCCACTCTCACATGTTGGCTCGCAATGTCCCCCAATTGAGAATTCTGTTTGTGTGTGTGATTTAATGGGGAGACTTAATAAATGAATAATGGGGGGTGGGAAACGTGCGCGCCGAATCTTATAGAGGCAGAGTAGCTCATCTTCCCTAGGGACTGGCTCCTTAAAGGGGTGATTTGCCTGCTGGCTCGCTCTTGTTAAAGGCATGGCTGACACATTTTGATGTGCGCGGCGCCCCCTGCGGTTTGATTGGCACGTGGGATTAATGCGCACCGTGGATGAAAGGACGTGCAGAGGGAATGATATGAGTTTAGTGCAGTGGAAATGGCAAATATTGGAGCTGATTAATGAAGTGGTTATGTTTGCAGAGTGCTGTCAGTGTTAAACCTGGACAGGTGTCAGCAGACTGGATGGTGTGTGATGGCTGCAGTTATGGGGAAAAGTAGTCACTTTGCTGTACGTTTACCTAACATCTATAATGGTGTCAGTGCCGTCAGTGGTAGTTGTTAATTAAGGATTGCACATTTTGTTTTGACGGTGGTTGATTCACCACTTTATCAAACAATAAACATGAAATATACATACAACTGTCTTTATTATTCAGCATTACCATTCATTTTATTATTTTTATTCAAGTTCAAGTAAGCCTACAATGGGAACTAGATTTAGTGAATTTCCATACAGCCAAAGAGGCCATTTTGAACCTTGTTTGAGATTATTGTATCCCAATACAAAACACTTTACCTACTCCAGTCTCAATATTAAGTGGCTGGTAACCACAGATGAATAAAGGAATGAAGCAAAAAATAGAATTGTTTTATGCTTATAAAGATGTTTATAGAAGCATATAACATGCACTTCATTATAACTGAACAAATCTAGTTTGGACCTCTTTTTATACTCCTAGGGACCTTTTTTGAATCTTTGGTCTCACAAATTTGGCTCCCAAACCCTAGGTTGGGAATGATTGTGTTATGTCAACCAATGGCCATAGCAGGTTCTATAAAAACTTTTGATTGCTGCTGACATGATATGGATTTGCTGCTGCTGATATGGATTTTGAAAAGTCACTCTTACAATGTGTGAAATGTGGAATTGCAACTGTGCCTTGAGCGGTTTCTTATAGTTGGCGATGCTTGCCTTGCCTGTGTGTCACAGAGGCTACTAGGTCAGAATGGTGCCCATGCTTCTGTCCTTCCGCCCCAGAACAGTTGTGGCTTGTAGCCTGCAACCAAGTATAGAGTGAATATCCTGTATCCTGTAAAGTTCCAAGCCATTGTTATATTCTATTCAATCTTTTGCTTCATGTTTACTCTTTCTGCATAAGCTCCCAACAATATACTTAAGTTACCCCACTCTCCTACTCACTCACTTCCACACTGTGTTAAAGGTGTTTTTTGGCCAATCAGAGCGCATCCCATCTCCCCTGGACCCGCCTCAAAACAGGGCTAATTTCTCAATGTCAGGCCGTCTCCTCTCCAGCAGACGTGGATGCTGTGAGCTGTGCACTGGTGGAGGCTGCTGCTGGTCCTGGAGATGGATGGTTCGAGATAAAAGCAACTCCGTTCACCCCAACTGACTCTGCAATTTTCTGTATGTAAAAATGTGTTTGACAAGGATTATGATATATATAGATACTCAAAACTTTTTTGAGTTGTATCTATATAGATATAGATTTTAGGCAACTGTTAAAAATGTCAAAAACTGGTCTATAACATTATCCATACTATTGTTCTCATTGTGCTGGTGTATTTATTGCAATATTGTTAAGAAAGACAATAACAATGATTTATCCATATTGACTGCACTATATCTTATTCCATCTTCCATCTTAATTCCACAGACAAGGCAGCTTAAACCTAAAATGCTGCCAATTTCAAATGTTCTAAAAATCTAAACAATTTAAGACATTAACATTGCAATATATCATAATTGTCAATAATCTTAAGTCAGAAAGTCTTTGAAGTAAAACATTTTAACTGGCCTCCAAATACTCAAGACACTTTCTTACAAAAAAGGCCTACAGCTCTATGGCATAAGATCTTGTACATTTGCAATTCAATGCTGAGTTATTTTAGTACTGTTGTCTGGTGCACTGTGCATTGGTTTCAGATGTCATGACAACAGTCTATAGTCTTTGTAGTGTGTAATTGAGATGGAGACAGCCAAGACAAACTATCCTTAATTTGCTGTGATGTGTAATAATAGACCTCACTAATGATCAGTTTGATTCTCAGATGAAGAGACAAACCATTACTCCTGTTTTGATGTATATATTTTTAAATGTTCACTATGTAACTTTTCTGGTATATGGCTGGCTATATGCTTCTTTCCATGGAGATGTTTTGTGCTTTGCCATTAATGTTCCACAGTATGCCATTAAACATATCTATCTCGCATTTATGTCATTATAGGTGTTTTTTATTGCTCAAAAATGTATTACTGTGAGCCGACTTGCCTCTCCATGGATGTGACCTGTAACTTGGCCTGGTGGCGCCACCTGCTTGTCTCCATAGAGATAAGCTTAATGCTGTACAGTGGAACATTATAGTCTAAGCAATACCATCTCCATGGAGACAAACTAGTGGCATAACACAAGAAAGGTTTTGCATTGCACTTTTAAGACAGTGTTGAAACTTGTAATTTGCAATGGTGACAAGGTCGAGTATCCCTCAATATTTATCCAATCATTAAAGGATTATATAATGTTTTTTATGTCAGCCATGACCAAGCTAATGCACCACCAAGGTACCTCATTGCATTACTCCTTAATGTTCTGGCAGACTGTGCCTATAGACATAATAACCCAGCAGTGATTTTTCCTCCACAGAGGTGCCGTCTACTTCCTAGTTTACAGCCACAGTCGGTGCTGTCTAAACCCTGGTCAAATTACACCCAGTCCTCCACCCTCCATTTATGAGCTATCAGTGGCTACGCATTGACACTAATTAATTAACAGTTGCTAAAGCTTTCCCGCATTGAAAACAACTAAACTAAAGGTTACATCTGTGGAAGAAAAAACACTACATGATTCTCTACAGTGTCATATCTGTCTTACATTTTGTCCCTGGTAATATCGACGTGGATGCTTGTTACCATGGCAAGCGTTGCTGGGAGCTGCGATGTTGTCGTGGCAGCAGACGATCCTGTCGGGAGCGTTGCCGCGTTACGTCGCTGCAGCTCTTTGTAGTGTAAATAAGGATGCTCGATCATACTTTTACCCATCGACCGGCTTGTCACGCTTCACATCTGCCGACCGGGGAAAGCAGGCACACAGGAAAGAGGGAGGAAGAGGAGAAGAGAAGAGAGGAAGAAGAGCTAACAAGGAGGAGAGGGAGAGCTTTAGAAGACACAGACAGGCTGTAATAAGGACGCAGAGCACCAACATGGGAGGCAATGACGACCAGGAAGCATAGGTGCTAGACAAAGATAGAGTGAGATTGGAGAGGGCACAGCTAGGGACTCATTTCTACTGTTGTGTTTGGACAAGGGGAGTTGAGGAGTTACTGAGGGAGACTGAGAGAGTTAATGATGATGAAAAGGAAGGTTTCTCTGTAATGGTGACATCATAAGGAGTGGGACCTCCATCGTCTACCAGATACTGAGATTGTTGTTTTGAAGATGTGAGAAATTTTAATATAGGTTTTAGATTTGTGAATTTGAATTTGTTGATCATCATAATTTTAGATTGAGGGCAGGGTTGTATATTACTCTATGGTACATTTATTCCTTTTGAAAGAAATATTCAATAACCAGTTATGTTCCAGAATTATTGAACCTTATAATTATGTGTTAGGGATTGGCTCTACGAATTACCATATTAATCTTATGGCTGAAAGTCCTGTTAACTAACAACAATAGTCTCTTTTGTATTGAATAATGAGCAAAAAAATCCCTTATGTTTGTTTGTGCTCACAGAGAAGACTGTGCCCATTTTAGTTTCATGGGAATAGGCCCAATAATTACAACACTATGGTCATAAATCAGGTCAACAAATCTGAAATCTGATAGTTAAACATCAAATTCCACCATAGCATTCTGATCAGTACTGCAGATCAACTTTAAACTATAGAGCCTAGAATGTTGTGATGTCAAGTGAATCCAAACTCATTTTTAGAAACAATATACCATGCCAGTATGTTTACAACAGATGCCCTTTCTTCTGCCAATGAGATGACTCTATTTTCAGCAAATCTATCCTTAATTTAACAAAATGAACCATTATGCTGTTTTTACTGTGTGTGGTAACCCTCCTCTAGTAGTAAAGGTACTGTAAGTGGTAGTAGTAGTAATACTCCTTATTAGCATTTAGTGAATTGTGGTAATATGTTTGATAGAAGCATAATATGACTGAAAATAATGAATCCATGTATTTTCTATCTTACTGTGAACTATACAGATTTTGTGGCTGGCTGGATTTTTAGCCCAGTATTATTTAGCTTTTAACAATTTTAAATTTATGTGATGCAATACACCAAATTCCTGTTATGTGCAGATATTGATTCAACAAATCAAATGGTAGAAGGTCACCTAACTACTGGGCCTTGCTGGACCATTTAACATTTAAAACTGTTAGTACAAAATGCTAAACATACACACTCCAAGCTTGCCCCTCACTGCAGATCTTTCGTAAATATTGTAAGTCAACATATTCTTCATCTGGATCTTAGCATCAGTCCCCTGCTAGTGCGAGCGCTGATGGATTATGTTCTACAACCCAGGAGAGACCAAAACCTCTGCAGTTCCTCTCTCAGCTGGGATCCTCCGCCTCTGCCTATATGTAAACATTAATCCCAACCATCTTCATTCTGCAGCTCTGAAATTACCATAAACCTGATGCTGCTCAAAGAGGTTGGATTTGTAAACCTACAGATATGTGCGTATTGATGAATAGAACAGTGCTTGCTCCTGGTTTCACCTCCCTGTTCCCACACGTGCTAGCTAGCAACTTGTGATTTATTATTATGATTTGACCACCTCCCCCCTCTCTCTATTATGATAATCACTCCATCAATAGACTATTTTTAGCCCGGAGCCTCGCAGCCCTCCACCTTGCACTGACTTCCTGGCTAATTACACAAACAAGCATGCACATTCGCTCCTAACTTATCCGGTTTCTTCTCTTCTGCATTTCTGTCTATTTTGGATCTGGTCTCTCTATTATTTAGCTTTTGTCCCTTATCATCTTACACACCATAGTTATTTCAGTATCCACATTTGTACCCTATGCTTCAAATGGACTTTCCTTGTTATGTTTGAGCTAATCTGCCCCTCTGTCTTCCAGCAGTCAGAGTGAGCAGGGAGTCTTAGCAGTTTAAAGAGAAGGATGTCTTCACCTCTCCGAAGTGGCTCCAAAGCGTTTGTGTGCGATGATAGATTTGACTCATTTAAGCCATAAATCTCCTTGCCGTACATTTTGTTACCTCAGGGTGGGGTTGGATATGTTAGCTGATTGCAATGCAAGAACCATTTTGGCGTGATGCCCATTTCATCTTTTATTAGTGAGAGCATAAAGTCCAATGAAAAGTCAAACTTTGGCTTTGATTCAACGGGAGTGTCTACAACTTTGGTTAATGCCTAATTTTCATTTTAGACAAGATGTTTAAGCCTTAATCAATTGTTTAAATGTTTAAAATGTTTAAGCCTTTATCACCTCATGCTAACCCTATATTGGTTGGAAAAGTGTCAGAGTAATCCCTCAGTGACCCAGTTAAGTTATAAATATTATCATACAAATATTCGTATGGTATTATAAGATGGTTTGACCTTCCATCCTAGTTTTCTCCAGGTAAAGCATCTTCAGCTTCAAACGTATAGTCCAAATGACTTTTTTAAACCTTTGCTGCTCTCAGTTTTTCTTGTTGTTTCATTACATTTAAATTATTTATTTTTGTGACTGTCTCATCCTAAACACACCCATTGCTTGGTTACAACTCATATAGTTCACCAGACTTCATGTTGACTTCACTATGATACATCTATCTGTGAGAGACATGTTAAAGCCATGCAGCTAATTTGTTCACCATTTATCAACAGCTTTATCCGGTTAATCGTATTTTAAATGAAAATCTTTACTTTTTATTTGTAATATTTCTCATCATATAACACATAGTTACATTTAAACACATCTTTTATTTTCTACATTTACTGTATGTTAGCCCAATGCATTTTTAAGAGTCCAGATTTGAACTGTCTCTGATCCAACCATCGTCAATAATAGATTGCCACTCCATCTCTATCTGGCAATGTTCGTAAAAAGACAGTTCTTGTCGTGGATAGCATCTGACATGAAATAATAAAAGGTGCACTTGTGTTTAAGGCATGCTAATGGGGAACCAGGAGAGTGCACAGTGAGGGAGTTAAATGGGTAATTCTCTAAAGCACCTTGAAAATTATGAAGTGAAAGAAACTCCATCTGCAAATCTCTGAACCAGTTAGCCAATTACCTCTCATTTTTGTACAATGATTTTTTTTTGTGTGATTGGTTTCCTGTGTTCGTCCAGAGTAGGAAGCAGTGGGAGCAGACCAGACCATCAGTATGCACAGCCTACCCTGGTGTGGGCAGCAGAATAATTTCAATCTGATCTCAACAATCAATAGCCTTGCCCACTGCAGGGATAGCGGCTGCATTTGCTCCAGAATTTGAGGATTAAGTGAATACAGCTTTTTACTGTGCACCACTGATTTTGTCACATATTTTGACACTGGAGCTCTTAGAAACATGATTTTAATGTTTTTCAAAGAGCAGATTTTCAATTGCATGGCCATTTTAGGTGCCAAAGATCAGGACAATCCAATTATTCTAATAGTGTCAATGATAATGTCAACTCAAACAGGAAGATTGCATTTTTTACCTTCTATTGCCTCTCTTTTAATGTCAGCCAATCACAACCATCTGCTTTTCTGCTTTAACTAATCACCACCTATGCCTTTCATACTCTCATCTCCCCCACAGCAGCAAAACCCTCTGCTTCTTCAGCCTCTCCATCTCCTCTTCATCGCCACCATCACCACTATTAGCTGAGATTTTGTTCCTAAATGTTGTTAATAAACTTAGGAGGAAAAAAGTAAGGATGTAACAATAACTGAAATATTGTGATATTGTATCATCAAAAGTCTCACAATAATATCGTGGGCCATGTATATTTAATTAAAAGTCTCTTTGTTTTAATTAATAGTTATGGTGATTCCAATGTCTTTCTTTGTGATTTTAATGTCTTTCTTATTCAGTAAAGCACTTTGAATTACTTTGTGTACAAATTGTGCTATAAAAATAAACTTGCCTTGCCTTGCCATGGTGCAGCAAAACATTGGGAACTACACCAGACACTAGACCATGATCCTTTTTGTTGACAGTGCAGACTATGTGAATAAATAACTGTTATTAAGCACTTTTAAATCTTAATTCTTCATATTATGACAGTACCAAAGGCTTTTCCACGGCTAAAAAGTAGCATATTCACTATTTTGTAAGCCTCTACAAAATATCACAATAAGTATCGCACCTGAGATGCATATCATGAAAATATCTAGGGATTTTGATATTGTTAGAGCCCTAAAAAAATGTATACTGTGCTTGCTCAGGGTTAGGCTTATAAAATCATCTGTCTATCTATCTATCTCTCTCGCTCTCTCTCTCTCTCAGACAGTGGAGCTCAGAGGAAGAGGTACTGGAGGGACCATCATGGCAGGACAAGCCCCTACATGGGGTATACCACCAAAACATAACTGAAGTGGCTGTTATCAAGAAATCCTATCAAAGGCTGGAGAGGGCTGGTCTGAAGAACAGCACAGAGGCCCTCATCCTGGCTGCACAGGAGCAGGCCTTGACCACCCGAGCAATAGAGGCCAAGATCTGCCTTGTTTTTGGTTACAACTAATGTAGCAATGTTAGTAGATAGACGTAATAATTGCCTAATTTAACACAGGAATAGAATTGTTTTAAACTTGTTATAGATCTGTTCGTGGAAGACAAATCTTTACTTCAGTGACACTGGCATTTAGTGTTGGATGCAGTAAATTTGACACACAGGGTGGGTAATATTAAGAAGATCATTATCTTTTTAAGTCTCAATCAGATACTATTTTTGCAATCTCTCTGCAAATGCCTTGTTTGAGGTTCAAGTATTGTGAATGATGTGTAGAATACAAATGGAGAAAATACTGCCTTAGAAAATTACACTGCACATTTCTGTCCTTATGTTTTTGTTACTTCTTATTTCACAATTTTTGTTTTGAAAAATCACAATTTCAACTTGATATGACCCACTTCTTCACAACGTACAAAATAAAAATATAAAAAAAGAGAAAAATTGTTGCATTAAAGTAATGTTAAGTCAAGTCCAAAGCAGAATAGTGGATGGATATCTCTATAGTGTGTGGATTAGCAGACATAGTTTAGTAAAGCTGACTGACAGAGTGTGCCCCCTGCTCTCACACACCTGTGGAGCTCTGGAGGGGTCCCACAGGGCTCTGATCTGCTGCACATGGGATTATGGGCTGCACAGGGGGGCTCCATTCCAAAACTAACTAGTATAAAACACACAGATAAGGATTTAGTATGATGGAATTACTTGCAAGCGATGTTAGCTTGTCAGAATGAATATAACAGTCTGGTATTTAAATTCAGTTAGACTCGATCTATTCCAGACTGTTGTGCCACTTAGCAGGAGTAGTCCAATGTGTATTTGAAGGTTAAGGTTTCAATGTCATTTGGACAATGTTTTTGAAATCAAGACATTTCAGCTGCCTTTCGGAAACCATCAATCTGAATGTACTGGTCTGAGGATCTAGAATTTATACTGCCCTCAGGCCAGATAGTACTGCCCTTAAGGGAAGGAGTTTTACCCCGAGCTTGACTTACCCTGACTACTTGTCCTGGTGGTCTTGTTTACCACCCTTTATTTATAATGTAAAAGCGAAATAAAAAAAAAGGCTGGATGAGTAGCTTTGAAACCTTTTCAACCACTTGACATTTGACTTACATTGTTATTCTCAGTATGAATCCAATTAAGACTGGATGGGCCTCTGGTGTAAAAATTGTACAAATTAATTATTAGAACTAAAAGCCAGAAATTATTCCACGTAATACTTCATTTCATATTATTTTTTCCGCTTATTATCTTTTCGTACCACCATTATACACAAAAGAATGCAGTGAAAAATGTTCTGTAGCTAATGAAATTATGGGTGGAAAAATAACATGTAGTCTCATTTTAAAAAGGTCTGAGGTTTGATTCACTACATGCACTTTTTTGCATGTTCTCTAACTCTATGGGAGATTTTGTGTTTTGAAAGAAGTATGGGGGTGACAGCTCAGTTGGTAAGGTGTTTGTCTACTGATAATTAGGCAGTTCAAATCCAGCTCGCAACGTAAACATCAGTGGTGGTGGTCAAATCCACTGTTTCACAGATGAATGCTGTTGTTCTGTTCTTGAGTAAGACACTTAACCCTCCTCGCCTCCAGTGTCTGCATACACTGGTGTTTGAATGTGTGTGTGAATAGGTCCTTGATGTAAGGCGCAAACTGCATGAATCTGCAATCCGATTTGTTTAAGGTGCATTGTGTAACTTTTCTGGTAGAGGGTCTGTCAAATGCTTTTCACAGTATGGTATTATTCTATCCTCACAGAGATAAACCAGACCAGATTACAGGTCAGATCTGTGTAGAAACAACGCCGCTCCCAGTTAGAATGCTGGTTTTTCTAGGTGTTTTTGAGCTATAAAACCACCTGTAATTTAGTAAATGTAAAGAAGAGCTGTTTAATGTCATACTGTGGAACATTCCAGGCAGAGCAATGATATATCCGTAGAAACAAACAGGTGATGGACCCCAACCAAAAAGTTACATAGTACACCTTTAAATCAGACAGTTAAACAGCAAATTCTGCCATAGAAATCTGACCTGCCCTCAAGCTCAGTTTTAAACTACAGGGATTCTTGAATGCTGTGATGTGAACGTAACCTATTTGACAGTACATTACTAGACACCCTGAAGACCTCCTCCTTCCTTTGTGTTATTATGAGGTTGTGCTTAATCATCTATTACTCACCACCTCTGCCCTACTGCTACAGACTCCAGGTTCATCAGTAGAGTGCACAAACAGTCTGGTGATGCAGGATTAGTGGAGATGCAGTGTTTAGATCTCATAAGAGAATTGGAGCTCCAGAGTCTGAGAATGTCATCAGGTTTGTCAGTCGCACATCTGCCGCCCGCTGGTCTAATTTCCCCACAACGCACTCCACAATTATGGTCACAGCGCTGTTGCCCGACATCGAAGGCACAAAGCCTGTTTTTAGATCCAATAATAGCTTCAGAGAATGCTATCGAGGTGGTAAAATAGCCCTTTCAGGTAGTAGTTTTCTTGCCTTTGTATAACTAATTCATGATAGCCTGTGGACATTTTGATATATGACATTTCTTGCAGATTCTATTAAGAAAAACAACACTTAATTTTGGAATAATGACTAGGCTTGTCATAATAAATACTATATTGACTTATCGTTCAATATAATAAAAGCTGGAACAATATATTTTCGGGCTCAGTATTTATCGTGGGTACTTTTTCTTTGCAAAATTGGAGAGAGATTTTTTGTTGTAATATGCTCAGATTTGTAAGTCACTTCTATGGCAAATTATTGGTTCATTCAGCTATTTATCTCTTGCAGCTCATGCCTTTTAACGACGCTGTGTATTTAAAATTAGTTTACTGTGATTATTTTGCATTATTGTTATTGTGTCAGTGGCATAACATTGCTTCAATATAATCATTTACCACAGTACATCTCTGTACCAATATATCATGCTTCAAAATTAGTTTAAGCCTAAAAATGACTCAGCTCCCAGTGAATATGTTGTTGGGAAGACCCTGGTGTGTGAATGTGTTAGGGTTAGGGTTAGTGGGTGAGTGGTCCCTTGATGTAAAGCAGTTTAGTGCCCATTGGAAGTAGAAAAGTGCTTTATAAATGTGCATTTTATTATATCAAGTAGGGATGTAAGATGAATCATAATCCAATAGAAAATTTTCAGTTCTTAATCGTAAAACAAAATTATTAAAATTATTATGATCAGTCGACTGAAGACTTGCCTAACAAATCCATTCACGTAACAAAAAAATTATATGGTATGGCGCTCTTGTGTCACACTTTAAATTTGCATTTAAAGCTTGAGTTAGGTGTCTGACGCCTTCTACTGGCAATGCCAAAAGTGATCTCAAAATTAATAGAAGTATGGCTAAATGCTAATATGATGTTAACATAAAAATATAGTTGAACCAAATCTGAACACTGAAATGACCAGAATAAGACTTAACTTCATCACTTTACTATTCCCTGTGCTAAAGTTTATGGTCTACCTGCCAACCCAGACATGACCATGGCCTCTCATTAAAAGTCCTACACCGATGTTTCCCCCCCTCTTCCCCAGATCCTTCCCCTTGGCACTGGCCTTCTGATGGAGATCTCAAAGAAAGGCTGTAATTGCTGCGTGGTGATTTCCTGCTGTTTCAACAATAATCCAATCGGGGCTCCATTGTTTGCAGTGTAAGGAGTTCTGAATTATGGTAGGAAAAAGGGGCATAGATTCTCTCATTAGCACAATAAGCTCTGCACTGGATTGTAGGCTCTGTGACAGCTATTTTCCACATTTCACACCCTTTTGTTGGTCTCATTATTATTATATAAGTGCACACATTGTAATACTTCTTTATGTGCAATTAACAAATGAAAGGGAATAAACACATTTCTGTAAAGTCAAGGATAGATTGTCACCGAAGTATTCAATTATTTAAAAGTGCAATTTTGTTTGTTGGCTTCTGTGATTTATGAAAACAAAAAAAAAAGTAAAATTTGACTGATTGTGTCTGATGACATGTCTCTCTCTGTGATTTTGATTACACCTCAGGAAGTCTGTATTGAACACAAGTGGATGCTTAGAGATATTGTTTTATTGTTGACATTGTTCCCACATTCTTTTCAATGTATACACTACTCCAAATTATTATGCAAATGATATTTTTCTCTGATTTTGTCCAATTGTCAATATAAATGACAGTCATCATAATTTTCAGAGATTTTAGAGAACAATTCGAATGTTATTGAACAAACCTCCCAATGATGACAGTATTTTTTTCAAAAATAAAAACTTAAAATGCACTGTTCCAAATTATTATGCTCAACCAGTTTCAAACCATGTTATTGTTGTAAAGAACTGAAAATGGTCATTTGTTTATTTTTCAATTAGAAGCATTAGCATATTACTCAAATCAGAACTTCAATCAAAACATCTTAACAGGTCCAGTTACATTTTAACATAGGGCCCCTTATTTGAAAGGAGCGTCACAGTTCTTGCATCCATTGACGTTGTGAGTTTGTGGAGAATTTCTTTGCAGAATGTCAGAATATCCTCCCAGAGCTGCTTTTTGGATGTGAACTGCCTCCCGCCCTCATAGATCTTTCACTTGAGGAGCTCCAAAGGTTCTCAATAGGGTTGAGGTCAGGGGAGGATGGGGACCACACCATGAGTTTCTCTTCTTTTATGCCCATAGCAGCCAATGATGCAGAGGTATTCCTTGCAGCATGAGATGGAGCATTGTCATGCATGAAGATGATTTTGCTACAGAAAGCACAGTTCTTCTTTTTGTACCATGGAAGAAAGTGGTCAGTCAGAAACTCCACATACTTTACAGAGGTCATTTTCACACCTTCAGGGACCCTAAAGGGGCCGACCAGCTCTCTCCCCTTGATTCCGGCCCAAAACATGACTCTGCCACCACCTTGCTGATGTCGCAGCCTTAATGGGACATGGTGGCCGTCCACCAACCATCCACCACTCCATTCTTCTGGACCATCCAGGGTTTCACGGTATTCATCAGTGAGCAAGACTGTTTGCAAATGAGTCTTCATGTATTTCTGGGCCCACTGGAGCTGTTTCTGCTTGTGAGCTTTGTTTAAGGGTGGCCAAATAGAAGGTTTATGCATAACTGCAAGCGTCTGGAGGATCCTACACCCTGATGTTCGCGGGACTCCAGAAGCACCAGCAGCTTCAAATACCTGTTGGCTTTGTAATGGCATTTTAGCAGCTGCTCTCTTAATCTGATGTATTTGTCTGGCAGAAACCTTTCTCATTGTGCCTTTATCTGCATGAAACTGTGTGTGTTCTGAATCAGCTACAAATCTCTTAATAGTACGATGATCACGCTTAAGTTTTCGTGAAATATCTAAGGATCTAAGGTATTCATACCTTGTCCAAGGTATTCAACTATGTCATGCTTTTGGGCACTAGAGAGATCCTTTTTCTTTCCCATATTGTTTGAAAATGTTGTTCTGCTTAATAATGTGGAACGTCCTTCTTCAGTCGTTTTTCCTTTAATTGGATGCACCTGGTGTGTGAGATGATTTCACTGAGACACAAGACCATCCATGAGTTTCACTGGAAAACTAAACATTTCACCTTTATGACACTTAAACACAATTTGCATAATAATTTGGAACGCGGTGTAGTTAAGGCATAGGAGTTGAGGTGGCTGGTGGTTTTGCTGCTGCGGTGGAGATGGGTTGTGACACACAGATTTATTGACAGTGAGGGGTAGGAGAGGAAGTGCATTTAAGAAAAACATAGAAGACTGACTGAAGGTATGACAATATCAAACATTTCTTTTTACAGTTATTGTGCCAAGAAACATCACAATTATTCACAATTATTGACACCTTAGAGTAAAATTCTTAATTCACTTTCATTCTAAGTTTACCCTTTGTGGTCCCCTTGGTGAAATTTGTCCTCTGCATTTGACCCATTTTTAAATGCCGCTGAGGCAACCTATTGGAGAAGTGGGCACACAGTGCAGTGCTCTGGGAACCCTCTCCAGACCTTGAGCTAGTCTTGGTCAAGACTAACTTAGCTGGAGGATTTTGCCTATTGTGCATTTTTTGGGTTGATGACAGAAAACCGAAGGAAACCCACCCAGACACTGAGAGAAATATGCAAACTCCACACAGAAGGGCCAGGGGGGATCAAACCCGGAACCTTCTTGCTGTGAGGCGTAAGTGCTAGCCACTCGGTCACAGGGCCGCAGTTGTTCCCACTCCTCCAGTAAGTGACCAGCTTCATGTAATCACGCTCTCTGAATAATAAATCTGATTTGCTTCATTATATTTTTTTAGCATTTCGGATTATATTGTTACCTGAATAATCAACATTATCAAACTGATTAATCTTGGCATAGGAACTCGTTCCTAGATTAACTGATTAATCTAGGAACAAGTTTGAAAATACAGTCTTCCTGGTCTTACATTTCAACCTCCATAGAACACGTGTAGCATAACCTAAATCAGCTTAAATTTTCTTCTGCAACTCACATCTAATTTTTGAATAAACTTGGCCGTCACAGGCGATGACTAGTCTCTGGGCCTCCTCACTCCTCTCCAGCATTTCCGTCCTCCTCCCACTTCTTCTCCTGAAAAACACTTTGTATCTCCAGATCCGCTACCCTTTAAACCAACTTCCTCCCCTTTCTTTCTCAAGTGCTCTATTTAGCTCTGACTTGACCTCTCCTCTCCTCTCTGCAGGTACAACGCGGCAGCCTAAAGAAGGGGAAGTGCCGGGGGTGGACTACAACTTTGTGAGCGTCGAGCGGTTTATGGAACTGGAGCAAAGTGGAGCCCTGCTAGAGAGTGGAACATATGAAGGTGAGAGACATGAGAACAGTGTTGTGCATCTACCAGACAGGTGCTCGGGGAAAACAGAATAAGAGCACGGATTTCACACAAGCTAGTTTGGGTATTTTTAAATGCAATCTGCTTTATTTAGCCTTAGTTTGATCAATTCATGAGTTCAGTAGGCCTCTAGGGGTGACTTACTAGGGCTGTAGGCCTTTAATTATTTAGTCAATGTACTCTTAGTCGACCAGCATTTTTATTAGTCAACCAAATTATTTTGGAGGGAATATAAGGATTTATATGGACTACAACAGACAGGAAAAGACATGGGCTAAGTTGGCTGGAGTTGTGGGTGTAAATAGTGTATTTAATCAACCTTTTAACTAATACTTCTGTAGATGCATCTTGTGAGTGCTATTTGGGTCAAATGCATGGTCAGATCATAGAGATACTATGCAGTTTTAAGAGCTTGTGACAAGGCCACTTTAGTTGGCTAATTGATGCACAGAGCATATCTTGGCCAATATTTTACTTAGTCGACTATAGCCCTATTACTTCAGATTACAAATGGAAAATGTTGAACTTTACGAATTGGCAAGATGCTTATTATTCTGACTCTTCATTATGATTTTATAATTAATCTTTACAAATCAGTTATCAATGTCAATATAAATTTCTGTCTTTATTTCACAGAACAGTGCCTTGTATGTCATTCTATTGGCTTCTGGGTTTAAATGAAATTATCTAATTAGGACCCAAGGTCTTCATTCAAATATTGGAACAATTACTCTGCAAAAGTTAGTACATATATATACATATATATTTTAAGTTTTTTTTACAGCTACAATACACTAATCTAGTGTATTGCGAGTTGTTATAATTTGTGTACTCTTAAAGGAACTGTACTTGACTTTTATCTCTTCTAGATCAGGATTCATTCCATATGGTATATTGTAAAAGTATTTGTGTCAAATGGGATTGATTGATATTGCCTACATTTAAAAGGTATTTTATTGGCTGAGAACCAAGGAAGCAACTGCCAGAAACAAACTATTCTATCCAATCAGCGACATTGTCAGATGAGACCCATGTCGAAACAGCTACAACATCAAAATCAGAGAAGGAATTAAAGAGGGACATTTTTCCCCACATTATCATTTCGCATTTGTATTCACTTTCACTTTCACTTTGAGTTGATTTAGGCCTAATTTGATGTTTCTTGTGTTCCATGTTAATTGATTAATTTAAATTAATTACAAATCTCATAGGTCTTTTAGCTATTGACTTAACCCTTATCCATAACATAATGATTTATTGATTAGTTTATTTTGGTCATTGGTATCTTCGGATATTATTCCAGAAACGGTAACAGTAACATTTGACCTGCAGGAAGACCAAAAAGGTGTAGGTGTACCATTCATATATTCCACAATGCAACTGCATTCAGACTGAAACACTGTATCTCTCTTAGTCTACATTTCTACTTATAGCAGGTAGCCTTCTGTTGGTCCCAGATGGTGTGATCTTGACTCTGATGGTTAAACCACAGTGTGAATCTTCCGGTGAAAGTTTAAGAATGACCTGAGGAGATGCGTTTGCTGTATTGCATGCTGGGATACCTACAGCCCGGGCCCTCCCTCATGCTTCACATGGCTGTTCAAATAGAATGTTACAGTAACGCTGAACACTTGTGGTTTGGCCTGGAGGCATCTGAGCTCACTTCTGCTCATCTACCTTTTATTTACACATTGCAGCATATTGTAGTAGCAAAGGGATTATAAACTGACATGGTTCTATTTCAGAATAGTCTTTTATAAGGCTGTACAATAAGAGGGGGAAAATCTATGTTCCGATATGCCATATATATATATATATATATATATATATATATATCTATATATATATATTTATAATATATATATATATTTATATATTTATTTATTTCACATTTTTCAGGAAACACTATTGAAAGCTATGTTTTCATACATCATAAATTACTTAATGAAAATGCTGGATTGTGCATCCTTAAAAGATACTGTCCTGCATATGGACTTTACAGCAATTACAAATTTTGAATATATTCTAGCGAGTAGCCACTATTTTTTCACCTATTCATTAGTTATTCTTGGGACTTTTGCATGAATGTGTAGTGCAAATTGAGTTGCAGTACCTCAGGCTCAGCCACCCAGAACGAGACAGCTTCCCCCAGTGGGCATAAGAGCGCTGTGCTGAGGGAAACATCCACTGTAAGCAAGTGGAAAGATATGAGCAGAACATGCAAACATGTAGTCTTTGAGCACACAGCTGAAAAAAAAAAGGCTTTGGGCAAATGAAGCATACACCCCCATCTGGCTGACAGCAGCCAGCAGAGGCACACATGAGGCAGGCATGACTTGAGGTGATGTTCCTCCAGATATGTACAAGCTCTGTGAAAGAGCAGATTATAGCCCACACCAGAGAGCCATGGAGTGCGGCTGGTGGAACAATACTAATTATTCAGAGACATGTTATTCAAAATAGACAGCTTTTAACCATATTATAATGTTGTTTCCTAATCAAATCATAGTATTTCTGTTTCATTCACACATGTTTAGGCAATCATGTTTAGAGAGAATTGAGTAAGAAGTGCGTGTGTGTTTACTGTCCATACTTATGTGGCCATAGCGGCTTGTCAAAGCCTGATCCCGTCAGATCTCAGAAGCTAAGCAAGGCCGGGCCTGGTCAGTACTTGGATTGGAGACGGCTGGGAAAATCAGGGGGCCACAGTGGGACGCCAGTCGCAAAAGCTGTTGTTGTGTCCTTAGGCAAGAGAATTCACCCACATTGCCTAGTATGAAAGTGCTGTGTGCGTAAGTGATGGTGGTGGTCAGAGGGGCAGATGGCGCAGATTGACAGCCTTGCTTCCGCCAGTCTGCCCCAGGGCAGCTGTGGCTACAATAGTAGTTTACCACCAACGACCAATAACGATCTGTAAAGTGTCTTTGAGTGTCCAGAAAAGCCCTACATAAAACTGATGCATTATTATTATCCTTCACTGCGTGACACAGGTTCATTTCAGAACCTCATTTGCATTCACAATAAAGTGTTGATTTGCTATAGCGCTGTAAGTTGCTTATCCAACTATGTCTGTATGTCTATGTCCCTGACATTTGCTTTCTTATGCTTTTCTCCTGCAACAAAGTGCCTAGTAAAATGTATCTCTTTTGTCCACAAATAGCTGTTTGTACAATACACTATATGGTGTAATACGCCTTTTCCTGAACTATAGAGGTGAGGTATAGGCCCTTTAAAGGACTGTTGTTAATGAGTTTTTTTTTTTTTTTTTCATGTTAAACACTAAAAGCACATTGCATTGGATTATTCATTCACTCCCCTCACTTGTTGGTGGTTTGATTCTTTTGTTGCCACAGCTGCCCTGGGGCAGACACATGATAAAGTATACTATCATTATTCCTCATGAGGGAAATTCATTCTGCCTCTGGGGCACCCTGTCAGGAGCAGTGAGCAGCTGCAGTACCGACCTGTCTTCAGATCTTGCGCTTGGCTTGGCCAGGACTAAGTTGGAGGTTTTACCTCCAGTATATTGTGTATGTTTTGGATTGATGGGAGAAACCGGAGTGCCCAAAGAAAATGCACTTAGACACAGGGAGAAATATGCAGACTCTGCACAGTGTTAGCCACTTAGCCATTGTGGTACCACCTTGTACTACTGGACCCTTCAACCAACATGTGCAACATTACAAGTGCTATAAGGAGATTGTAATACACTAAAGTATAGTGGGCCACTATGGTGACACATTATGTGGGTATGCTGAAGATAAGTGCTCATGTTTGTTTGTAATGTCAAGATACTCTTATGTTTGTGGGTGTATATGTGATGTTCAACACAGCATAGAAAAATAAAAAAACGTCTTCTGTAATAGAAATGGTAGATGGCCCAAATGTGTAGGCACTTGTTATCGTGTACACTTAATCATATTAATCTGCCCTAGCAGCATAACGTCATGACTGAACATAATGGCCAATTACCTGTATATGTGCCACTTAAACAAACATTTGGAGACCCTCTGGAACATGCCTGGTGTCTCTGTGTATCTCAAAGTGCGCCTGCTGCATCATTACGCAGCAAAGTTTTCTTCTACTTCCAAAACAGTCATTTGTTTTAAAAAGGACAGACTTTTGTCCCTCAGAGACATGTTTATTCTGCCAGTGTTCTTTCTGCAGTGTTTTGGTGATTTTGTGAGACACTATTCCTCCCTGCTTATGCCATCACAATATTAGTGAGCGATGATGAGATGTGGTAAAAAAGAAGTAGTTATAATCTGACAGCTTTCTGTATACATTATGGCCTCAGTAGATGTCTTAGGTGTCAGCAGAATAGCATGTTTGTGCATTTAGATATAAACAAAGGAGTGGAGCAAACCATGTGTTTCAATATCAGACCTACTGTATCAAAGTAAAAACCTTGCTTTTGTTCTTGCTAGCTTTAGCAAAAGGTTACGTAGCGTACCTTTTAAAGTTGAATATTCTTACAATTGCTACTTCTATCTTGTGCAGCATAACTTTTGTGTATTTTTAAGTCAGTACTCATATTATAAAAGCCACCATTTCACAGACATATTGTCAATTGTTTAAAATGTTCTCTTTTGTATAGTGATAAAATTTTTTGGCCATATCCAGACATCTCACATCCCCCTCCCAGTAAAACACATAGCTCTAACCTGTATATGCTCTGCTCCCTCTCTCTCCTCCCTTCAGATAACTTCTACGGGACACCCAAACCTCCAGCGGAGCCTTCCCCCGCGGCCCCTCCCCTGAATGTGAGTGAGGCCCTGTTACCCGGAGCCCGGCCCAGTGCCCAGGGCAAGAGGAAGAGGAACCAGTCCGTCAGCAACATGGAGCAGCGCGCCAGCCTAGAGCCACCCGAAGAGGAAGAGGAGGAGAGCCCGGTCGTCAACGGCAATGGGGTGGCCATCACTCCAGGTAAGCCACAGGGATATGTCAAGAAGTACACACAAAATGGGTATAGAGAAAGGTGGCATTTTGGCTACAAGACAAATAATAGTTGTTATGAAGGTATGGAAATATGAAGTAAAATGGCTATATTAACAAAACAGTCTACAACATGAACAAAAAAAGAAATAATAACCATGTAACCTTTCAAAACAAGGCTGAACATTGATGTTTGCACTTTTGTATTACTAGTCGACTAATCAAAAAATAATTGCTGGTGAATGGCAACTACTAAAATAATTCTTTTTAGCCCTAGTTGAACCACAACCAAGTATCTTCTGCTACCTTGTAGTTGGTTTCTGATAAATATCGTTATTGGGAGAATTTTCCCCAACTTCTGATGTCAGTATCACCCACCGTTAACTTTAACGCACCAAAACAGATAGAAAAATCTGAACAGACAAGTAGATAAATATAGACCAGGCAGGATATTATTAGAACTAGACATATTTTAAGTATTCTGTTATTACAACTACAATGGTTTTGCCAAACTGTACAGAATTTGCAGAAAAGTTTTTTATGTATATGATTGTGTCTATATTGGGCTCAACAATAACCCATCTAATTGGAGGTGGTGGTAATTAGAAGGATGCTTGTGCATGGTAAGTTGAGAAGGTAAGAAAGAGCGGTGGAGTGAATTTAGACAAGTGGGTTAAAACAAATATACTTTTTTTTTTCATTATCAAAATAATGATAATCAGATAATCTCTTTTGTAATCCAATAGAAATGTGCTAAAAGGTGTCTGTAAATGTTTTGGTTAAGATTTAAGTATCACACAAATGTGAATGGACTATAAAATTAACCATAACAGAACCGAAATTTCACTGATTAGCCTTATTTCAACCTTTTGATTGTCTCTTTGTTATTATAGACAATTCTACCAATACTCATATTTGACATACCTTAAAAAATGAATAAATAAAAAATCTGTAAGATCTTGCATATTGCATGTATTTTGAAATGAGAAAGATTTTGAGCAGATGTTAGCTGTAACTAATGACTGGAGTATTTCTATGGAAACAGAGTGTCTCGCTGCAGGTATATGAGAGCGGAGCATCAATATCCTCTGGTGATGTTTTTACTCCACATTTCCATCTACTAAATGAGACACAACACCAGCCGCGTCTTGACGATTTATTATTTGAAGTGTAAAGACTGAGCGTTGCTACCCATGTGCGATCATTTAATGCAGGCTCCTCCTCAGAGTGATTGAGTAAAGCTAGGAAACGCGCAGGAGTCGGAGTAATGGTTGTTTTGATTATTCATGGAAGTAGAGATAAATCTGACACATAAAGGTGCAGTGGTTCTGTATTGAGATAGATGCTAGTGATCAAATATCATAATGAAGAAAGGTAACTGTTTAAAAGAGGTTTGGAAGATGGGAACTGTTATGTTAGCTGAACAAAAAAGGTTCTATTCTGATTGATACATGGCTCAGTAATATATCACTGAATATTTATGTAACTCTTAATAAGTACTACACTTTTAATAATCTGAACAAAGCATGAACAAAGACTTAATTCATGAACAAATAGTTTATTGAGAATTGTTCAGACTTAGTAACTACTGCATCAATACCCAGACCCCTTAATTAAAGACACAGTACCTGATTTTTATGATCTTTAAGCTAATTCATTTTAAACATGCACTGTTTGTAGTGGTCTTAAGTTATTCCTCACTTACGTTATGTATTCCAATCATCCTAATTATTGCGAGTGATAAATTTATAAATGCTTTTTTGCAGCTATCAAAGACAAGAGTTTATAATGATGGTAAAGTTAGCAACAGTTAGCATGCTAACTAGCACTTCCTGATTATAGGACAATAAAAGCTTTATAATTATATTCAGATAAAATAGAACCTTCATATTTTTACCTCGAGAGCTGCTTATATAATTTATCTGTACAGGGGCAAAATTAATTTTGCTCAAATACATGCGAAAAAATGTTGTACAGGCTCTTTAAGTAGTTACTAAGTCTGAATTATTCTTTACAAACTATTTGTTCATTATGAAAATCTCTTTTCACGCTGTTATTAAGGCTAATTATGAAGTGGTTAGCATTTCTTGTAAATAGACTATCTCCATCTTTATTTTTTGTTTTGATTGCATGCCTACTTTTTCTTGCCATTTGTACTTTTATTAAGACCTGTCTTAGAATGAATCACCTAATCGTTTAAGTGGCATACATTCGGGCTACATACTAGTAAGTAAGTAATTTTAGCACTGCAATGATAGTACACATAGAATCACACATCACATACTTTTCCATTTATGTGTCCCTCCTGAAGACATGACGGATGGGCCACTTTACCTGTTTAACATCCTGGTAATTTAGAGCCATCTCTGTGCTAACTACACCCTGGTTTGTCATTATCAGTCACATTAATCCACTCCACTAGCGTGAATGTGCACTAGCTTCACACCCGCCACTCCCCTTACCCCACCGCACAGGGGCACCTTGGCTCCTCCATAATGGCTGTCCGGAGTCTCGTTTTGGTTGGTGTTCCCGTGTCTGCATCCTGTGTCCCTCCGTCCTGTCTTTTTGTCTTTTTGCATTCTATTATTACCCCTCTCTCTCACTCTCCTGACCTCCATGTCTCTGTGGTGCTGTTACGCTCACCCTTTCTCTTGTCTGTCTGGATCGCATCTGTTTAGTTATTTTTGACTGCACATTTTTCCATATACTATAAAAGTGCGGAGGTATTTTTAGAATTGCTGTTTAGACAGTAAAGTTAGGCCTATAAGATGACACAGGCAAAGTCATGTTGTGTGATGTGGCAACACATTTTTGGTTGTCCTCTGTTGCATGTGTTTCTACTTTTCCCCAGGTTTTTGACTCATCCTGTGACCTTTGAACCCTGTCACTCTATATTTGTCCATTTCTGACATTGCTGTTTTTTGTTTTTTTTTTCCTCTTCCGGCTCACTGTCCTCAATCTCTTATTAGTTTATTAGTTATACTGCAGAAAAAGAAATATGCTTAAGTTAAAATGACTTGAAAATTACTTGATAACAGAAAATGAGTCTTGGTGAAATTTAACTGTTTGTATTATCAGGTTTCAAGGTAATTAAGCCTAAAAAAATATCTAGGTCGGTACTGCAATTCCAGCTGGGACCAGTGTATACTGATCCGTCCTTAGGCAAGACCCACCTGGTCTATAATGTATGACTGTAATAATAATAATAATAATAATAATAATAATAATAATACATCAGACTTATACAGCGCTTTCTTGGACACTCAAAAATGCTTTACAAACAAATAGGAAGTAACACTGTAGAAAACGGGGGGAATCATTGGGGGAATGCCAGCTTGAACAGGTGAGTTTTTAGTAGTGATTGAAGTGCTGCAGTGAGTCCGAGTTCCTGATGAATTTTGTGAGAGAGTTCCAGAGGAAGGGGGCGGTGGCAGCAAAGGCTTGGTCCCCCAAGATCCGGTGCTTTGTCCTGATGAGGGGAGTGAGAAAGTTGGTATCGGCTGATCTGAGGCGGCGGGTGGGACAGTGCTGACAGAGGTCAGTGAGATAGGGAGGGGCCAGGTTATGGAGGGACTTGTAGGTGATGAGGAGGTCCCTGTATTGAATGTGGTATTGTATGGGGAGCCAGTGGAGTTGCTTGAGGACAGGAGTGATGTGGTCTCTGAGGAGGCGGGCGGCGGAGTTCTGGATGTATTGCAGTTTTTGGAGGTGGGTGGAGGGGAGACCATACAGAAGGCTATTGCAGTAGTCAAGTCTGGAGGAGATAACGGGCTGAGAGAGGGAGGGGCGGAGACTGAATGAGAGGGTAGGGTCCATGATAATACCAAGGTTGTGTACAGAGGGAGAGGGGGTAACAGTGTGGCCATCGATGAAGAGGGAGATTTTCTGAGCAGAAGGGAGGAAAGATTTGGGGCCAGTGATGAGCAGTTCTGTTTTATTGCTGTTAAGTTTGAGGAAGTTGTGGTCCATCTAAGTTTTAATTTCAGACAGACAGTTTGTCATGGTGGAGAGAATGACTGGGGTGATGGATTTGATGGAAATGTAAACCTGAGTGTCATCGGCGTAACAGTGGAAATGGAGTCCATGGTGACGGATGATATGGCTGAGGGGAAGCATGTAGATGATGAAGAGGAGGGGACCGAGCACCAAACCTTCGGGAACACCAGTGGTGACAGGGGAGGAGATTTTAAGATAAGATAAGATAAGATAAGATAATCCTTTATTTGTCCCACAATGGGGAAATTGCAGTGTCACAACGCAAGTTACAGAAACAGTAGGAAAATAAGAGCATGCATCAAAATCAAGATAAATAATAATAAGTATTTACAATCAACTAAAAAACACAACACTATAAGCTAAAAGGCACAAGAACGTTGCACAATAAGTGTTTTTGATTCTGAGATGATTTTGAGTTATTTATGGAGATGTAGTGGCGACGGTCAAAGAGGTACGAGGAGAACCAGGAGAGTACAGTGCCGGAGATGCCAATGCACTGTAGATGGTGGAGGAGGATGGTGTGGTCGATGGTGTCAAATGCTGCGCTGAGGTTGAGGAGGAGGAGAATGGAGAGGGAACCAGAGTCTGCTGCGAGGAGGAGGTCGTTGGTGACTTTGAGGAGGGCTGTGTCAGTGCTGTGATGGGGGCGGAAACCAGATTGATATGTAGTGTGTTTCGGTTAGGATTGGGCAATATGGCAAAAATATTGAGATATAAATTCCCCAATAAACGAGACAGACTTTTAATAAGGGTAATTTAATAAAAAAAAAAAACAAACTCTGAAGTTTGCTCCAAACCACATGCTTTTACTGACACAGGACTGGCTGTAGACCTCTTCATTAAAAAGACCCAAGTTGATCATTGACTTTTAAAATTAGCTAATCTCAACCTTGATTAAAACTTGATTAATTGCACAGCCCTCAGTGATTTCTGGTGGTGGAATGGCGCACTCGATTAGCCGTCTATCTCAGGGGCAGCTGTGGCTACAGAAATAGCTTATCATCTCAGACTGTGAAGTTTCGCTAGTATAGTGTAGAGCTTTGAGAGAAGTGCCAATCTGCGCCATCAGCCCCTCCGACCACCACCATCACTCATGCACTCACTACTTTCATTCTAGGCAATGTGGTTGAAGTGTCTTGCCTAAGGACACTACAATACCCCACTGTGGCACCTGGAATTTCCAGCCGTCTCCCATCTAAGTACTAACCAGGCCCGGTCTTGCTTAGCTTCTGAGATCTGATGAGATCAGGTATGTTTTGAGATAAATCTGAAACAACCCTCATTAGAGCTGTGCGATATATTGCAATTGAATCAAAATTGCACTTTGAGTTTGCACTGTTATCAAATTGCATAGTCTGGAATTATTTAGGTAAAAGAGTGTTCTCTGCAAAGAACAAAGCATCCTGTGATGTGTGTAGAATCCCTCAGTCGTCCAGGTAGAATCCATGGCAAAAGGAGAAATTTAATTTGTCAACTGGACAGAGTTTATTTGGTCGAATACGGGTCCCACCTAACTAACAGAAACTGTAAACAAATATGTGTTGTCTCAGAGTAATTTTCATTGTAATTAGCTCCTCCCTTCAGGCAGATATAAGGCAGTGTCCACCAGCATCTGACCAGAACTGAAGAAGCAGCTTGGATGAGCTGCGAAACGTATTCGACCAAATAAACTCTGTCCAGTTGACAAATTAAATTTCTCCTTTTGCCAAAGCATCCTGTATTTTATAGAGAAAACTTGTTGTACCTGTAGTTTAGATGTTTGGAAATGTATGCTATTCTTGCGTTGATTTATAAGTTTATATTTTAATTCTCTCAAATGTTAAAGCTCCTGGAGTTGTGACAATGTGATCTCTGAACAGAATTCTACTTTTTAAACATATATTGCAAATCTTATCACAGTAATTCAGAAAAAGTGCAGTTAGATCCCTTCTTCCAAATCATCCAGCATTATTACTGATGTTAAAATTACAGTACTACTTTTGAGACTTCTTTTTTTACATTGTATCTGGTCCTCTCCTGAGGGCTGGGGCTCTGACTCATTGTGCGTGGTGTGTGCTGTGCATCCAGGTCAACATACTGTATGAGTGGTATTTTATGAGGATAACACTGCCAAATGTTTTCTTTTTCTTTTTTCTGCAGAGTCCAGTGAGCATGAGGACAAGAGCACAGACGCCTCTGGGGAGGTACCAGTGGAGGGGTCCAGCCAGCTCCCAGCCTGCTCCGAGCCTGCTGCAGAGGGAGAGGAGGAGCCCAAGTCGCCCTCCAAGTCCCCCACTAAAGTGCCCGATGCCAATGAGGAGGAGCTGGGGCCACTGCCGGACAACTGGGAGATGGCCTACACGGAGAAGGGAGAGGTCTACTTCATAGAGTAAGTGGTGGTGCCAAAGCCTCAGATGGGATGATACTGTTTGGGTAAGGCCAATTACCCAACAGCAATGCTACAAACCTGATTTATGTTTTGGTTCATTATTGCACGATTTAATCCAATGTGAGAGTTAACACTTAAACCCTGCCTAAAACCACAGTTCAAATAGAACTCCTAAACTGGGCAGTATCTGAAGGACTAAAGAAAAGATTGATCTGGAGATATGAGGAGCAGTGTGATTGATTTAACAGGTAGCAACATTCAAACTCCGCCCATGCAGCCAGGTGAAACAGAAGAAACAGAAAACAAATTTATTTTTCCAGCATTTTTTAACTCTGCTCTAAACCATATGCTTTTACTAACAGTGGATTGTTGGTTAAAAAGACTCAAGCTGATCACTGACGATTAGAAATGACTGAACTATGATCTCAGTCAAATTTGATTAATTGCGCTGCCCCATCCACCACCTTTTAATGCTAAAATGCTACTTTTTCACATTGCCACAGCTACAATTGCATAGATATAATCCATAAACCATTAAATTTAAATTCAGTGATATACTGGATGCTATATGACCTTTTTATCATGTTCCATTAGACCATATACATCATAATATATTATCTTTCACTGTTCATAAGAGCTTTGAGAACTGGGGCCCCTTTCAGACAGCTGGGAGATTGCCTCCACAGAGTGCCTGTTTGATGGCTGTAATAGACAGGGTTGTACTGTACACACAGACATCATGTTTTCAAAGTGGTACATTACAGGTCAGGGTGTGACTACACTGTTTGATCCCCTGGGAATGACCTGCTTTTACTGTGGCCCAACAATACAATGGCTGATGCAGTGCAGCAGGAGCAAACTGTGTTAGGAACTGAATTTCAATTTAAACAGTAATTAATTAACTGTATCGCTAAGCTTTTGATTTGTATTGCACCACAGTCTACTTGAATTAGCTGCAATGTGAAGTTATAGGAGCCATTGTAAACACTTTTATTATAGTTGAATATAAGCTGCTGATTGAAAATGCCACATTTAAATTGAATGCTTACATAGTAACCATTGTACAATAACCTCAGTGCCACCGTTCATAAAAAGCTCATTAAAGACAAATAACATTAGACTGGGTGTGGGGTGATTAGTTCTACTACATATTAAAGTTGTCACAATACTAACATTAAAAACTCAATCTTGATAGTAAGGAAGAGACTCAGTACTCAATACAGATTTTGATACCACGATAATAAAAAAAACACTTTATTTAGACTTTATTTAGAATGTCATTTTCAACATTAAAACATAGCACTTTCTTTTATATTACTGTGTATTCTTTGTGGTCTAATACTTATTCTGATACAGCTCAAGATCATTCTAAAGCTATTCTGGAAAGATTCATTTCTGTCTGGTTGATGAGACTTTTTTAGTATTGATACTGGCTGTACTGGTTTTATTATGGATTAGTATCTGATTTCGATACTTTTGACAACCCTACTACATACAGTATATGACATTCTTATTCCAAAACAGTACTGACATTTCTCATAGGTTTGTTTATGGGTATAAATATTTATCAAATTAGAAATGGTATCACCGTTTACTTTATCATTTTAAGCTACATAACAGTTACATTTAAGTTTGTCACCTTTATTTTACAGTACATTTTTACCCTAGTTTCCCAATGCATGAGTATACACCACATTTACATGAGCTTTAAATATTTGCCTTTTTAGATCCTTAAATTCTGCAGCTACTCCGAATAAACACGCTGATTTATTGTTACTTCTTTAAAAACTTTGGGTCTCACCGGCTTCATAAACTTTACAGCACTGACTTATGTGCTGAATAATTGATATATAACTTACACTTCTAATCACACTTGCTAGTCTGGCACTTCCTCCCTGTAGTGATGCATACTCACCTTTTGCCCTCTCCCATCACAGGGGCAATTAGCGCTGCTGGCTAATTAGCAGATTAATGATCAGTGAGTTTACCTTAGAAATCCTCTTGTTTCTGCCCTACTCAGGTCATTGGCAATTTATCTTTTTCCCACGTTAACCTCTTGTTTGTTTGTTTTTTGTTTTTTTTTTCTTTTTCCTGTTTAGTCACAACACCAAAACGACGTCATGGCTAGATCCTCGGCTGGCTAAGAAGGCGAAGCCCCCTGAAGAATGCAGGGAGGATGGTGAGTGCACACTGCTGGGGCTGGTTGGGTAATCGTGTTTTGTGTCAGTTCCAGGTTTGGTTTTAGCGCCTGTGGGAGGGCTGCATTTCCGTCTTCCTACATTGGTCTGCCCATGACTCATTGTTCTACTGCTTCAGTTTTTCATATTATTGTTTGTTTAGAGGGAGAATTAAATGTCAGAGCTAATTGTTATATCACCTACTCCTGATAATATAAGCAGTGAATTTGACGCTTTTGTTTTATTGCATTGTGTCAATGTGACCTGCTTATTAATTTTAAAACAGGGTAATTCAATGCATGATTGAATACCTATTTAGTGTCAGTTTATTATTTATTTAGGTTATTGTTTTGGACTGTAGGAGGCCAGCACTGCAAACACAATATGTGTGAAATGAATGTAAAGTATAGCATTAGTGTCTCAGCTGTGTGGGTGAATGTCGAGGTTTGTTTTAGTATCATAAATGATAGTGCCTTAAGTTCATTTGTTCCCTGGGCAATTTGTGAGGATAGAAATGTTTTCTAACATAATTTCCAATCTATATCTTTGTTGCCCAGTGACATACACTATATTGCCAAAAGTATTCGCTCACCTGCCTTGACTCGCATATGAACTTAAGTGACATCCCATTCTTAATCCATAGGGTTTAATATGATGTCGGTCCACCTTTTGCAGCTATAACAGCTTCAACTCTTCTGGGAAGGCTGTCCACAAGGTTTAGGAGTGTGTTTATGTGAATTTTTGACCACTCTTCCAGAAGTGCATTTGTGAGGTCACACACTGATGTTGGACGAGAAGGCCTGGCTCTCAGTCTCTGCTCTAATTCTTCCCAAAGGTGTTCTGTCGGGTTGAGGTTAGGACTCTGTGCAGGCCAGTCAAGTTCATCCACACCAAACTCTCTCATCCATGTCTTTATGGACCTTGCTTTGTGCACTGGTGCACAGTCATGTTGAAGAGGAAGGGGCCATCTCCAACCTGTTCCCACAAAGTTGGAAGCATGGAATTATCCAAAATCTCTTGGTATGCTGAAGCATTCAGAGTTCCTTTAACTGGAGCTAAAGGGCCAAGCCCAGCTTGTGAAAGACAACCCCACACCATAATCTCTCCTCCACCAAGCTTTACACTTGGCACAATGCAGTCAGACAAGTACCGTTCCCCTAGCAACCGCCAAACCCAAACTCGTCCATCAGATTCCCAGATGGAGAAGCGCAATTCGTCATTCCAGAGAACGCGTCTCCACTGCTCTAGAGTCCAGTGGCGGCGTGCTTTACACCACTGCATCCAACGCTTTGCATTGCACTTGGTGATGTATGGCTTGGATGCAGCTGCTCAGCCATGGAAACCCATTCCATGAAGCTCTCTACGCACTGTTCTTGAGCTGATCTGAAGGCCACATGAAGTTTGGAGGTCTGTAGCGATTGACTCTGCAGAAAGTTGGTGACCTCAGCATCCGCAGACCCTGCCCCATCAGTTTACGTGGCCTACCACTTCGTGGCTGCGTTGCTGTCTTTCCCAATCGCTTCCACTTTGTTATAATACCACTGACAGTTGACTGTGAAATATTTAGGAGTGAGGAAATTTCATGACTGGACTTGTTGCACAGGTGGCATCTTATCACAGTACCATGCTGGAATTCACTGAGCTCCTGAGAGCGACCCATTCTTTCACAAATGTTTGTAGAAACAGACTGCAGGCCGAGGTGCTTGATTTTATACACCTGTGGCCATGGAAGTGATTGGAACACCAGATTTCCATTATTTGGATGGGTGAGTGAATACTTTTGACAATATAGTGTACTTAATAAATAGGTAACAAAAAAAATCTCCTTCATCCATTTTTCCTTTCATCCCTTAACTTTATGTATTTTCTACATTTTACCAGCAAAGTTTTATCCTATATTAAGTTGTCTAACGTGAGTCTATACAGTATTTTGTGATAGGCAGCCCTGAAAACATTGATCCGTCCTGCCGACGTCGGCGTTGCCGACGTATAATCTTAGACGTCGAGCCGACGTCTACACGACGTCGTGCAGCCAACGAACATTACGCAACGTCGAACCGACGTTGTTTGAAGTTCGCGATTTTTCGGTATTCCGTCATATCTGACACAGGTTAACGACGTTGGCGCGACCGTCGAGCCGACGTTTGTAATGACAATTCGTTTCAATAGAGCTCCGGGAGATGACGTCACGCTATCCCAGCATGCACCACCGGGCGCCATCTTGGCAGGAATTATTGTAAACAAACTAACTAACTAGCCTACAAAACTTCCAGCTTACAACGATGGTAGACTCATGCTGTGCCCCTGGATGTACAAACCACCGAGGACAAGTTAAAGATAAAGCCTTTTATCGCATTCCCAAAGATCCAGCTCGGAGGGAAAAATGGATTTCTGCGATAAAACGGGCAAGAAGCGCGCTGAAGAAAACCGAGCGTTGGAACCTGTCACCTAATGGATTTCGCTTGTGCAGTGACCATTTCATATCAGGTAATTTCACGTAAACATTATACATTTAATATTATCTTAAATGGTGCTGATAGTTATTGTTTTGGACAATAAATATCACTGACTAAACTGGGTGGATTGTATTTCAGTCGGACAAGCCGAAACGTCCTCAACCTAATCTACCAACCCAGTCTAGTTGGCGATATAAACCTCACTGCGGTGGTTAATGTCCAGACCTAAAAACGTATTAGCTAATGGGTTGCATTCATGTGACATCACAACATTTTAAACTGCCTGTATCATTGAATAGTGAATATTTTTTCTCAGTGTAATCTTAGTGGTTTCTTTACTTAACGTTACTTATTTTGTGTCCTAGGTAAAAAGAGTGACAACCCGCTTTCACCTGACTACATCCCATCGGTTTTCAAGTATGTGCCGTCACCCGTGAAAAGTGCTAGATTACTCACTGAATATTGACTAATTATCCATTTTCCAACTGGATTTTGTCCCACGTGGTTTATCGGCTTGTATTTGAAATTCACTTTAGATATATTGTCTAAGATTTGGGTTCGTAATTTTGGTTGTTATTTTGTTAGTAATTCCATCCAGTGCTGGCACACGCACGGTGTATGCATAGTTAGGGTGTGTTTAGTTGATAAAAGTATGAAAATATGCTATGTTTTGGTGCTATGATTTCTCATGATTGTTCAGGTATGTGAGAGACACATACACATGTATGGGGCGGCACGGTGGCTGAGTGGCAACACTCATGCCTCACAGCAAGAAGGTTACGGGTTCGATCCCCGGGTCGCCCGGGCCTTTCTGTGTGGAGTTTGCATGTTTCCCTCCCCTCCGGGTACTCCGGTTTCCCCCATCAACCAAAAACATGTAACACCCCTATGAACAGTATACAATCAAGGACCGTCAAGGAATTCCTCCCTCCTGTGGGCTCACCACCTGCAGAGGGGTTCATAGGGGTCTATGGTGCACAGAGTAATGGGCAGCGTGCTGCCCCCGCGACCCAGCCGGATTAAGCGGGAGAAAATGGATGGATGGATGGATGTTCAGGTATGTTTTGACATGTTGGTAGTATTTTATTTTTACATTCAGAAGTTGATCTCATTACATTTATTTCCATCTACTTATATAGGTACACAGAAACTTGTAGTGCATTTTAATGCATTTGAAATGTAGTTAACTTTTTCTGTTGTAAATCAGCCTTCAGCAATATATTTTGGTAACATTTTTTGTACATTGTAATTAAGAACCACCCTTGAACATTATATTTTGATAATATGTGTGTACATGAATTCAAGTATTATCAATAAATGTTGCAATACTGCAACAAAACCTACATGCACTGTTCACCTGTGATTACTTTCCATAAAGTATGCAATTTAGTAGTACAATATATACAGTATATAAAAAGCCTAATTAATAGTTGGGTAGACGTTGGGCCAACGTCTATCCAACCGTCTTTTGATGACGTTGGCCCAACCACTTGCCAATGAGCAAAATGACGTCGGCCCAACGTCAACTGCTAACGTTGGCCCAACGTCAACTGCCAACGTCTAGCCAACCGTCTTTTGATGACGTTGGCCCAACCACTTGCCAATGAGCAAAATGACGTCGGCCCAACGTCAACTGCTAACGTTGGCCCAACGTCAACTGCCAACATCTAGCCAACCGTCTTTTGATGACGTTGGCCCAACCACTTGCCAATGAGCAAAATGACGTTGGCCCAACGTCAACTGCTAACGTTGGCCCAACGTCAACTGCCAACGTCTAGCCAACCGTCTTTTGATGACGTTGGCCCAACCACTTGCCAATGAGCAAAATGACGTCGGCCCAACGTCAACTGCTAACGCTGGCCCAACGTCAACTGCCAACGTCTAGCCAACCGTCTTTTGATGACGTTGGCCCAACCACTTGCCAATGAGCAAAATGACGTTGGCCCAACGTCAACTGCCAACGTTGGGCCAACGTCAACTACCAACGTTGGCCCAACGTCCACACATACGTTGGCCCGACGTAGGGCCAACGTCTGAAACTGACCTATTGAATGTTGGCAAGACGTTGGACCAACGTCTATCCAACCGTCTTTTGATGACGTTGGCCCAACCACTTGCCAATGAGCAAAATGACGTCGGCCCAACGTCAACTGCCAACGTTGGCCCAACGTATACACATACGTTGGCCCAACGTTGGCATGACGTCGTCATGTTATCAGGGAGGGTACAAGACAGTAGGAGTAGCCAGTAGGGTTGTCAAAAGTATTGAAAATCACATACTTATCGATTCTAGTATCAAAACTAGTCATTTAAGCGATTATCGATACTAAAAATGTCACACAGGACAGAAATAAGCTTTTCCTTAATAGCTTTAGAATGATCTTGAGTGTTTTTTATTATTATCGTGGTATCGGAGTCAGGAGTATCGAGCAGTATTGAGCCTATTCCTTAGTATCATTATCGAGCTTGAAATTTTATTATCGTGACAAACCTAGTAGCCAGTAATTGTAATTCTGATAAAGAGATAGTTTGACTTCACATACAGTATGTGAAGTCCATTCACGTGGCATACCCTCTACCAGAAATGTTGCATAATGCAGTTTTAATATTAACAAATCATCCAACAGGAGCAATTATACGATGCAGAACTCTCAACTTTACCCCATATTCTACTCTCTGGTTTGCTAACTGGAGACAGTAGTTTTGTTTTGTCACTGCTTGCCTTAGATTGGGTACAGGTTGTTGCTCAGAGGTGTTCCAATCAGATGTGTACAGTCCCCTGCTGTTGTCCCAGCCCTCACTCACAGAATTAGTGATGTGACTCTCTGGCACCACTTTAAATCAATACCTCCTCTGCCTTCTCTTCCTCTCCTCTTCCTCTCCTCTCCTCCTCACTCCGTCCTTCATCCTGCTCAGTAAAAGGGCCCAAATGTGACAGAAATTCTAATCACCGTGCTCCTCTCTCTCCTCTTTCTCTCCCGCACACACATCCTTTACTGTTGGTGGGTTGGCCAATATGGCGGCTGTGGTGCATGTTTCATCCCGGGTAGCACTGCACAAATTGGGTTACACAATAATATGGATAAGGTAACAGTTCAAATCGATATTGTCATTTGAATAGTTAGCAAATCACAAATTGAATGTTTCCTATGCTGTCTGCATGGGGAAATATTATGTTCAAAATTGGCTTATACCTCCAGAAACATGTAGGTCAAATGAGGTTATTGTCATAGAAAGGCCAGACTGACTTCTGATTCAAACATAATTAGTATAGCTAATCGCAACAATTAGATTATATATTATTTTAACGCTACATAAAACTACTTTGCTTTTCCATTCACTTTTTAATAATATAACCAAGGCATTTAAGGTAACACATTTAAGCAGCTTTGTTAAGTTTAAATGAATATAAAACCTAGTAATCACACATAATTGCTTTCTAAAATGGTTAATTCTATTGAGAAAATAAGCAGCGGCAGCCTCGCACATGGTACAATTAGTCTCCTCTCCATGTCCTTAATGCAATGTACCGACTCCATAATTTGTGTGGACTAGACACTGGTGGTGCTGAAGGAAAGGAGAGGCAGAGGAGGCTGAGGGTTCTGCTGCTGCATTAGAAATGGAGAGGAGAAGAGCTAGAGTCCATTTATACAAATGACATGAGAGGTGAGAGAGGATTTATAGTAGATTGAAATTGGCTAGCTATGACATGAAATAATAAGAAGATACAATCTGAGAGCCTTGAATTATTAGTAATATTACATAGGTTAGCTCGAAATCACTGTTTTATTGAGTGATATGTGCCTGTTGTTTGAACTTAATGTGGTTTTGTGGATTTATGTTCATCAACATAGATCCCATTAGGGCATGCTGACTTCCTTGTCCAAAGACACAAAAGTGGGCTTGGTAGGATACTGTTAATATTTGTATTTATTTATTTATTTATTTATTTATTTATTTATTTATTTATTTATTTAATTTTTTAAGTAATTGGTATGGTATTTATGGTAATGTTAGTATGGTAATATTATTGGTATTATTTAGGTTATGGTTTTAGAGATAATAATAATAATAACCATACCATCCCTGATAACATGACGACGTCATGCCAACGTTGGGCCAACGTATGTGTATACGTTGGGCCAACGTTGGCAGTTGACGTTGGGCCGACGTCATTTTGCTCATTGGCAAGTGGTTGGGCCAACGTCATCAAAAGACGGTTGGCTGGACGTTGGTCCAACGCCTTGCCAACATTCAGTAGGTCAGTTTCAGACGTTGGCCCTACGTCGGGCCAACGTATGTGTGGACGTTGGGCCAACGTTGGTAGTTGACGTTGGCCCAACGTTGGCAGTTGACGTTGGGCCAACGTCATTTTGCTCATTGGCAAGTGGTTGGGCCAACGTCATCAAAAGACGGTTGGCTAGACGTTGGCAGTTGACGTTGGGCCAACGTTAGCAGTTGACGTTGGGCCGACGTCATTTTGCTCATTGGCAAGTGGTTGGGCCAACGTCATCAAAAGACGGTTGGATAGACGTTGGCCCAACGTCTACCCAACTATTAATTAGGCTTTTTATATACTGTATATATTGTACTACTAAAGTGCATACTTTATGGAAAGTAATCACAGGTGAACAGTGCATGTAGGTTTTGTTGCAGTATTGCAACATTTATTGATAATACTTGAATTCATGTACACACATATTATCAAAATATAATGTTCAAGGGTGGTTCTTAATTACAATGTACAAAAAATGTTACCAAAATATATTGCTGAAGGCTGATTTACAACAGAAAAAGTTAACTACATTTCAAATGCATTAAAATGCACTACAAGTTTCTGTGTACCTATATAAGTAGATGGAAATAAATGTAATGAGATCAACTTCTGAATGTAAAAATAAAATACTACCAACATGTCAAAACATACCTGAACAATCATGAGAAATCATAGCACCAAAACATAGCATATTTTCATACTTTTATCAACTAAACACACCCTAACTATGCATACACCGTGCGTGTGCCAGCACTGGATGGAATTACTAACAAAATAACAACCAAAATTACGAACCCAAATCTTAGACAATATATCTAAAGTGAATTTCAAATACAAGCCGATAAACCACGTGGGACAAGATCCAGTTGGAAAATGGATAATTAGTCAATATTCAGTGAGTAATCTAGCACTTTTCACGGGTGACGGCACATACTTGAAAACCGATGCGATGTAGTCAGGTGAAAGCGGGTTGTCACTCTTTTTACCTAGGACACAAAATAAGTAACGTTAAGTAAAGAAACCACTAAGATTACACTGAGAAAAAATATTCACTATTCAATGATACAGGCAGTTTAAAATGTTGTGATGTCACATGAATGCAACCCATTAGCTAATACGTTTTTAGGTCTGGACATTAACCACCGCAGTGAGGTTTATATCGCCAACTAGACTGGGTTGGTAGATTAGGTTGAGGACGTTTCGGCTCGTCCGACTGAAATACAATCCACCCAGTTTAGTCGGTGATATTTATTGTCCAAAACAATAACTATCAGCACCATTTAAGATAATATTAAATGTATAATGTTTACGTGAAATTACCTGATATGAAATGGTCACTGCACAAGCAAAATCCATTAGGTGACGGGTTCCAACGCTCGGTTTTCTTCAGCGCGCTTCTTGCCCGTTTTATCGCAGAAATCCATTTTCCCCTCCGAGCTGGATCTTTGGGAATGCGATAAAAGGCTTTATCTTTAACTTGTCCTCGGTGGTTTGTACATCCAGGGGCACAGCATTAGTCTACCATCGTTGTAAGCTGGAAGTTTTGTAGGCTAGTTAGTTTGTTTGTTTACAATAATTCCTGCCAAGACGGCGCCCGGTGGTGCATGCTGGGATAGCGTGACGTCATCTCCCGGAGCTCTATTGAAACGAATTGTCATTACAAACGTCGGCTCGACGGTCGCGCCAACGTCGTTAACCTGTGTCAGATATGACGGAATACCGAAAAATCGCGAACTTCAAACAACGTCGGTTCGACGTTGCGTAATGTTCGTTGGCTGCACGACGTCGTGTAGACGTCGGCTCGATGTCTAAGATTATACGTCGGCAACGCCGACGTCGGCAAGACGGATCAATGTTTTCAGGGATATACCATAGTGCATGTATTTCAACATACCACTACCATAAACCTGGTACTGTTAAAGTTCTTGTACTAAGAATTAAAATAAGTAGTTTATATGAGTTTATTTTGAAATAATTTGAATTCGAGGACATATTTCTGTTAGTGTGTGAATGTTCTGTTAAGTGGTGGGGACCCTCCTTTCAATACAGTGGAAAACACAGATGCGGCATATGGAACGCTGGTGGACACTGCCTTATATTTGCCTGAAGGGAGGAGCTAACTACACTAAAACTACTCTGAAACTAACACACCTACTTACTTGTTTACAGTTTCTGTTTATTAGCTAGGTCTATTGAACTGCTGTGTAAAGCGTTTTACCATGTTTGAAATGCTAATTATGTACAACCACATGTCCTCGGAGTTCAGCAGGCAACTTAATGACACAGATATATAAATAGTAACCTGTGATGTCTGTACTCATCCTGCTTCTATTTTTATTTGTTCCATCCATACTTTCTTTTACTACATCCAGCTGTTTATACTCTACACTATCTTAGTGTGCACTATACTGCAAACTAATGTTACAACAACCATGATAATAGACATGTCATTTCTGCTGCTTCAAATAAACTTAATAAGCATGTACAAATATACATAAACCAATGATGTGAATGGTAGCAAAAAGTGTTTGAGTACTGTGAACGAAAATCAGTGAATATTTTATTTGGAACATGTCTCATTGTCAGCCATATTGGATCAGGGGACTAGTGTTGCACATATGGCTGTTTGCTGGATGTGACTAGCAGAGGGACTTCAAAGGCTTGCCACCACAGTCCTTACTTGTGTTCATTTTGTCCGTTTTTGGTTACATAACTTAAGCTCATGACAGGATGCTGGTGCGGCTTAGGACACAAGGAGCAAATTGAGCTGTGAAGTCACAAAAAGGAGGGGTAAATATGTAACTGTAGTTTACCAATTTAATGAAGTGCTCTAGAATGAGCTTGTACTCTCTACTTGTGAGAAGTGAGGCTAAATTGTTTATTTTAGTTATTTACAGGTAACTGTTGTAATTGTTATAGCAGAAGTAAGTACATTTACTAGTAGTTGGGATATTCAGTTATAACTTAACTAAAAAATATTTTAATCATGGGACATGATGACACGTGTCCTTGAGCAAGACACTTACCATCCTTGCTGAGTATCAGTGTGGTATGTGAAAGAGCGTGTGGTGAGTGGCGCAGATTGGAAGCCTTGGTTTTGTCTACGCCAGTACAGTTATGACTACAGAAGTAGCTTACCATGACCAAGTATAAGGTCGTGTAACAACCTGAATTGTTATTTCTAATCACTCAGGTACAACTAAAATGCATGGCATATGTGGAAAAACTACTAGAATAAGTTGTATATCACAGCAAGAGTTTTCTGTCCCTTTTATACTTTCTTTGACCTGTTCCTTCTTAGCACTCAGTTGTCACATCCTACAATAAACACATAAATAGTGGAATCCTGAGCATAAGGTGTGTGACACATGCTGGTGTCAGATGAAGCGATGATGCAGACTGGAGACTGTGAGAACGCACCCGTGCACCATGACAGAGACTGATGGACTTCTGTGCTAAGACATTACCCCTCTCTTACATCACTATAATCACTTGTGTTGTGTCTAGACAGGACAGGCTCATTTCCATGGTCCACAGATCCCTCCTCTCTCCTCCTGTTGGGCTGTGTTCATTTTTGGCTCTGGAATATTAATGTTCAATTGTGCATGAGCGGCAGTATTAGACGTGCATGTTTTTTTTTTTGTTTTTTTTTTCAGAGTCAGATGAGTTGAGTGTGTGTGTTGGTGTCTTCCCCTTGGTGGCACGCACAGACCTTGTTTATGGGAGAAGATGAGTCAGCTAATGCAGAAGAATTACAATGGAGCTCTGTGACAGAGGATACTGATATAAATGCATGAACAGCCACTGATCTCAGTACAGTATATAGCAATGCCTGACCTAAAAAGAAGACATAATTAGACTTTTTAAGCTTTCAACAATGTTCATCTTTCCACCTCAAAAACATATTACCATGTAACTTTTCTGGTGGAGGGTACACGTTGCGGCAGTAGGTCAGTTGGTAGAGCATTTGTCCACAGATCCGAAGGTTGGCGTTTCGAATCCCGCTCTCGACATTAAACATCACTGGTTGAGCCAGCAGATCCAGTGACTGAGATGCAATTATAGCTCCCACAGATGAATGCTGTTGTTGTGTCCTTGGACAAGACACTTAGCCCACCTTGCCCCTAGTGTCTGCGTAAGTGTCTTGAAGGTGGAAAAGTGCTATATAAAAACGTGACCGTACATCACCTTTTTGTGTTGTTTGCTTTACCTGTAAAGTTCCTCTAATGTATCCATGCATGCTGCATTGTCATTTGTTTTGGTCCGAAAGAGAAACAGTTATCGCAGCGTCCTTCTCAGATGCAGCAAGAAAACAGCTCCTTAGGGACTTACAGCTGAAATATTCTAACAGAGGTTGGTTTTATCTTTCAGTCACTTTTTATTTTACATTGATAGACCCAGGAATGACAAAGATTTAGAATTTTAAATACTTTAGACTCGCAATATACACTATCTATTTCTCAGACTCTATCTCATAAATTTTAGTCAGAAAACGTTCCGTTGAGACATTTCTACGTAATATAACATAGTTTTAGTGTTAAAGAGCACTGTGTGTCTGTTAAGAGCACAGACTATAGCAGTGCAGTGTGGGAGGAGCTACTGTCTGTCGCTGATGATCAAATCATCATCAAAAAAGGAAAAGTCTGATAGTTTAACTCCCCTAGCAGTCCATATTAAGAGTAGGCTATATTATAAAATATAAAACAGCCAGAGAAAACTCTATTCTTATTTTCACTGAATAAAAATTCTGAGCTGTAAATCACTGAACCAAATGAACTAAAACACTTCACATATAAACTATAACTTTACAGTAGCTGTACTGTAATGTATTGTATGTAATGTTTCATTAACATCATAGTGTTATTATATTATAATCATTAGCAGAAAAAAATTACATGAGATTTTTTTTGCATCTTAAAACATATCGAAATCAAATCGATATCGTGACCCATGTATCGAGATTCGTATCGAATCGTGGGAAAACTGTATCGTTGCATCCTTAGTATCCAGATGTTTAAACTGCAAAAAATATCTTCAAATCAAGCATTCTTACTGTCGGAACTCCACAGATCCAACTTATACATTGGCCTATTGATGTCATTTGTCTGTGTAAATTCATGGACACAAGAAGTTTAATGCCATACTGTGAAACATTTCAGGCAAAGCAATAATACTATGGCAGCCAAACTGCATTATGCAGATTAACAGTTCTGGCTGCAAACTATAAAGATTACTGTACACAAGAAGCCCATACAAACTAGTTCATAAAGTCAAACATAATTTGTCTTTGATCAAATAAGATCAAAGTTTGTCATGATAAATGTTCACATCAGTTCTTAAAGAGCATCATAACCAAGGCAAATGTGTTAAACAGTATTTTAATGGTGTGCCCAAGATCACCATTGCCACACTATGGTCACTATTCATGGGTTTCATTTTGAGGACTTTTTCCCCATTCAAAAGATGTAATATATTGGTTTAATTTATTTAGCGTTATGGCAATGGACTTAACATTTCATCATTCTAAAACCCATGCATAGAATCAGTTTGAAATAATATATATTACATATTAAGGGTTTCAGCTTCTTCTTATTTTTAAATTGTTAATTGCTAATTTTTCATCATTCTGAAACTCATGGATCAGTGTTCTTACATCTCCATAGACACAGTATGACACAAAACAGCTCATTCACGCAGAAATTGTCCATTTAAAATACACGACAAATCTGTACTCTCAAACCTCCACTGAGTAATCCAACAGCAGGGAATAAAGACAAGACCAGGCCTTCATCTTAGACAAGCAAAAAGAGAGAAGACTTTCACTGCTGGTTGCTATGGAAACTGCCTCTATCTTACTTCAGGGGGAGGGCACGCAACTGCTGGATGAGTTGGGCTGACACTTTAAGGTGGATTGTGGAATTTAAGATGGTTTGGAAGTACATACACGTGATTTTTTTTTGCCTGGAGGATTAGCAGGGCGTTTGAGGTAAAGTATTAAGCTAGCATCATTGCACTGTGGGTCCCCTTCACCTTGGGCAGTACAGTGAGTCTCCAGATTACAAATATCAGCAGCACACATCAAGTGGTAATGACATTAGAGCATGAGAGGATCCGAAGCACACCCATTTCAATCATTGTGTGTGTGTGTGTGTGTGTGTGTGTGCGTGTGTGTGTGTGTGTGTGTGTGTGTGTGTGTGTGTGTGTGTGTGTGTGTGTGTGGGTGTGTGTGTGGGTGGGTGTGTGTGTGGGTGTGTGCGTGTGTGTGTGTGTGTGTTAGACTACAAGACACTGCACAATAAAGGAAATATACCTGGACAATTTCAAAATCACATTTTTTAAGAGACCTGAACTTTTTAAAAAGGACAGCCTACACCCCAACATCCTCGGATCCTGTCTCCTCTCATACAATATCGAACTCACTCTAGAAGAAGCATGACAAAATAATCAAGCACAGTTAATTCCCGTGATCAGCAGAGAGCGGCATAAGCATAAAACTTTCACCACAAATTCCTGTAGTTACTCAGTCCCCGCTAACTTTAAAAATGGCCCTTTTAAATGTCCGCTCTCTGCTGAACAAGTCTTTTATTGTTAACGACCTGATTTTAGACCCCAAACTTGACTGCTTCTTTTTAACTGAAACATGGCTGGGTGCAGATGCACCAGTTGTTCTCACAAAGGCCTCACCACCCAATTTTAAATGTGCTTTTTTCAAATAGAAATGGTAAAAGGGGAGGTGGCACTACTTCTATATGTACAAACACTCTGGCCACCAAACCTATTTTATTGAACATTTTTACAAGTTTTGAACATCACTCAATTGTTTATAGCAACCCCCAAATTTTATGTGTCACTGTATACAGACCACCAAAAAAATGCAACCTTTTTATCAGTGAGTTTTCTGAGTTTTTATCTATTTTACATAATTCATTTAATATGATTATTATAACCGGTGATTTTAACTTGCACATAGATAAACTTTTAGACCCTGTTTTGAATGAATTTTTAAATGTTCTTAATTATGTGGATTTTACTCAACATGTCACACAGGCAACTCACAACAGGGGGCGCACTCTGGATCTGGTCATCACCTGTGGCCTGACCACTAGTGTGTCCTCTGTTGTTGACTTGGCTGTGTCTGACCACTACTGTGTGTTTTTTTTAATATCACTGGTTTTATATAGCGGGAGACCTCTGTGAGAACTGTGAGGAAGCGCCGTCTGACCCCTGAAGTGGCTGCAAATTTTATTGATGTTTTAGATAAAAATCCCTCAGTGGTTTTACCTGCCCCTTGTGATTTTATTACTGACCATTTTAACAGTAGACTACGGTCAGCTCTAGATCTGGTTGCTCCACTCAAAACCAAAAACATCATAACTAAATTAAAACCTCCATGGAGAAATGAAGAGCTGAGAAAATCCAAGAGAGAGTGCAGGAGGGCCGAACGCAGATGGAGAAAAAACAAAACAACCATAAACCACCAATTATTCATCAGTCAACAATGAACATACAATAATGCCAACCATTATTTCTCCACAATAATCACCAACCACAAAAATAATCCAAAAGTTCTCTTCTCAACCACTGACAACATTTTAAACCCTGATTTTAGCACATTTTACTTGATACCCACTGACTCTCTCTGTGAGCAGTTTGCAGACCACTTCATGGGAAAGAGAAACACTATCAGATGTGATATTTTATCTTGTCAAAGCTCTGTTTTTAACACATCTGAGTGTTTGTCTGCACCAGAGGAAACACTTGACAGTTTTGTCCTGGTTAATGCTGAGATGCTTGACAAAGTTTTCTCCTCAGTGAGGCCCACCACGTTTCTTTTAGATCCAATTCCCACCCCATTTTTTAAGTCATTTTATGGATCTTTTAGGGATGAGCTTTTAATCATGATGAATTGCTCTCTTCAAACAGGTCTTTCCCACTGCTTTCAAAGCAGCAGTGGTGAGGCCTCTGCTGAAGAAGAGCAATTCAGATTTTAATGATTTTAACAACTACCAACCAGTGTCTAACTTACCATTTTTAAGTAAAATCTTAGAAAAACTTGTTTTTATCCAACTAAATGATTTTTTTTAGATGATCACAACATTTTGGAAAAAATTCAATCTGGTTTTAGGGTGAACCACAGCACCGAGACTGCCTTGGCAAAGATTTTAAATGATTTTAGAATAAACTGTGATGCACAAAAGGTGACCGTGTTGGTTCTACTGGATCTGAGCGCTGCCTTTGACACAGTAGACCACACTGTTCTTTTAACTCGCCTAAAACATCTTGGCCTCTTCGGTGCTGTTCACAAATGGTTCATATCCTATCTCACAAACGGAACATTTATGGTGAGTGTAAACACATGCTCCTCCAAGGTGCATAAAATCACATGTGGTGTGCCCCAGGGTTCCATTTTAGGCCCTGCGCTTTTTAACTTGTATATGCTCCCTCTTGGTGGTGTCATCAGGAAACACAGAATCAACTTCCACAGCTATGCAGATGATACGCAGCTTTACGTCACCATGTCTCCAATGGATGTTCTTTTTAACTGTATTCTAGATACCAAATCCTGGATGTCAGAAAACTGTCTCCAGTTTAACCAGGACAAAATTGAGGTTTTAGTCATCTGTTCTGAGGCCCAGAGAGAGAAACTTTTACCCAAACTACAAGCACAGTCTCTCCTCAAGTGAAAAACCTGAGCGTAATTTTTGACTCTGAGCTTTGTTTTTATGTCTTTGAGTGTCCTGAAAAGCGCTATATAAAACTGATGCATTATTATTATTATTATTATTATGCCACATATTAAGAACATCACAACACGGACACACTGATGCATGCTTTTATCACCAGTCGAAGAGACTACTGTAATGCCCTGCTCTCTGGTCTCCCCAAAAAGAGTATTTCAGGTTTGCAATTATTACAAAATTCATCAGCACGTATCCTGACTAGGACCAGAGGGCGGGACCACATTACACCGGTTTTAAAATCACTGCATTGGCTCCCTGTGAGTTTCAGTTCTTTAGTGGTTTTTAAATATCTTAATGGTCTTAGGCCTTCTTATCTTTCAGAACTGCTTTTACATTATGAACCCTCGCAGACCCTGCGCTCCTCCGGCAGCAGGCTCCTGGTCATTCCCAAAGTCAGGACACACAGTCACGGAGAGGCGTCTTTCCAGTACTACAGCCCTTGTATATGGAACAGCCTGCCGGAGGACCTCAGGGCTGCAGAGAACGTTCATGTTTTTAAGAGTAGGCTCAAGACCCACCTGTTTAGTTTGGCCTTTGATTGAAATTTTATACTTTTACTTGTTTTTATTATTCATATTTTATTTTGTTTATTTATTTTAGGCATAACTAATATTCCTTTATCATTTTTAAGATTTCCAGCGTTTCCTCTGTAGGAGCCCTCTGCACCGGGAGCGGTGGTCACCTGCGGCTGCCGGGGTCTGTCTCGTGGGCTTCTGGTGGAGGGATGGTGCTTGGGCCTCATCTCTCCCTTGGACCCTGTGTCCTGGTGGAGGGATGGTGCTTGGGCCTCATCTCTCCCTTGGACCCTGTGTCCTGGTGGAGGGATGGTGCTTGGGCCTCTTCTCTCCCCTGGACCCTGTGTCCTGGTGGAGGGATGGTGCTTGGGCCTCTTCTCTCCCCTGGACCCTGTGTCCTGGTGGAGGGATGGTGCTTGGGCCTCTTCTCTCCCCTGGGCCCTGTGGTGGTTCCTGGCAGCGGTGGACGGCTCTCTGCTCCTGGTGTAGACGGCTCTTCTGATGGCGCTTTCTCACCTGGTTCGCCTGTATTCAGCATCACATTTTATCATATGTAGTTTTATGAATTTTTGCATGTTAGTATGTCTGTGTTTACTGTTTGGGTTGTGTGAGGTCAGGCAGCTGTGGGGGCTGGTTGGGTGGGTGGGTAGAAGGAAATGTAGGATTGTTTTAATCACTGTAAAGCACTTTGTGTTACATTTTTTGTATGAAAAGCGCTTTATAAATAAAGTTTGATTGATATATAAATACCCTCTTACTGATTTGATGTTGGCGTGAGAATGTTAAATATTTTAGGATGGTGTGGTTATACTTCGATTGTGTCCTTGGGCAAAACATTTCACTCTCCTTGCCTCATTGTAGGTTCATGAATGTGTGTGAATAGGTGAAGGATTCCATGATATTAAGTGTTTTGAATGTCCGATTAGTCAGTATTTTTGCAACAATTAAATGGGAGTTGTCATAAGAAATATCAAAAATAAAAAACAGACCCTTCTATTTAACATATCAGCATACTACTGATACTCCTACTACTACAGATCATGTAATTTTAAAGGGCAATAACCGGATGGTTCGAATTTAGGAAAAAGCGTTTTTCTCCATGCGATAATACAGCAGTTACTTGTGAAACTAAATTTGACTGTGATTGATATTACCTACACGTTCAGCTTTTACTGGATGAGAACCATAAAGAAACAACTGCCAGAGACAGACATTTGCATCTAATCAGAGGTGATGGCTGCCATAAGGAAACAGCTGCCTGAGACTATCCCAGAGAGTTGTTTCTCTGTCATGATTCAGCATCGTACAAAGAAGTGGGCAGAGCTAACAGTTTGGTCTGAAACTTGTTAGACAGGCCCTTTAAGAAGAGTTACGAATTTATGTTAGCACAACTTGAAATTATCAGTTTTTAACAAGGAATAAATCCAACTAATCACAGCAAAATTTACATAATATTACTTACAGTTAAATTAAAATCAGACATAGAAGCCATTAAGTCAATTACAAAATAAAAATAAGCCCAAGTCATAAAATGAAGGAAAAAAAACATCAAAGATGTTCAAGTTTGTGCTCAAGTTTGATTCATTTCTGAAACCACCTACACAGCAAGTATTTATTAGACTTGTTCATTTACAACACAAAGATGCATTAATTTCAGCGAGAAATTTTAACCCTTTTCGAACCACTTGTTCATAACTGCTTCTGTGGCTATGCAGCTGTAGTTACCCTACATACAGCAGAGTGGCAGATGGACCTGGGCTGCTAACATGTGGACGAGCATTGTTGAATGTTAGCTCAGCCTTTTCATTGTTAGGTCAATTCCCTTGTTGTGCTCCTTATGCTGCATTTTAACAGGAAAATCCAGTGGTATACTTCGAATATCTTAGTGGGTATGGCTTAGTATAGCATGCTGGGTTACTGTGGAAACAAAGAGGAAGTAAGTACCAGAGTCTTAGCAGGGCTGTCTTGACCCAGAAAGAAGAGATAAATGAAAGAAATAAAGAGAGAAAAAACGAAAGAGGAGCAAGTGGCGACAATAATTAACATAACGTTATGGCTGACGTCCAAACCAGAAAGAGATGGGAGGGACAATGTGAGAAACAAAAGCTTTATGGCTGAAAATGGTTTGCACATACAACAGAGTCAGTGGATGTGTAAGAATATTTGAATACATTTGGTCTGGATATGTAGTAGTACTACTAAGTGGTAGTGTTGCTTTCTTGTATACGATAATCTTTACTATTCTTCTTAAAATCAGATCACATGGAAGTAGGCAAACCCAAAAGTAGTACAAACTGCAAGTTTAAAGATTATTTCTCTCTCAAGACGGTGCAGAGACATTAATCCATTCAAGTCTCTGCACTAGCTTCCGTTGAGTTTCAGGACAGATTTTAAAATATGTTTATTGGTTTACAAATTTCTTAACTGTTTTAGTCCTATTTATTCATATAATCTGCTTTTAATTATTATATGAGCCCTCTCTGACCCTCAGGTCCTCATGGAACAGTGAAGCGGTTTACCTGAGGACCTGAGGTCCACTGCCAGAGTTCATATTTTTAAAAGCCTAGCTTTTTCCTAAATTGGTTTTAAATGACATTAAAAAAATAGATATTTATTACATTTTATATTTATTTATCTTACTCGAACTTTTACAATTGATTTATTTCACTTGGTTTTTATCCTTTTAACAGCTTTGAATAATATTTTTGAATGATATTTTGAATATTTTAAAATCTATTTTTCTGTTCTTTGACACATAAGGGGGGGGGGGTTTCTGTTGCTAATTTTTTTTTGTGTGAAGCACTTTGTGCTACATTGTGTTTGTATGAAAAGTAGTATAGAAATAAAGTTTTGATTGATTGATTGAAAGATGTGTTGTGCTTCCAAAAGCAACCTGCAGTCAGTATTTGGGTTAGTAGCCCGATTAATTTTAGTCTAGTACCCTAGTTTCACAAGTGACAGAAATGTTTACTAAATGGCTGATAGTGGCGTGTACATTTTATTCTTGTTACTGGGAAGGAAATAAAAATCAGCTATCACAAAGAAACTGCTCCTTTTAATGTACCAGGCATTCACTGTTACTTTTGTTGGACACAGTATGACGTTTTGGAGGCTATCCTACTGGCCTTCCCATGTACCCCAGCCAACTCCTGCAATCATTGATCACTTAACAAGCCTTTAACTGTCATACAATTTTTCTTTTAGAATATTGCACCCTCTGTAAAATTCTCTTAAATAAAGCACAGTCCAACATTAAAGGTCCTACTGATACTTTGCAGCTTATGTCATCAACGTTCCCTGGGGGTGTGGAGCTAACGGAAAGCACTAGTCTGTTAGAAGCTCTGTAACTCAAGTTAGACTGATCTGAAGATAGAGCTGACTTTATTGGAACTACAACAGGCGAAATGATTCGCTCTCAAATAATATTGCCGTCACAAGCTAGCTAGCATTAGCTGACAGTATTCTGTTAGTCACTCTCTTTTTTGTTGAAAATCAAACACCTAAGCAGGACCATGAAGGCTTGTATTGGTAACTTGTGAACATTCCACCAATAGAGATACATGTAGAAGACCCCCAGTGTGATTTCACTGCAAAGAAAAAAAAAATCAATATTTCATCCATGTTATAATGTTGTTACCTCATCGAAAACATACCTGGAGTTGTGTTTTGTTTCATTCACACATTTGAGTAACCCTTTATTATTAGTCTGTCGACATCTCCACAGCTCAAAATGCTCAGTTCCACCTTGTGATGTCATGTAGTGGTAGTTTTCAAGTTGACAGCTACCTTTCACCTTAAGTTCAGTTCAATTTCACCACTGAGATTATCAGTATGATTCTAGTGAAGGTGAAGAGTGTTTTCGGTTTCAGAGAAGAACAAAACAAAACACCAGGTATGTTTTTCATGAGGAAAATAGATAAGAAAATAGCATATGTTTTTTTTAGGCGATTGGTTGCAAGATTGGAATGCAAGATTGTTTTCAAATGATAGATTAAAGATTTCCCTTTAAAAGTTATTTGCACAACTTAGAGAGCCACAACACCGGACCTGGTTGTAGTCAATGTGGGAATATTGGAACATTCCTTCTTATTCTCCCATTCAATTCGTATTGACATCCGTGCTGTGATCAGTGTGTTGTGAATCCCTCCGATCGAAGTCCTGTCTGTCTATTAAAGGGGCGCTTTGGGATTGCCTGTCTGAGATTCATGTCGTCTTTGCTCTCTCCTTTAAATTAGAGCCCAAACACACTCATCCTCACTCACTCTTAACATCAATTCCTGACTCCATCTTGTTTCCTCTCCCTCTCTCCTCCACAGAGCTGCCCTATGGCTGGGAGAAGATAGACGACCCCATCTACGGCAGCTACTATGTTGAGTAAGTCTCCCTGTAGGCTGGCTTATATCAGCACGACGGTTGTAAAACAGAACGTATTTTTATGGTTTACTCTGCCTCGGTATGAATTATGAATGAGGAAGTTCTGCACACTTTATATCTCGCTGTTCATTTGGTTAACTGTAAAATGCATGTTGTTGACACAGTGATGACTTAACCAGATCATGTTTTATATCTGTTATATTGTAGACTTGTGTACAGTTATGGAGTTCCTCTTTTATTTTCAGAAACATTATGGCATACTCTAAACTGCCATAATAGATTTGGCTGTATCAACACAACAAATATGTCTGTGTTATCTCAGCTTTGTGGAGCAAATATGATTAATGTGTCAAACACAAACTCCAACTGAAGATAAAATATTATGTGAAAGTATTAAAGTAGCTCCGAGGCCTGCCAACGTTTTATCCACATACGCAGCTCAAATTAAAACAATCAGAAGCAATTGTTTTAAACTGAAATACATGGATAAAATAGAGGTATAGTCATTATTTTAAGAATGACATTAAATATAATATGACTGGTCAATGCTGTGTAGCAAAAATACAGATGGAGACCAGATGAAGATCCTTTGTATATATGCAGAGAGCTCACGCCTGCCTCCATCATGGGATACCAGCTCTACTTAATATTAATAGTAACATCTGAGCCTTTGTTATTTTTAATTTTTAATGGAGTGTATGCCACAACAACAACACAGTATATCACTGTACTTCACTGTTTGACTGTACACACTGTTCCATGAGAATTGTGATCAATAATCAAAATACACTGAGGTGTATTAATATTTTTTAACAGTCCAATTAAAACCTGCACTTTATCAAAAACATAAGATATTTCAAGTTGTTTGTCTCATATAGCCTAATCCCAATCTGAATGTAAACCTTCCAGTCTAAATAGCCAAATTGCAAATACTCATGTAAATGTGTTGTTATTGTTATCTTTAATGAAATGTTATGTATTTTCAGTCATATTAACCGGAGGACACAGTTTGAGAACCCAGTGCTGGAGGCAAAGAGGCGCTTGGAGCAGCAGAGACAGATCCAGAGCCAGGGCCTTTCTGCTCTGCCCCTCCCCACTATTTACAGAGGTACAGACAATCTTCTCTTATCCTGGATTTTACAGATCAGAGATGGAGCAAAGGCAGTGAAGTAATCTAGTACATACAATAATTAATCATACAGTTTAGTCATGATTTGTTTAAAGGAACTATACCTACTTTTACTCCTTTAAAAATATGTGTTAATTTAAAGGGCTCATATAACTCTATTTTCTGATCTATGTTATAATGTTGTTTCCTCATCACAAACATACCTGAAGGGGTGTTTTGTTTCATTCACAGTTCTCTCAAACAAAAAACACTCTGTTTCACTTTATAATATCTTGTTGCAAATGCAGGTAGTGCCCCACTGTGTTTATAAACTCTATACACCTTCACTAGAATCATTTGGATGACTTCAGCCCCGGAATTGTTCATCTCTAATGAACAAAAAGTTAAAAGGTAGCTGTTAACTTGAGAACTACCACTTCATGACATCACAAGGTGGAACAGAGCATTTTGAACTTTGGAGATGTAGGTTGTTAATAATAAAGGATTACTCAAACATGTGTGAATGAAACAAAACTCAAATCTGGGCCTGTTTTTGATGTGGTAACAACATTCTAACATGGCTTAAACCTCACAAGAGTCAATTTTGCATAATATAGGACCAGTTTTCCAGCAATATAAAGTTATTCCAGTTGCCCAACACATTCCTAGCATCCTAAAGCGCCGTTTCACAACTTTTAAAAGCCAGAAAGGAGTTTTGCTTCACAATAATTCTAACTGCTAGCATGCTAACAGTGCACCAGCATTACAATCATAAAAACATGTATTATTCTTATTTTGCCTATAAGAGCTGTTTTACAATATAATTGAAAAAAATTGGGTATGTAATCCTTTTAATATTGTGACTTGTTTTGGTCCTGTTTTCTATGAATTTGTAATAGTATCATCATGACAATATTAAGTTTAGTTCTGAAAAAACACATTTTCTCATATCTGCCCTACAGTCATTTAAATGGAAGTATTTTACATTTGGTGTAAAAATATTGATATAGAGTGACTGACAGCAGGGGAAGGAGGAAGTAGGAGACAGGATTCGCCTGAAGCATGTAGCCCTCTAATCCGTGCATACATTTGACTATAAAGTAGCTGATAGCATATACAAAATACACTGAGAAAAATGGATATACATTTGTTCAGTTTGTTTGTTCAGGTTTATATTACTGAGGACATCAGTATAATCATTTATTTACAGTTTTACATTAACCATATTTTTTTTAACATGGATGAAACAAATTATAGGGGTTCACTCTTTTTTTCTATACAAATAAATGAATATCTCTTCTTACAGAAAAGCCTCTGTTCACGCGGGACCCAACCCAGCTCAAAGGCACATTCCTGTCCACAGCCCTACAGAAGAGTAACATGGGCTTTGGCTTCACCATCATCGGAGGAGATGAGCCCGATGAGTTCCTCCAGGTTAAGAGTGTGATCCCGGAGGGCCCAGCCGCACAGGATGGCAAAATGGACACAGGTAAACCAATACATTGCTTTCAAACTACCTCTCTACAAGTTCTGGTGTGTGGAAGTTGCATTTTCTCCTAGAGTTTGTATCGGTTTTCTCCAGGTTGTCTTGTTTCCCATACCACTAAAATATGCACATACAATCAGGTTCCCTCTGGGCCCAGAACCCTCCTGAAAATAAGATTCCAAAGCTCAATGGGACGGTCCTGGTTAAATAAATAAAAGGATGAAAAATATTAAATAAACATTTAGCTTGTTGTTATTTTGCTGTTCTGTCACATTTAGCAACAAATCTAGACACAACCCAGAGCCTTAAACAGTTTTTACTACATTCAGATTCAGAAAACTTTATTTCTGTCCAAGAGCAATTCATTTGTAGCTCCACAGCCAAATGTCTTTAATAATTAAAAACATAGAAGTCACAACTATACTATACACTACTACTATACATAACTAGCAGCTTAATTATTTTAATTTAGCATTCGTAATTCTGTAAGAAAAGGGTAAAATGTTTAGCTGATGTACTTCATTGTGTTTATTTAAATAAACCAAATAGTATTAGAAATGTCACCACTAAATGATTATCTATTCAAAGTGTGTTTTCAAAAAGACTCAAGGTGGAGTGTTCACATCTGCAGAGACATAAATTCATCGTGAGAGGGCATCACAAGCCCACTGTGGCATATTTGGGCTGCACTATATTTATATGAGCTATACTTCATCCTAGACAAGGACAAACTTATACCACCTCTCAAAAATATGTTTCACTTTACTTTTTTATTAAATAAGAGCCCTGATTTTATTGACATTAATAAAATAATTACAACACATCACTGTAAAAACTCTGTAACCATAGCAATCGCACGACCTTGTGTTCTAATTTCTAGGCAACCGACTGAAAGAGGATGCAAAACCTGATTGAATTTGTCATCCTGTTATTTCAAATCAAATGTATTCACTTCTCTCCTATGACAGTGCAAAAATGGAAATTGTGTAATATGAGGCTTTTATGTTATACTTATTGTATTTATTATTATTGCTGTATTTCCTATGACATCATAACATTCTACAAGCCATATTTCATACAGATAGGGGGCAGCTGAAGATAGTTAATATGCTGTTTTTGTTAAAAAAAAAAAAAAAATCCACTCTAAATGCGATCCTACATACCCAAATTTATTGAAAACACATTCCAGGGACTGTTGCCTGAATGATTTTACTAAACCTGAAACACTTAAACGTGGCTGATCTTTGGTCTCTCCTCTAGTTTGGGCTGCTGGGCTGTCTGCTGGGCCATGACTAGGCTCAGCAGGGGAGCCACTGCAGAAAATCTAACCTTAAAAAAGCATTGTGGTGGCTCAACCTGTAAAAGTGTGTACCACATAAACCACACAAAGTACGTTGATTCAATTTAATTATTACAATTCAAATACACTGACAGTTTATCAATGCAATGCATCAAAATCAGACTTAACTATGTCTGTATTAGGGATGCATCAATACAAACAAAAAAGAAAACACTTACTGTAATGCTAAAAGTGGCTTTTTTTTGTGCAAAGACTTCTCTAAATTATACCTAACTACTGTGATATTTGTAAAAATTCAAAACAGCCCCTCAAATAAGAATTCCAGTGAAAAGTAGGTACTATAAAACATATGAAATTAATTAGATTTACCATTCTAATAGAAAAAAAAATTATGTCTGGTATTGGTATCAGTATTTCCTATTGGACCAGGTTATCTAACTCCTCAGCCCCTCGCCTCAGTATCCTTCCTCTGTCCATCCCTCTATCCCTTCATCCTCCTTGTAGTTTCTGTCTCTCTTCTTTCTCTCTGCCTCTCTGTGACATTGCCATAGCTGCACATAGCATACGCTGGCTCAGATTAGCTGGCCTATTTGAGCTGCACAGCGTGGCTCTCAGGGATTGGGCGTGAGTAAGTGTGGTTGTACAGAGACTGCCCCCACAAGTGTGAAATAGAGGATTTGAGCAACTGCATTTGTCATGGCAATGTGACTGTACTGACTCATTTTGTAACTTTTATTCTGTTGAAATTACTTTGACCTGAACTTTTACTGAGCCTTCACACTTTTGTTTTTGCTTTTGACTTTTAATTATGTCATCATAAAAGTTAGTTCATATAGGTAATAATTTTGTAGACATATAAACAAACAGTTTCTTTTTATATCTTTTATATAGTTATGATAATGAATTAGAGAGAAGTGGCCTATTGTTCTGTTGCTGCAGAAATGGGGTGACTGGGGTGAATTTATTTGGGGATTAGTTGAACTGTGAAGTTAGACTGAGGTTAAAGCAACAATGCTAACATTCTGGAAGTGGCACATCACCTGCATTATTCCATGGAAATAGAAAAGTTAAAACTATACTTTGGAACATTCTCCATTTAGATTAGTTTTATGCCATACTGTGGAATATTATAGCTAAAGGAACAACATTTCCATGGAAATAAACAGGAGGAGGCCCTGCTCCAGGCCAAATAATCAGGTTTGTGGAGATGCAAGCCTGCTCACAGAGGAGAAGTGGAGCTTTAAATTAAATTTTTTTGCCCCTGTTGTAAAATGTCTCCTTTGCATTTGACCCATCCTCACAATGCAGCACCCGGGGACCCATCTCCAGATCTCGTTCCTGATAGGAATACCTAGCTAAAGATTAGTCTATTTTACATAAAAGCATAGAAAGAATATGCAATATGCAGATGAGAAGGTCCTGGACGGCCAGCAACAAATTGGAACTGTCTGACAAAGTGACAAGATATATAAACATCAATTAGGAAGTGGGAATTCTTTCATGTTCCTTGTTGAATTTCTGCTCCAGTCTTAGGTACAGAGATGAAGAGAAACTACCGGTAGTGTGGCTTTAGACAGACAGGGGATACGTGATGTTACAGGCTGTCTGCAGCAGTCAAGAATTTGAAGGAAAAGTCTATTGTGGACATGGCCTCAGCGCTGTCCTGCTCTGTCAGTGCTAAACATAAGTTGGTCTCTGAGGACACCAGTGTGCACCAGATGGCTGTCAGACACACACACACACACGCACACACACACACACGCACACGCACACGCACACGCACACACACACACACACACACGCACACGCACACACACACACACACACACACACACACCCTGGCTCTTCTCACCTCACTGTCTCACACATCCACAGCCCAGAGCCTCTAGTGACACTACACTCAGACTAGAGCTGCTCGCACCACCTATGATCAGTTGTAGGCATGTTATTAATAAGCAGGCTGGTATTATCTATGAATGAGGCACTACTAATGGCATTTTTAATAGTTTCAACTAAACTGAAAGCTATTAAAAGAATGGGGTGTCTATTGCTTTCAGGCAGTATAAGCATTTGCAGAATTCACTCTTTCTTGATTAAAAAACACAAGAGATCTAGATAGATAGATAGTGATGCTAGCTACAGTCCCTGACAAAAGTCTTGTCGCTTATCCATTTTGTAGAAACAAAAGCTTATAACCTGACTTTAAATTAATCGATTGGTTTTAGAAATGTCTCATATGAAAGCTAAAACCCTCCCAAATTATGCTCAATATACTAAAATAAATTTGCTTCACTGAAGAAAGATTGATCATTTAATGAACACAGAAAGGTCAGATTTTGGCAAGACAAAAGTCTTGTCGCCTTGTCATATGATGCACCCAATCCTAGATTACAGCCTCACCTGTGATCAGTTACTGATCAGTCAATTAGTGGATGTGTATAAAAAGAACCCCAGCACACCAGACCTTCACATCAACTGCAACTTGACCTCTGACAACATGCCTAAGATCCACCCTGAGACCAAAGCGTTAATTATCAAGAGGCTGAAGACCAGATCCACTGCTGAGGTGGCTGACACCTTCAATGTGTCTCAGCGTCAAGTACAAAGAATAAGAAAAAGATCTGAAAAGACTGGAGATGTTTTTGACAAGCCCAGGTCCGGCAGACCCCGCAAGACAACTGCTCGGGAGGACCGTTTGTTGATTTGAAAATCCAAGGCCAGCCCCTTTTCCACTGCAGCAGAGCTCCACCAGGCCTGGTCACCTCAAGTCCCTGTGTCAACCAGAACAGTTTGTAGAATTCTGTCTCGAAATGGCCTCCATGGTCGAATCAGTGCACAGAAACCAGCACTAAACAAAAGGCAATTAAAAAACCGTGTGGCATTTGCCAAGGCCCACAGCCTGCTAAAAGGATGGACACTGGAAAAGTGGCAGAAGGTGGATTTCTCAGATGAATCCTCGGTTGAATTACATCACAGCCGACGCAAATATTGCAGGAGACCTACTGGAGCTCACATGGATCCAAGATTCACCCAGAAAACAGTTAAGTTTGGTGGCGGAAAAATCATGGTCTGGGGTTACATCCAGTATGGGGGTGTGCGAGACATTTGCAGGGTGGAAGGCAATATCAATAGCCTAAAAAATCAAGAAGTATTAGCTACCTCTTACATTCCCAACCATAAAAGGGGTCAAATTTTGCAGCAGGATGGTGCTCCATCGCATACTTCTATCTCTACATCAAAGTTCCTCAAGGCGAAGAAGATCAAGGTGCTCCAGGACTGGCCAGCCCAGTCACCAGACATGAACATCATTGAGCATGTCTGGGGTAGAATGAAAGAGGAAGCATGGAAGGCAAAACCAAAGAATCTTGATGAACTCTGGGAGGCATGTAAGACTGCTTTCTTTGCTATTCCTGATGACTTCATCAACAAATTGTATGAATCATTGTCGAACCGCATGGATGCAGTCCTTCAAGCTCATGGAAGTCATACAAGATATTAAATATGGATCTCACAGCACCACTACTTAATTCACTGACGTTATGCAACATATTTTTGTATTTTAAGTAAATTATTTGTTCAATTTTCTGTAGGCGACAAGACTTTTGTCTTGCCAAAATCTGACCTTTCTGTGTTCATTAAGTGATCAATCTTTCTTCAGTGAAGCAAGTTTATTTTAGTATATTGAGCATAATTTGGGAGGGTTTTAGCTTTCATATGAGACATTTCTAAAACCAATCGATTAATTTAAAGTCAGGTTATAAGCTTGTGTTTCTACAAAATGGATAAGCGACAAGACTTTTGTCAGGGACTGTACTATTAAAAGTGTCTCAATATTGTGATTATTATAGAATATTCAATTTTAAGGTATACTTAACTTATTTGGTCATCTATAGAGTATCTTATTAAATTTTTTAAGATCTTTTTATATACCTAGGTATTCAATAGAATTTTTGAAAGAAGAAACTAATCATTTGTAGAATCTTTGTCTTCTTACCCAACCTTTTATCTTGTGTCTCCAGGTGACGTAATTGTGTACATAAACGACATCTGTGTCCTGGGCACCACTCACGCAGATGTGGTCAAACTCTTCCAGTCTGTGCCCATTGGTCAGAGTGTCACCCTGGTGCTCTGTCGGGGCTACCCTCTGCCCTTTGACCCCGAAGACCCCAATGCCGCAGCAGGCACCTCTCTGACCCCCATCGGTCTGGAGCATCGCCCCCTGGTGGTGAATGGCCGCGGCAGTTACGACCCGTACCTGGAGTACCTGTCTCTTAGCTCCCAACTGCCCTCTCAGAGCCTAGCTGGTACACCTCACCCGGGGGACACTCACCTGGATGGCTCCTCCCTGCCCCCCACCACCCCCGGGTCAGCCGTCACGCCCCACGAGGACACCGCCTCTATGGGCTCAGGAGGCACAGCTGCGGGGGCTGGGGTGACAGTGCAGCCAGCCGAGCTGCTAACAGTGACTATGGTGAAAGGGGCGGAGGGCTTTGGCTTCACTATTGCAGACAGTCCCACGGGCCAGCGAGTCAAGCAGGTGAGCAGTCATCTCTTACTCTTTGATTGGCATCTCTACAGTACAGTTCTGTACATCCAGTATTATACAACGTAATATAAACAGTGTGCCTATATTAGAACATGGCATATGTGCTAAAAACATTCAAAGTGAATACATGTAAATATATGAAATAAGTGCATTACTGATGAAAGTACATCTTGTTGCTAGAAAACACATCAAAGTCAAATAAGGACCAAAGGCCCCATTTTGCTGTTATTTTGGGTATTAGGTAAATCAAGCCAGTGCTGGAAAAGTGACTTATTATTGATTCAATACATGTAAAAGAGCTATAGTATTCTGAGCACTTCTTTATAGTTTTATACCAAGCATCTTCTGTACACTGAAACTTTTCTATTACAAACCAAAAATCATCTTAAAAATGTTAGATAACTTCTTAATAACATTTATTTATTCCATCAGCATTTAAGCTGACAAATACAACAGTCATTTTTTTCCTTTTAAAAATGTGTTTTGTTCTTTGTTCTTGTTTCTGAATACAATTTGTTTTTTAGTTTCATAGTTAATTGCATCAATTATATTTCCTATTTCAGCACTAGTTGTTTTTTCCATTAAAACTTGTTCATAATTTGATCATGTCTCTATTGTCTTGCTTGTGATTTAAGTGGTGGAGTGGTGGAGATGGTTGAGTATTCTCTGAGTCTCCCTAATGTTTAGGTGACTGTGGCGCAGGTGTTGGAGCCAGGCACGCCACAGGGAGCATCAAACCTGATCGAGGGGGACCTGATCCTAGAGGTGAACCAGCAGCCTGTGGCCGCAGCGGGACACAACCGTGTGGTGGAGCTGCTCAAGGAGTGTCCCGTGGGTGCAGAGGCCACCCTGCTCATCCAAAGAGGGGGGGCAGGTGAGGCAACTGGCCCTGTCTGTCCTGGGCCTTCTATGCTCCTTATAGGGGCTTGTTTTTAGAATAGTAGTCTGGGGATTTGATTATGTGTTAGACCAGATAGAAATTAGACCAGTACACCACTATGTTTTTTTTATATAATTTTATCTTATACAATTTGTGGAATAAGAAACTATAGAATATATTTCATCATATTTGGTCTTGATTTGTTTGAGCCTAGGTTAGTTCTGATGTAGACTTGGTTTGGTTCTGTTCTAGTCCTATTGAAGCACCAAATGTTACTCATTGTGACAGTGGAGTACTTGTCACAGTAAGCTTGGCCATCCACAGTTATCTCAGGTAAAAGGAGTTATATATTTTGTACTGAATACAAATTAGCAGCTGAATCCAGAATAGTCTGGAATTAAACAGAATGTAGAAGGGACTGGCTACTCAGGCAATGTGAAAGTGTGAACTCATCCTTTATTCAATATGTAAGCTGTCCTTTTTGATCAGCAGAGTTACTTTTATATTTTTTTATGATGTAAAGAACTAACTCCTGGGATTTTATTATGCCTATATATTGCCTAGGTTAGGATTGTCAAAAGTATAGAAAAATCAGATACTAATTGATATTTTTATATTATTGTTATTTTATATAATTTTATTCAATTAATATATTAATATATTAGTATACATCCATGGACCATTATGGAACCTACCTGGACTACTGAGAGATTACACAGATGAAAGAGGACATGGTAATATAAAAGAAAGTACTATTTTTAATGTTGAAAATCACATTCACATGCATTCTAAAGAAAGAGTGTTTTCATTATCATTGTGGTATCAGAATCAAGTCTGTTCGTTAGTACTGAAATCGAGTTTGAAATTTAGTATCATGACAACATTACTGTAAAATAGAAATATATATTTAAAATACAGCTGGGCTGAAGTTATTGTGCAACAAACTGTGAGCAACAACTCAATGCCTGACACTGAAATTATCCACAGGGCACTCAAGAGATTTTGCCACAGGTGTTAGAGAATTTTTGTGCAATTGCTTTTGTGTGATTTCTCTTTCTGAGAAAATTACGTTTATTAATTTTACTCACCATCATAAGATGGATTCCGTCTGGATGAAATAATCTACCCAAATCTATGACCATGTTGCTCAAAACAAAAACTAAAACCTTGTGGTGGCAGACAGAGAGTGTTTAAACATGTTGACCATCTGTAAGCAGCTCCAGTGTCTCATATCCTCATATCCTCCTGTCATAGCCTCCAGAGCGCTCATTTGGCGTGTCTGCTCCAAGACAAAACCAATGGAACATATGGGGAGATGAGAAATCTTACATGTAGAGGATTTAAATGGTAAATTGTAGGGTTCTAGCAAGTTTAAGTAAAAAATAATTAAAGGTAGAATCATTATAACTATTCGAGTTTTTCAGCACTTTTCCCAAATCTCAGAGGCCAGACTGGAGTCACAGTAATGCTGATGACATGCTAACAGCACACCAATGTTACTTCCTTCTTAACAAACATTAAAAGGCTTTGTAACTAGATGCAGATAGCACACAGTGGTCTCATTTTGAGACTAAGAGCTGCTTTTACAATGTATCTGGTGGAGCAAGACATATTTTTCTTTATTACATGGACAAAGCCCCTTTAATCCAATCATTTTATCATATAATAGATATTGTAAATACCTAAATAAAACAGTTACATCACATTATGTATTTATGAAATGTTTAGTATGTCTTTCTTTTTTTTTTTTTTTTTTTTTTTTTTGACAATTTAAACACCAAGCTGCCAGCAAAGAGTGAGAGATTAAACTAAATGAATATGAGAGTAGCATATCATCCACCCAGCTGCAGCTCCACATGAGAAAAAGTCAAGTGGACTCGACATGAGAGCAGGAGTCAAAGACATGCTAATTATGATCACTGCCAATTCAGCTCCGCACTATTTTTGGACAGATTCAAACTACTCCAGCAATCTGGTTTAGTAAAGTCTTATGACATAAGATTATATGTAAAAGAGAATACTAACTATAAACAGTATTAAGACATGAACATAGTGAAAACATAGTGGTTGGTTACTCAACACATTACTCAAGTAGGATTAAAAAGTATGCTGCCAAAAGTACTCTGAAAATTACAAGTTAATCAAGTAAATGTACTACCCACCTGCCAATTCACATTCATAATTTGATTCATTTCTATGGCACAAATTAGGCATCATCTGTTCCTTTAAGCAACAACCCCCCTTGAGATCATTTGAGCGCATCACAATGTAACCTTGTATTAGAGAATAAATCAAAATATAAAGTGACAGAAAGGACAGGTGAGGAGGAGTTTAATATAACAGATGTTTTGAGTTGTTGAATTGTGGCCAGAACCATGAGGATTATGGCTGTCTCTCTCTCTTCCACTGTTCCCTTGCTACATCAACCACCTGCACGGAGATTCAATTACTGCTTAACTGTTATTTGTTCCACATGCAAGCCAGCCTAGTGTTTTTAAAAAGATCTTACCATGGGGTGAAAATCTGACTTGATCATTACAGAGCGTTTTCCACCTCCAAGCCAGTATCATAGTCCACTAATACCATCTGCACTGTTTTAGTCCAAAGTTCAAGTAATTTGTGTTATTTCAGCTACAAAAACTTGAGGTAATGATTATTAGATGTCTCCACACATGTTTAGGTCTTATGTTTTGAAAATAATTACATTTGTTAATTAAAAGTCAATATGCAAGTTTCTGGAGGTGGCACGTCATCTAAAGATTTCATAAAAATGTCACGTTAAACATTCTCCATGGTAATAAATGAGTTTAATGACATGCTGTGAAATATAATACCCAAGGGAACAACATTTCCAAGAAAAAAAGAAAGAAATATAAAAAATAAAAACATGTTTTTATTTTAGTGTATTTTTTGGCTGAAAAGTTACATACAGTAGCACTATGTATCTTTTCAAACTTTTCAACTTGGAATGTCGCACTATTGTATCTTTTTTTTTTACATGTGCTGCTACAAATACCTTAGAAACATACATTCTTACTGTGAGTGGGCTCACCTCTCCACCTGACCTGTAACATGGCCTTGTGGCGCCACATGTTTGTTAGATAGTTATGTTTAATGTAATACCATGGAACATTTTAGGCAAAGCAATAATATCTCCATGGAGTCAAGCAAGTACCCTCCACCATAAAAAGTTACATAATGCACCTTTAAACATTTTAATTAATAGTATTGTGACATAACTAAAAGACATCTGATCTGTAAGTGTTTATTAAATCAAAGTGGTGTGTGTCCTGATTTTATGCCAGTGATGTCCACAATAGTGACCCTTTATAGACTTGTATTGATAAAGTAGTTTCTTTGGTCTGGGGAGATTTATTGTACACTGTGAGCTTGTTCACTGAATCACTCCTGATTACACTAAGGACAGTAAATTCTACCCAGTCCCTGCACAAGGCTACATGTTACACAAGTAAATTTACTGTTAATTGCTTTTAAATCTCTGAGCAGGGGCTTATGTGAGGCTCTAGATTTTGTGTTTAGTAGTGAGTATCTCAAAAAGGACCATTATGTGCCCCCTGGTGGTTAACCTATGCAATAACAAATGTATTATACTGTCGACACATACTTAAATGACTTTGATCTGACCCTAATCATTAAAACTACACAGCTGTATGAGAATAAATTGTGCACTTTTTGGCACAGACATTTCCAGATAATTTTTAGAGGATTCTGTAGTTTTTATGCCTTTATGTTATTTTGGCATTAAAATCCTGAGGTAGGACTTTGTATCTATAGCTAAAAAAAAATGTTCTGAATAATTTATTAGATTTACATCATTATCCCAAAAGTAACTTAATTCTAGTTGGTGGCCCTTTACTTGAAATTAAAGTAGTTAGTGAAAATGATAATGCATAGGCCAGTGTCTCTGCAGCTCCTACCTCTGTGACATATTTCTGCTGTAACTGACAAGCTTTAATTTAGTTTGGTGACAAGATCAAACACAGCAATATCACAGCTGCCTATAGCAGTTAGCCTACACTAGTGAAACATTGGATAATTACCATACAGCCTTATCAAGGAGAATTACCATATGCAAATGCCCTGTTTTTGTCTTTTGTCTGTCTCAGCTATTAATACTTGTTGATGAGAACATTATTACGTTTAAAAATCCATGCGTCTTTCCCCCCAATCATACTGTATCTTACTGACTATTATATTACTCAATTTAGTCTAAATTTAAATCAAAGTATATTTCAGATTTAATGGGGCATTATGTAACTTTTCTGGTGGAGGGTCCACCACCTGCTTGTAACAACGTGTTATTGCTTTGAATGGAATGTTCCACGATATAGCATTGAACTTACCTATTACAGGTCAGATATGTGGAGAGGTAATCCTACTTACTGTAAGAATTCATATTTTTAAGGCATTTCTAGCATTAAAAAAGTGCAATAAAATTAATGCAAAACAGATATGTACTGTACTGGGACATTCCTGGTAAAGCATTATCATCTCTATTGAGGTGACAGTCCCTCCACTAAAAAGATGCATAATGCACCTTTATGGTGTATTGATTATATTGATATTTATCTTGAATAACATTTGTAATACTTTTATTCTACTGCTCCATTTTAGTGTTGCAACACTGAAATATCCCCATTCTGGGACATATATTCTCTTATTACAAAAGATACAAACTGCTCATAGTTTTGCTTGATGACTTGTATCTATTGAACCTAGAGCCACTCTCCACAGCCCCAGTGTGACAAATGACTCCGTCCTCCCAAAGAAACCATCTCCTCTTCAAACTCTCCACTTTCTCTCAAACTGGTCAGGATGACGGCCCCGGTGGGACTGTAGCCTGACACAGTGCACCGCCCTCTGACTCCGCCCACATCGCTCTTGTCCACAGGGTCATTCAGGGGACAAGGCCTCTCCTCTGCCTCAAACCATATGTCATCTTGTTCTGCCATGTTTACCTTTCACAGCTGAGAATTTCACACAGATGTCTACATTTGTGTGCTTGGTCGTAGTGCGGGCACAGTTCCAGATAGATTTCCCTGAGTTTGAAATCGAGCCAATTGCAAACAGGGAACGTTTTACACCCACCAATGAGGACGCAAGGTGACGGCAGGGTGTTGTGTAAGCAGCAGCCAATCAGGAGAAGTTCTGAGTGGCGGCCAGGTCGCAGCAGGCTAGTCTGTCGAAGCCATCTGCCAAACTGGCTGACCACACTGCCTTGTGTGTGAGAGAGAGAGGGGTAAATAAAGAGAGAGATGAAAAAATTAGGGAGGGGTAAATAAGGAGAAGGAGAGAGAGAGAGGGGAGAAAAAACAGAGAGGGAAAAGGGGAGAGAGTGAGAGAGAGTGGGCTAAATAAAGAGAAGGGGAGAGAGATGAGAAGAGAGAAAAGGAGAGAAAAAAGGAGAGAAGGGGCATAGAGAGGGAGGGGAAAAAGGGGGAGAGTGGCAGAGAAATAGAGAGGCATGAAAAGAGTGAGGGGGTGAAAGAGAAGGAGGAACAGAGAGAAGCAGAGATAGAGGCAGAAGGCAACGAGTGGACTGGAGAGACAGGGAAAGAGAGTCAAAAAGAAATGGAGACATAGAGAGAGATGTCCCTCACCTCCCTCTATGGAGGGAAAGTGTGGACAGAGGGAAAGAGACGGAGGGAAAGAAAAAGAGGTAGGGGGAAGGAGGAGAAAAAGAGAAGGGGGGCAAGTGAAAGCGATAGGGGAGAGAGAGGTGTGCAGAGAGGGAGAGAAAGAGAGAGGAGATGCAGGAAAAGAGGGGCGAGCAAGGGAGAATAAGAAATGGATGGATGGAAAGGGAGGAACAGACAGAGTGAGAGACAGAAGACAAAAGAATAACAGAGACAAGTGGAGGAAGAGAGAGGACATGTGCCCCCGCCCCCCGACTCTCTGCTCCTCATTGGCATGCACAGAAGAATCCAACGTGTATGAAGAGCCGTAGTATTAGCATTTAAATGACTCTTAAAAGTGTGTATGAGGATGGCACCTCTTCTAATGGGAGTGGACAAATGGCCTGTAGCTAACACGGCGTTTCCTTTGGCTGGGTCCTCATGAGAAGATTCCTCAGAATCAGTTATTAGGATTCCTTAAGGGCTTTCCTATTCCCAGCTGAACACATGCATTAGTGACAGCATCCCATAGCGGCTCCCTCTGCTGCCACACTGCGGAATCACGTCAGCACCATGGACAGCTCCGGGGAACACAGACGGCTTTTTCCAATGCCTCTCTTCTTCCTTCTGTCCACAGCTATAGCTTAAAGTGTGCATCATTTTATATTCACTTGAACAATATTAAACCCATAATTTGCTTCCTCAATGTTTATTTTAATTTGTTAATTGCAATAGTGTGCTTTAATAGATGTATTATGTATTTTTTAGTAGGCAGTCCACCATGTGCTTGTCTCCATGAAGATCTACACTATATTGCCAAAAGTATTCACTCACCCATCCAAATAATCGAAATCTGGTGTTCCAATCACTTCCATGGCCACGGGTATATACTGTAAAATGAAGCACCTGTTCATGCAGTCTGTTTCTACAAACATTTATGAAAGAATGGGTCGCTCTCAGGAGCTCAGTGAATTCCAGTGTGGTACTGTGATAGGATGCCACCTGTGCAACAAGTCCAGTCATGAAATTTTCTCGCTCCTAAATATTCCACTGTCAACTGTCAGTGGTATTAAAACAAAGTGGAAGCGATTGGGAACAACAGCAACTCAGCCACAAAGTGGTAGGCCACGTAAACTGAAGGGACGGGGTCAGTGAACGCCAAAGTGCATAGTGCGCAGAGGTCACCAACTTTCTACAGAGATTAGCTCAAGAACAGTGCGTAGAGAGCTTCATGGAATGGATTTCCATGGCTGAGCAGCTGCATCCAAGCCATACATCACCAAGTACAATGCAAAGCGTTGGATACAGTGGTGTAAAGCCACTGGAGTCTAGAGCAGTGGAGACGCGTTCTCTGGAGTGACGAATCATGCTTCTCCATCTGGCAAGCAGATGAATGAGTCTGGGTTTGGCTGTTGCCAGGAGAACGGTACTTGTCTGACTGTATTGTGCCAAGTGTAAAGTTTGGTAGATGAGAGATTATGGTGTGGAGTTGTTTTTCAGGAGCTGGGCTTGGCCTCTTAGGTGAAAAGGAACGCTGAATGCTTCAGCATACCAAGAGATTTTGGACAACTCCATGCTCCCAACTTTGTGGGAACAGTTTGGAGATGTCCCCTTCCTCTGAGAGCCAGGCCTTCTCGTCCAACATCAGTGTGTGACCTCACAAATGCGCTTCTGGAAGAGTGGTCAAAAATTCCCATAAACACACTCCTAAACCTTGTGGACAGCCTTCCCAGAAGAGTTGAAGCTGTTATAGCTGCAAAGGGTGGACCGACATCATATTAAACCCTATGGATTAAGAATGGGATGTCACTTAAATTCATATGCGAGTCAAGGCAGGTTAGCAAATACTTTTGGCAATATAGTGTATCTTGTATTTATTCATTCAATTATTGTTGCTATAAAGCATCTGGTAAAGCATACATTTTTACTGTCTCACCCCTCCACAAATCAGACCTGTAACTTGACTTGGTGGTGTCACTTGAAATATATTAAAGCAGCTATACTTGATTAAAACAACCTTTTATAGCTAATATCTGACACCAAATATTTTAAACCATATTTTTACATTCTTTCACTCTCTGGAAGCAAACTTCAGACACGATTTTCATTTCCCTTCAAATGGTCATTTCATTTACATTTTTTCCTTCTTTTCCATAAACAGCTCCACTCTTCTGTCTTTTCTAAGGAAGTCTCATCAGCTGAATAATATATCAGGGGCCTCTCTTAAGATATCTTCCCCCAAATCAACAGTGCCTGCGGGATAGCTCTTCAGTTAGCGTGTTTTGTGCTTGCCATCCACATATGTAAAGAAGCTGCATGCATAGTTCTCCTCCTAATATCCATGTGTGTATTTAGGTCTGGGAAACATAACAACAGTGCATATCTTTGATTCTCTACACCAGGGAGATGGGTTGATGAGGTTGTTTTTGCAATGTGGCGTGCTCTCCGCTCCTCACATGTAGATAGAAAATAGAGAGGAAAGCAAAGCATGAGGAGTGATAAGATTTTGAGAGAGAGTTTGGGAAAGGAGGGAGGGGGGTAAATTTGCCCCCAGCTAATGATGTAATTATACTGAAAACAAATGCAACAAGCAAGCGTGTTTAACACAAACAAAGTCAAAAGTGAGGGCGGTTTAAAGGATCACGCTGGGAGTTTTTATATAATCAGGAATGAAGATGTTAGTTTTTGAGATATTTTTTTTTTTTTTTTTTGTTTCCATAGCTACGTAAGCAATAGAAACAATGTTGTATGTGTTGTCGGATAGGATATTTTGTAGCCTTGTAATTTTTTACAGAGATGGGAGGTAGTTTACTTTGTTAATATCCTCTTTCATGCTAGAGGTGGATACATAGAGTAGGCTAGTAGACTTGAAAGAATGATCAGGTTCAACATTTGTGAGATTTCAGTTTGATTTATTTATTAAAAAACTTTACATCCAAAAACAGTATTAAAAAAGTGAACAAAAGTATTTTAGCACCTTTGGTTAACATTAGCCTAACTGAAAATCTGTGAGTGTGGCATCATTACACTAAGGACAGAGAATACATCCAATTGCATTATGTAATGCCCATTGTATAAGATGTATAATGTATAAGAATACACAGCCGTACACTAATTGTTATGACAGAATTAACATAGGTGGGTGGAGTTTCTTGCGCAAGGACACAATGACAGTATGAACTATTTGGTGATGTGACAGACAGAACCACCAACATTCAGATTATAAGATGAAGACATTTTATTTCTTGAGCCACTGTCACCTTAAGTAAACTCTGAAAAAACCAGGACAAAATTTGTCCAAATCCCTGGCTAAAGTCCAATCAATAACAAAACTTGAATAAACTTACCTATTTAATATAAACTGGATTGTGCAGATTTACACTTTTTCAGTTGAACGCGGAGTAGCCTCAAAATATTGTATCTCCAACATTAATTTCCAACAAGTGTATTTTGCTGAGCTGCCTTATTAGAAATATAAAACATGTGTTCTTATAAATATTGCTTTATGGTTCTTACTGCTCTCTCTTTCCCCAGGCCACATCTCTCCGTGGAAGGCGTCCAAACAGGTGAGTGATCTCCGTCTGTGTGTCTGTTTGAAAGAGCGCACAGATATTGTTGTGTTTGTCTCATATGCCTCTGAGCATTCGACTTGTGCTTTACTGGCAAATGAGGCTGGCTGTTCTGACCGGTTCACATCACTCAGTCTGCTGACTCTTCTATGTAGGTTTTATTAAAGCATTACTATGGGTTATATGGGTTGTTTGGTTATTTAGTGTGTTAGGGTTTGGTTATTTAGTGTGTTATATAACTTACAAACATGTTAGTATTTACCAGAACCTCAATCAAAACCTCCCTGAGTGAACTATGCAGAGATATACTGTATATTACTCATGGAAAAGTACAAAGTAGTGGTTCAAGAAATTACTTCTACTACTCAAACTACTACTCAAGTAAGAAGAAGAGTAACTGGCTGGACACATCTGATTTAAAATTTGAACTATTTTTTGTGGATAGAACATATAAATGAGAAAAACAAAATCATATTTGAAGGAGCAGTGCAGCAAACACAAATTTCCACATTATTTAAATTCACAATGGAAATAGTAATTAAATTTTAGGAGTAAGTATAATATAGTGTCTGAAAGCTGGTCCAAGAAGTACAAGCTAGAATATTGAGCAAGATTAGCTTGTGGCAAGTACTCATAACAGGGCAGTAGATAATTGAGACATGTTTTTACTACTATTGAACATGTGAGAGTAGCTTATAGAGTCACCTTGACAAAATATTAAGAGAGACAACTGGAAGTCATTAAGAGCTTGGCGAAACATGAAGCTCAGATTATAGTTCTTTCAACATTTACTTTTGTTTTGCCTCCCCTGTAGCTACCAGACCAGTGGGACCAGCATGGAAGCCCCCAGACCAACCTCTCTGGTCCGGTACTACCCCCGGGCACACCTTTCCCGAACCAGCCCCAACACCGGACCTCTGTGCCGGACTCGACAGAGGGCTTTGACCTTAACAAACCAGATCCCTACGACCTATACGAGAAGTCCCGGGCCCTTTATGAGAGCAGACGTAAGTACTGTAACCTACCAGAACAAATTTTATGGTAATGTACTGTAGTATTAACCATGTGTTTGTGCCAGGTCCTGAGTACGAGGAAGTGGAAGTGCACCTCCTGAGGGAAAAGACGGGGTTTGGATTCCGGATCCTGGGGGGAGACGAGGCGGTGCAGGCTGTGAGTCCGGACGCCCGTGACAAGGCTCGTATGGGACGGGCTGGTTCACACACTCTTAACCTCATACATGTGCATCATCATTAACATTCCTAAAAACTTAAATGTGGACTTATCCATTAGATCAGGTGTGTCAAAATGTATTTCACTGAGGGCTGTATAGAGAAATATACACAAAGCAGAGGGCAAAAGTTGTTTAAATTACAGATATAACTACGATTCGACACATAACAATTGAATACAACACCTTTCTTTTGTTCAAATCAATTCTAATCTCTCAGTGAAATGTGTTACTTGTGTCCAAATTGTGCATGTATTTCTTGTATTTTCGTATACTTTTCTTTTCAAATTTTTTTTTCCACAAACTGCCTCTTAACTGATGTAAGACTATGATAAATGTTAATAATACCACAGGTATTACTCCACCAAACCAAGGAATAATTAGAAAAACATGTCATATGCACTTAAAAGCTTTGGTACCTGCTTTTCACGCCGCAGAAGGATATCAGAAAAGTGAAACTGTGATGGACCGCCCTAATGCAGCCAATACTTCCTGGTTCATGAGAAATAAAAATACCTCATTATTAGCTGCAGACAGCAGTAGTGTCATTTGCCATATGCTTTTACAAGTAGCTCTCATAAAAATAAACAAAAAAATTATCTTGAGGTTATGATGGTGGAGGTTTTCTAAACTTGCAGTAAAAAGAACTATTTATGGTATTTTGGGCCAATTCACCCTCGGGTCATAGTTTGGACCTGTCTGCATTAGATCGTCACACACACAGATATAACCAATATATTTTACTGCTGCTCCGATCCTCCCATACTTCTCTCTTGTCTTGCTAACTCATCTCAGTGAAAAACAGCATACTCAGTCAAATGGCCTACAATGACAAATGCATTTATTTTGATCCCTACAGTACTGTAACTGCAATAACTCTGCACTAACTCTGTGCTACTCTTCTTCTTCATCTATGCTACTAATATTGATTGTCTCGAACAGATTGTTATTGGAGCCATAATAGAGAACACTCCGGCTGAGCGTGATGGACGACTGCGGCCTGGTGACGAGCTCATTTCAGTGGATAAGAATGTGGTTGCTGGGAAACCACACAAATATGTAATAGACCTGATGCATGCAGCTGCTCGCAACGGCCAAGTCAGCCTGACAGTCAGAAGAAGGGTGCACATGCCTGGTGAGGACTAGTTTTGTTCAAGTTAAAAGGAGAATGTAATAGGTTGCATCACTGACAGCAAGTTAAAAAGATCCCTCTGTGTGCCTAAGGTTAATGTGCCTCTCAATATCTGACTGTGTCCTGATTTTCAAACATGCACTGTATTTCCTCTGCTGACTCTGGGAGCATAAATGTAACAAACGTGCACAGGTAGACAGTTGCATAGGAGTTCTTTCAGCAGAATGCAAACAAAGGAAAAGTTTGTCTTTGATGGGGAATCCCTTTGAGAAGCAGAGGAGTGCAGTGTTGTGTGTAATAAATGCTGCAAAACTGTCTCCAAAGTCTCCAAAGATCAGATTTGAGGATGTCTTTGGTTAAAAACAGACTGTATGAAATCATGACTCCCAGGGAGATGTGTTTTTGGCGCCAGGAGAAGCGTGTCATGTGATGTGTGTCATGTGACTTGTGTCAGGTGACCTGTGCATGCTTGTCCACAGGTGAGCCCTGTCCAGTGAACGGCCGCAGTCCTGGCTCTGTCTCCACCCAGCACAGCTCTCCTCGCAGTGATGCCCATGCAGCTGCTCATGGTGTGGGCATCCCCACGGTCACCCCTGCCCCTGAGGGAGCGGCCCTGCAGACCAGTGATGTGGTCATCCACCGCAAAGAGAACGAAGGCTTTGGCTTTGTCATTATCAGCTCCCTCAACAGGCCTGAGAACACTGCAGTCATCAGTGAGTCTACCCCCACATACCATGCTCTATTCATCATAGAATCCAGCTCATTTTTAATTTACAATGTATTATTATCAGTATGAGTCAGTATGCCCTCTGTCAGACCATCCTGACACACACATAGAGGACACTAGACAAAAGTGTGACTTTTCTTGTCCTGTTGTAGCTGTGCCTCACAAAATTGGACGGATCATCGAGGGCAGCCCTGCGGACCGCTGTGGGAAGCTGAAGGTGGGAGACCGGATCCTGGCGGTGAACGGACAGTCCATCATCAGCATGCCCCACGCAGACATTGTAAAACTCATCAAGGACGCAGGCCTCACTGTTACCCTACACATCATTCCCGAGGAGGGTAAGAGCGCCGGTCAGTTTCAACTTACTCTTATCTATACATAATGCTGTCTATAATCTTATGTTTTATGTTGGGTCATATATTTGTAGAATAAATCATAATTTTAGTGGGTCAGGTTGTGGGTCCGCCTGGACTTACATGAAAGAATATATGAAATATTGTATTTGGTACCTTTATTACTGATACAGGGTTAATCTCACCAGTGAATACTGCACCCTTGGGCACAACAATTAACCCACCATGCCTCCACTGTCTGTTTACAATGGTGTATAAATGGAGGCACAGCCACTTAATACTTTTTGCTTTGTGTTTGTGTTTGTGTGTGTGTGTGTGTGTGTGTGTGTCTTAGTTGTTTTGTTACATACTTTAGATCATTTTAATATCACATTTTACTCCAATCCACCAACACCCTTCAAATTACTCTTATTTTACTTTTATATTTTTTATTTTCACCTTCAGGTTCTCAGTCTGGCCCCAGCTCAGAGAAGCAGAGCCCTATGACCCAGAAACACAGCCCACAGACCCAGCCCACTAGTGTAGCCCAAATGAGCCAAGCCTCGCTGCAGCCTGGTCAGCCGCTGCCCGTACCTGGACAGATGCCCCCTCAGCCGGTACAGGTGGTTCAGAGCGTCCCTGTGTCTATCCCCGCTGCCTCGGGGAGCCAACCTGTGCCAGCCGGGACTCAGCAGAGCCCAGTCACACAGCCCTCTGCCCAGCTCTACCTCCACGACGGCAGGTAAGGCTCAGGACAGCCACAATAGAGGGAAGGGAACAAAGTTAGATGGGATTTGTTGTTTGATTCAAGTGATGTTTTAAAATTATGTAACTTTTCTGGTGCAGGATCTGCCACTTGCTTATTTCCATGGAGATGTTATAGCTTTGCCCATAATGCTATAACATATGGCAATAATTAGAAATAGAATTATTCTGTATAGCATTAGACAAACCTAAATCAGTTGATGCTATTAGACCTGGTTACAAGTCAGATCTGTGGAGAGGTGAACCCGCTCACACTAAGGATGCATGTTTTTTAGAGATAAAAATATCTTTAATAGAATAAATGAATGATAGATAAGTGTAATGCCATAACATCAGGTGACATGACCCTTCACCAGAAACGTTACATAATGCACTTAATGCAGTTAGTTATGCTTAATCAGACAAGTTGATTAAATATTTACCAGTGGTAATTTTGACAACCAATTTTAATTTAGTGTTGATCAGATAATATTTTAATTATTATTAACAAATACCATGCTGATTTTGTTAGATTTGAGTTAACTTACTCATACAGTTTATGCAGATGATGACTTCTTGCTTCACTGCTTCTTAAACTTTTACCACATGTGTAATCTTTGTATATGGCAATGGTTAGAAATAGAATTATTCTGTGTATGCTTAGATTTTTACTGATTTACTGATTACCGTTTTAGCACAAAGAATATCTATTTTGTCAAAATATATTCTGTGAGAAAATTAACACTGGTATTTATTTATTTTACTTATTTACTTATTCGTTCATTTGAAATGCCAAAAATTCTGGGTAGCCACTGGTCTTTCAATAAAATGGGAAGAGCTGTAGTCTTTTTCATAGATAGAGCTGTTATTAAAATTTTCAGTAGCGCAATGTGGACAGATATTTTCCCAGTATACCCTACTTTAGATCATTTTCCCTGTATAGAAGACAGTATCTCCCTCTCAGACTCTCAGACAGTACCTGCACACTGTTGCATAACACCACTTAGCTCTGTCAGTCTCAGTGAATAATTTAGCCTAAGGTCGCTCCTGTATGAAGCACTGGAGTGACTGGAGAGGTGATGCGTGTAGATGGGACCCTGCTATAAACGCACCAGAAAAAACATGCACACAGTCTGAAAGGAGAGAGGTTTTTAGTGACAACATTTTTACTTTTCAAATTTAGCAGAGAGACCCATAGTTTCAACATATTTGTACTTTTTTATATTGATCGCTAAACTAAAATTATTAACTAAACATGCTAAACATACCAGCCAATAGAAGTCACAGCTTGGTTGTACTTTAGTATCAACTTTGCTAGTTCAATGTAAGACTTTCATACAGTACTTGATTCATTATTACAGTCTATGATAACAACATGTAACCCACTGATTTATAACAGCTTGTAATTATATGTAAGATGAATACTTAAACCCTAACTGTAACTGTGAGTTTGTACACAGTGTATTTTATGAGCTTCTAAGTCTCATTCTATTGAGTTTCTCTTTCTTTAGCATTTCCAAAACAAACATGTAGCGAGCAGTGCCCTCTATAATACTGTATTCTTCACTCCCAGGTCAGAGGTTAAGGCCAGGCAGGATGTGAAACCTGACTTCCGCCATGCGCCCTTCACTGATTACAGGCAGCCCCCAGTGGACTACCGCCACCCCCCGGTCACCGATTACCGCCAGCCCCCCACCCTGGACTATAGGCACCCCCCAGGCCTGCTGGACTTCAGAGGGCACCCCGCAGCGGCACAGTTCCCCCTAGGGATCCCCACTGACTTCAGACAGGTACTAGGACTGTGCTTTATTGTGCTGTTACATACGGAAGATCATGTTAAAGTGCATACGTCCGGACTGTATCACAAAGTAATGAACACGATTCATTTTAAGTTTGACCTAGTTTTCCCTTAGTTGAGCATAATTTTACTTCCTGATTGGACATGGACAGCATATATAACATAATGTAGAGGTAATTCCATAATTGTTACCCAACAACCATACTGAAAACAAGGACCATAGCTTGTCTAATTCACGCAATAGTTATTATCTGATGATTAAAATATGTCCCTTATACGTATATTGTCCCTGTATTGTGGATAGTATTACAACTCACGTGGCATTACTTCCTATAATTTAAAATTTTCGACTTTTCTACGTAAACTCACACTTAACTGGTGTAAAGCTATGATAAATATGTACTTCAAATACTATCCCACTGAATATAATCATTAGAAAAACAGGAAAACTGGTCATATGCACTTTAAAGACCTGAACTTAAAATGTCTTGTTTTAAAAGCAGACAGATAATTATTCTTAGACTTTAAGATTGGACTAAACGTTGTTTTATGTGCTTCCAGGACTACGATTACTTCACAGTGGAGCTGGAGAAAAGCTCCAAAGGCTTCGGCTTCAGTATTCGAGGGGGCAGAGAATACAAGATGGACCTGTTTGTGTTGCGCCTGGCAGAAGACGGCCCTGCTATACGCAATGGCAGGATGAGGGTAAGGGAACAAATAAAACTGTTAGGATCAATGTTAACTGAATAATTCACATTTACAAGTTTGTGCCCTTTACAGTAAATTGTGAGATGTTCAGACAGGTATCATATTTTAGAATTGGAATAGAAATTGTTCTTTGTAGAAAATCTTACATCCTACTATACAAAAAGGATTTATTTGCCTATTACACAAATTGAGGGGGCCTCAGGGTGTAAAATTTTAGATAATAACCAAAACGAAAAAGTTCAAAAGTGTTTGGGAAGGTTAAGTCTGGGCAATTTTCAATTTTAAAAACTTAAAAACAAAAATAAAGCGAAATACTTGTGGAAATACAGATCATGGGCCATGGAAAAAGCTTTACAAGCAGCATGACATGTTTTAGAGCTTTTACAGATTGACCAGTGCCTTTTTTTCTTTTCTTTGAATTGTGGTCATTCATTTCAGCAGACTATATTTTCTGTCCAGTGTTCTCTTCCAAGCACCAGTCACAATCTCTTATTTACAGTGCACTTGGATGAATTGAGGAAGACATTTACTTCATTCAAAACAAAATATTTAACTTCATTTTACCAGAGATTTGCAGAGTTTAGTGCTTTGCTCTTTGATTCTGCAGAAATACGCACAGTTCACCACTGTCATTTTTTTTTTTCTTACTCACACCTAAACTGCCATTTTTTTAATACAAACTGAGTTAATCCACCTTTCATTAACGGCCATCAAAATACATAGAGACATGATACAGTTCCAGACTATACATCTTTGTGAAGTATTGTTAAGGCATGTAGTCTTGGCTGGCCAGGCAACATCAACTGCCTCCAACAGTATACACTATACCACTGTTATTAATGAGGATTAATAATACTACATCAACATTTTTACAGCTACATACAGGCCTTCCGCAGGGATCCATACTTGGGCCAGTTTTGTTCAGTTTATATGTTAATGAACTGCCCTCCATCTGTGATCAGTGTGACACCATAATGTATGCTGACGATACTGTTGTTTTTACTCATGGGAAGAGTCCAGAGGATGTTGCAGACAAATTAACAAGAGCCATGTCAAAGGTCACATCCTGGCTGAATCGCTGTTGTCTGCAGTTGAATGTCACAAAAAACGTGTCTATGTTTTTTACTAAGAACTCTCGCAATGTACAGTCAGATATATTTATTTCAGGACAGAAATTAGAAATAGTTAACAAATTCAAATATTTAGGATTACACCTCGACTCTCAATTTAGTTTTAAAAATCATGTAAAAATTACTCGAAACAGGGTTCAGTTTAACCTATCAAATTTCAGATTTATTCGAAATAATTTGTCAATTGATGCAGCAAAGATGTACTTTCACTCAATGATTCTCACCCACATCACATATTGTTTGACAAGTTGGTCAAATACAAACCAATCAACCACTTGAGTCATTATACGAACAAGCATTAAAAGTTTTAGATAAGAAACCACTAAGATATCACCACTGTCACATACTCAGGAAACACAAACTACTGAACTGGGAAAACCTACTTAAACTTCACCACATCTGTTTAGTATTTAAAATACTGCATGGATTAGCTCCACCTCCTTTATCTACATTCATCACTGTTTCATCCAGCAGACACACCAGAGGTTCCACTCGAGGGGACTGTATCATCCCTCTCCGTAAAACTGCATTCAGCCAGGCTGTGTTCTCATTCACAGCCTCACACCACTGGAACACAGTTCCCCAACAAATCAGAGAGTTACCCACATTTCAGTCATTTAAATCTAATGCTTACAAGTGGCTCTTTGAATCCCAAACATGCCAACACTAAAAACTTTTTATTTATTGTATTTTATTGTTCTTTGTGTGTATGTATATTTAAATGTTACTGCTTTTATAAAATGTACTGTTTTTCATTAATTTTCCCACTGTATTAGTATTATTATTGTGTATTTTTATGACAGGCAGGGGGACTACTGATGAAAAATAGCCTTTTCGGCTAACTCGGGTATATTTACATTTGTTGTAATGTTTATTAATGTACATTGTCCCTCTTACCAAATAAAAAAAAATGTACCTATATGGTTTATACCCACTTCAATCCTCTATACATTTTGTACCGAGTCTATTTCAGCTAAAACATGTGTGTTGTATGTATATATATATGTATATATGTATGTATGTATGTAATTGGATGACACATGTTTCCCATTATTACAGAAATACTCAAATTTCCTTCCTGGTGTTGCATTATTGAACTTGTGGTGAATCAAAATTGAGCGCAGCGTGAACCAAGCTCTAGTCTCAAGCCTCTGTCCACAGCCTGCTTTGGGACATGTCTGTCCCCTCGTAACCTTAGACTCATCCTAACAGGTGTTCTTGAGCACAACACGTAATTCCCTGGATAACATGGAGCAGGACACTTGTCTTGGAGCAGGAGGTAAGATAAATAAGGTAGTTTAATGAGTATATGTTTTGCAGGTTGGAGATCAGATCATTGAGATAAACGGAGACAGCACACGGGACATGACTCATGCCCGGGCCATCGAGCTGATCAAGGCGGGGGGCCGGAGGGTGCGGCTGCTGCTGAAGAGGGGCACAGGCCAGGTGCCAGATTATGGTGGGTCTGGACTGACTAATGATGGAAATATTCGTACTTTATTAACACTTATATCATTTCAGTTTACAGCTATTTACAACTATTAACAACTATTTCTGTGCAATAATACTGCTAATCTCTCTTGTCCATGTGTAATAGCCCTGCTGTTGTTTCTAATGACGTTGTAGGCCTTTACTTGTATTACTTCCCTCAGGATTGGTACCTTCCAACCTCTCCATGTGCATGAAAGGTGACACACTAAGCTCCCCATATTTCTTCCTAATGGGCCACTCTAAAGACACGGTTCGTGGATACAGCATGTCTTTACTTCTGGATTCATCTCTTACATGTGCCGTCTGCATGAGAGTGTTGTGCATATGCAAGAGCACCTGTAGTTTAAGTGTTTGTGAAGGGTCAGATCAGACATTTTAGTGCTGAGACAAAACACTGCATGTCTGCACCAGTGCAGTGACAGTTCAAAGAAACTCTGAACATGTGACACAGGTGTAAACATGTAACTGGTGCATATATGTGTACACATGTACTTGTATGTGCACTATATATGGTGATTATGATGTTTGAATGCTGTAGTTTGACAGTTGTGGAGCATGTGCATGTCTCAGCGTAGCGTGTCTCTGTTCCTCACACTGTCCTCTGTCCCACAGACTGTGGCGGCCCCTGGACTCCCCTTTCTACAGCCCACCCTGCCCTGCAGGAAGTGACCCTGGAACTGCACTCCACCCCCCTGCTCTCATCCCATACAGCCCCAGAATCCCCTTCTCAGCTCCCTCTAGAGGCCACAGTGTACATGGCAGACAAAGCTCCACAGTCTACAGAGCACAGCTCCAGCAGGGGGCCCTCAGGTGGCAGGTCCACCCAGCAGAAGAGCGTGATCAGGGGCCAGTGTGGAGAGGCAGAGGGGCCTCGGCTGCTGCCTGCTAAAGCCATCCTGGGCTCCAGTGACAGAAGGCAAAGGGAAACTTGCTCCCCCTGCTGTGAGAGGAAGGCTCTGCATGCTCAGACCGGGAGCACCGTGTGGCCCTGGGACTCCTATGTGAGTGTAAATGGTGTATCTGTGGGCAGTGCAGATGGGAGCCTCCAGGAGAGGCTACTGTCCAGAGCCTGTCCCAGAGAAGAGGAGCGTTCTGGGGCATGCAGTGGGCCATGCTGTCCCCCCAGAGCTGTGGAAGAGCCTCCTGCTCGGAGCACTGCTGTCTCCCCCAGGCCCTGGGGTGTCCCTGACAAACTGCCCGGGACACTGCGCTCCAGGACGTCCACTGTCAGCAGGTAGAAAGGATCCAACTAGCTTGGACTGGACACTGTGTGCTCCCTGCTAACTATGGGATATTTGAGAGAAGCCTCTCCTCTCTCCTGTTTCTCTCCATCTTCCCCTCATCTCAGTCTTTTTACAAGAGGATTATTACACCCACAACCTTAAGCAGAACTTTCACAGCTATTGTAACCTAGAGTATACAACCAAATGCAGACTATAGAAGCAGAGTTTATGTTCAGCAGAGCATTTGAAATGGACACATGTACACTTGTACCTTTAATGGGGCGTCCTCACGAGGATCACATTTATCAAACTCAAGAGACAGATTTGTCTGAACGCATTTCTTTGGGCTCATATCCTCTGTGCAGCAAAGACACTGAACAAGTCATTTGAGAAAGAACCAGCGATACATCCAGAAATGTGACCAATGTGAGTCATAGGCGTATGCTAGCAGTGTCATGCCTACCAATAAAACATATACTGTAAATGTAAAGTTGTGAAAATATGTACATTTGATAATATGGAGGCGTTGTTGTAGATAAAAAGAGGAGCAAACTCAACGGGACAGTATTTTAGGTCTATTACTGTCATGGCCTGGTCTATAACTACATATCAAAACTGTGCGAGTCACCAAACCCAGTGCATGATTATACAGCACTATGTTAGACAAGGGCCCACGTCTTTAGCCCTAGCCTTTAGACAGGACGCCTCTGTGGAGCATTTTCATGTCCCACTCACTTTAGTTCTGTCAATGGGACTGTCAGAGCGCTTAGTAACAGCCATGATGTCCTCTGAGTTACATTTCACCTCGCAGTCATTGTGCAGAACTGTGCTGTATTCATTTTTGCTCGACAAACTTTGGTCTGCTCTGTGTTCCCATTTCTGCATATGCGCCTTTTACTGTGCTAAGTGTACCAGACCACTGTGGGAGAGGGGCGTGGGAGTGGGGACAAAGACGAGGACCGTGCTGGCTGGGGTGGGCCGGAGTGCCTTACTCAAACTAATGCAGTTCAGTTTTGGTTTGTTTTTGGTAATGAAGGCAAGTTGAAGTGACAATGCGCTAGGGCTGTGCAAAAAGTCAAATTTTAATCAAGATTGAGATTTCTAATTTTCAGTAGTGTACTTGGGTGCTTTTGATGGAGAGGTTTACAACAGAGCAAAAATAAATATTAAATAGCAATGATTAAAGGTGCACTACTGTATGAGCATTTTCTGGTCAGGGGTTGGCTACCATGGAGATGTTATTGCATTGCCTGTAATGTTCCAGACTATCACACTCAATGTATCAATCCTATATTTATTAAATTACATGTTTTTATTGGCCAAAAATACCTTGAAACATATTAATTCTTGCTGTGAGCAGGCTTGTCTCTGCGCAGATCTGACCTCTGACGTCACCGACTTCATATACAAAGATAATTTCAATGTCGTGCCATAGAACATTTACAAAACAACATCTCCATTAGGAAAATTACATAGTGAACTTTTAAAATCTATATTGCTAATATTCAGAACATTAATACTGAAGTGTATTTATTTGTTCTTAACAAGACAAAATCAAATCTAAAATCATGATACAAAGGGGAAAAAGTGATTATTTGATTTTTTATCACCCAGCCCTTAAGTGCACGCACATCAGCCAACTTTGGAGCCCCCTGCTTAGGCTCAAACCAAGTGATACACATATACAGTATATTAGACAGTATGCACTCATGTGTCAAAGACTTTTCTGTTCCCACGTGTCAAAGAGGTTCCAATGTAGCTTGTACAAGTCCATTCTCTCTGAAGGAGTCAGTGAAGCAGTTATCAAACCACATTTTGTCTTTTCTGCAAGCGCATTCCACTCACACTGCTGCAGACGGCTCCATCTCCTGCAAATAAGATTTCAGACCAAGCATAAATCATCTGAAAATATATCTTATCTGCTGAACAGTTGAAGTATGCTGCTAAACTGAGCAATCCGAGTTTTCTATCTCCATCAATATTCTCACATATTTGCTTTATTCAAATAGAAAAATAGCGCTTTCAAGTATTCAAGTTGAGACGTAAAAACAAAAACAATTGCTGTGACAATTCTGTAGCCAAACTTTACACAATGGGAGCTTGTGGAGCAAAACTTGTATCGTATCAGAATTCACAGATCCCAATAGTGCAGTGCGGCGCAAAGGCTGTAGACGTGTTTTATGGTACCATGTGGAGAAAAGGTAAAACTCTTGTGTCATCCGTCTCTGTCCAGGCCGTCCCCTTTGCCTGCTGTGAGTGATTTTGTAAACAGAAAAGAAAAAAAACGGCTTTATTTGTGAAGAATGGAGCGTTCATAACCCCCCATTGAGATCAAGTATAACTGTGTAGTGCTAATTGTGTACTATCCACCTTGTACAGCTGTATTCCTACAAATATGGTTTACTGTATCATTGATACTGTAGTTTCAAAGACGTGAACAACTATTTTTATGAAATGCGACAGTACTGATATATTACATTTTGCTAAAAAACAAAAAACTTGTTTACTGAAAGATATTCTGAAATACTGTCAATAAACTCTTGACATGGTGTAAAATATTCCTTGTAATAGTCTGCTTTTTATTGACCTGGATTAGATTAGAACACAAGTAATCATATAGTATAAAAATTTTATTCAATATGAAATCACACATTCAACAGGTTGTGAACATGTTCTAGAGTTTGTCGTTTTATTTGAATTGCTTAATTTCTATAATCTTGCAGGACAGTTGCCATCACATGAAACCCATGAATACAACTCCATGGTAGATTTACCATTTTTGAAAAAATATGCAAACTTATGATCCAAAAGGCTTAATAATTGTAAGGCTTAAAGTCTTTTCACCGCTCTATTGTGAAAAGATAATTTCATGTTTGTTTATTTATATTGAACAGAGAAAATGCAGAACTTTGTGCCAGTTTCTGTTTCATGTGGATAGGTCCAGAAATTAGAGATATTAACCATAAACTACACCAACAAATCTGCAAAATCTACCATGTCCTGCAGCTCAGTTTTAAACTATGGATTTTAGACTGTGAACACAACCTACATATTGTTTTATCGGCGACCAGAACAACAGTGCCTAAGGTGGTAGAGTCGTCATCAATAGCTAGAAGATTGGAAGTCCAATCACAGCTCAGTGGTACTGTTATGTTGTCCTTGAGCAAGTCAAAACACAATGTGCTGAGTGAATAAATAATCAGAATTTGAAAATGTCCATTTCAGAGAGTTTCAGGGTCTTTGGAGGTTGAGGCCATGAATAGCAGATGGGAGACGGCTGGAGATTCCTTTAATGTTCATTGTGATTTTCAATTAGTGGTGACATGTCAGTGTTATCCTGCACAGCCAGAGACGTGTCCTGTGTGAACAAAACCAAAACCATATCATACTGATTGCAAAAACAAACTAATTAGAATTTGTGTAATTCTGAGGGGGAAATTGTGTTTGGACAAATTTCATTGTATTGAGTCAGTACAATTAATCATTCACTTACTATGAGATTTCGGTAAATTCCTATTTTGAAACGGCAGCAAATAATGTCGACCAAAAAGCCCATCATACCGTGCAACATGCCTGAAAGCAACAGAGGATCAAGTTAGATTACCCTGAAATATTGTGTGAATATTATGTTCTTGTCTGCAATAACATGAGAAATTATCACCATCATTTTGGGGAAAAGTTCAGGTAGTAACAATACACTAACTGATGAGTTTGGAAAATAGGCTGAATCTGACTCTACTGCCTTCATATGCAATGGAAGTACTAAACAGTAAATACTACTTGACGAGTGAAAATATTTACATGAATGGCCCATCAATTTGATACCTGTGGCAGAGATCCACAAAATAACTTTTTTAATCTGCTTGCTGCTTGTTTTGACGGCAACAGAATTATCCTGCATTTACAAGTTTAATGTAATATTTTCGCTAGCGGTCTATAGGCTACTGTCTCAAGTGAATTTACTTGTTTACAGTGCATGCATGTATATTTATCTAAATAAATTATGTTTTCGCTACCACCATAAATTACTTTAACAAAATCAACCTGAAATTTCTTTTCTGGAGCACATGAAGACGGCGTCATTAAACTTACGCCACCCCTTATGCCATTAATAAACGGCAGTAACTGTTACTAAACACTTTAGATCGTTATCTTTTGAAATATAACAAATTATGATATATTGTTGTAGACAGTATTTCTACAACACCATAAACTATTCACAGTATAAAAATATAATCTGGGTAGTTAAGGACTATGTGCACCTGTAGTGGAGAAGATGCCCCCTACAATGCCGCAGAGACGCACGAGGAACTGCCACAGGGGCATGTGTTGCTCTGTGACCCGGATCATCAGAGAGCTGATGTCATACTTCATAAAAATCCCCGAGACGCCATGACTGCCCGCTGCATGGTTTATCACCCGCTCCTGTGCACCAGCCAAGCATACAGTAAGTACAAGAGTCACCGTACATAATGTGCCCTTCACTAATATTAGCATCTCTGGAAATACCTACAGTAAGTTTAAGTTAAAGCTGCATTATGTAATTTTTTTCCGTTGGGGGTCGGTCACCTGCTTGTTTCTACGGATAGGTCATTGCTCTGCCTGGAATGTTCCACAGTATGACATTAAACAGCTCTATCTTACATTTATTCAATATTCAATTAAATTTTTTTTTTAGCTTTTCTAGAGGCGAGAGGCATCTCGCAGATTTGACCTGTAACTTGGCCTGGTTTGGTCTCCATGAAGATAGAAAAGTTTAATGACATACTGTGAAACATTCCAGACAAAGGAATAACATCTCCATGAAGGAAAGGATTTTCACAGACCCTCCACCAGAAAAGTTACACATTGCATCTTAAAGTTAACGCTTTGTTGTAGTTTTAGACACTTTACTACTAACTTTTGGGGAGATTTAGACAGCAGATGAGGATGAGATTCATGGGTTTCAGCTTTCTGTTTATACTTGTCATTTTGAACACTTTTCACCATTTCATTTTGAATTGTTTTGAATTGTTATTTGCTGCGGCCACTGTGCTCATTTTTCATCACTTTGAAACCCATGTTCCCTTCCAGGTTGAACGCTACAGTGAAAAAAGTATTTCCCCATTGTTTATTTTTGCAGACAACAAAGACATTGAACTTCGCACCAGGGCAATTGACAAGATCAACAAATCTGCAATCTGACAGCTAAACAGCAAATTCTACCATAGAATTTTGACCTGTCCTCCAGCTCACTTTAAACTCCTTACAGGGATCTTAGGATGTTATGAAGTCATGTGACTGCAACCTGTTTTAAACTAGAGGCATTCTACAACTTGTGGGGTATAACACAAATATATTTCTCTGTTCTTAAGGGCTAACTCACCCGTTCTGTGACAGAGTACTGATGTGTGTCTGCTGCGACCTTATAGGTGTTGAGTTTTGTAGGCACGATGGTGATGAAATACTGAAACATGTGATTAGCTGGGGAGAGATTGAAATATTAAAACAGCATATGTAACAAGATTCTACTATAAAATACTTACATTCAGTGGAGACTTTCTCAGTGCCATCAAGAGTACTGATGATCCCAGGAATCATCTCTCCAAAAGACAAGTGGTTGATCCGATGGGAGAAATTAAACGCTGCAACAATAAAAGAAAGAAAGAAAATAGATTAAGCTATCAGTAATTGTACATGCAAATTTGCAATTTCTTCAAGCAATTTTTTTATTGTGACTATTGAATTGGAAATCCTTTCTTCTTTCCAAGACAATATTGAGTGGACTACCGGATTCTAGAGTTTCCACAAATGGTCTACCCCTAATCTCTACTATTTATTGTAATTACTAGTTCTCATTTAAAAAAAAAAAAAACTTTAGTGGGTGCACAGTTTTGGGAAAAATTCTAACTGTGACTTTTCTGGCAATTATCAGTAGGATTTTGTTCAGAGCTCATTGTAAATAACAGGAGGATTAACATTTGACTGTACCTAAACTAATACAAGAATCCCATGCACTTCAGAAAATGTTAGTAGAGGTCTAAACTACAGGTACAAGAAGATTTTCCTATAAAAGGACAGGATACTTTGTTCTTTGCAGAGGATTATTATTACTATTATTATCTAAATAAATGCAGTCTTTACGATCTGATAATTATGTGTGTAGATGCTACTTACAGTCATGACTAATTAAAGCTGCTAAATGGGCGTGGCCTCTAGGATGTGGAATGGACCTGTAAAATGACATTTTCAGTTTCCAGAGATAAGTAAAGTTAAAACAATTTGTCATTATTATGCTACGTACTTCCCAACAGTAATATGGAAGTTCCCTGCCACTTTGTTAACATACAGGTGGCCGTGAATCCTGCATGCATTCAGGGGAGCGGAACTGTCATCGCTGTGAAGGAAAAGTAAATGAGACATAACAAATATTTTTAAACCACAATCATTTACATAAGGGACTTGTTAATACTTTTTGATTGGGGATGGTGGAGCTATTTTTATTGCAGATTTGAAGAGAACATCTTGAAGAGAATGCTCTACTCTGAGGCGTTCCTGGATATGCCAAAGAGTACTGAGAAAAAAATAAATAACAATTAATAGTCAAAATGCTCTAGTCCATCACATGTTTTAGGTCTTGTTTGCTTTTCTAACTACACAAAGGAACAAAACAATGAGAAGGGACTGTCTAACTATGGTATCCCGTTAAAAGTAAATATTAGACTCTCATTACTTACAATTGCCATATTCTTTGCTGAGGTGAGAGCTCAAAATTTACCTGAATATAAGATAACAACATATTCATGAACATAAGGTTGATAAAAAAAAAATGAATGAAGAAATGTAAAAAAAAAGATGTTCTTACTGGCTCATATTCTAAACCGTCTGAGGCAACCATGGTTTCTGCCAGATCCAGGACATCAGCACCAATGTCTGGATTTAAAAAGACAAACATTCACTCAATACAGAAGGGAAAAATAAAGCTTTTTTAACCATAAATAATGTAAATAAGAATGACTTACATTGGCACTTCATGGCAACTGTAATATCAACGTTGATCCTTAATTTACTGTTAAGAAAGAAATTTTCGTTAAAACAGCCCATATTATTATACAATTAAAAGAACACGACATGATCGTTACCTTGTAAAATCTTTGTCCACTTCATACTCGTACTTCATCCACGTATCTCTGTACACGAAGAACTCCAGAAAGGCCAAGATTGCCATGAAAGTGAACGCTATTAAAGACACTAGAAAAGAAACATTGTTTAATTGTTGCAGGATCAAATACCACACATACTTTTATCGATTTAAATTGTTTTTCAAAGATAATAAGATGCTAGGTGATATTTTAAATTTCCACTTTGTAACTTTTCTGGTGAAGGGTCCTCCACCTGCTTGTATCCATGGAGATGTTAATGCTTTGCCTAGAATGCTCCACAGTATGGCATTTAACTATTTTTATTTCCATGGAAACAAGCAAATGACACTGCCAGGCAAGTTACAGGTCAGATCTGTGAAGAGGCAACCCCACAGGAAGAACAGTTGTTTTTCATGTTTGTTTGTTTTTTTCAATTAAATAAAACAGGCATGACAGATTAGATTGTGGAACATAAAGAGAAGCAAATAATGGACCCTCCAACAGAAACATGATGAACCTTTAACTTTGAGCTACAAACCCTTGCGTACTTTTGACATGAAACTCTGAAAACTGATTATGAGCAGATTTTTAGATTGATGATAAGACTATTGAAATGACAGGAGACAGCAACACCATCTGTTTGTTTGTTTGTTTGTTTGTTTGTTTGTTTTTTGGATCATGGTGTCTTTGATTGCTCACATCAGCGCAATCTATAAGAACTAAACTATAGAGCTTCTAGATATTGTCAAACGAAAACTATTTATAGCTTCATATTAAAAACAGTGCACTCATTAAGCCCCTGCATGGTCCCGTTGATTGCTCACATCAGATTTTGCAGTTTACTTGCCATTTAAATAATAATTAAAGGTCCAGAAATGAGATAATAATCAGATTTCGGTGTGCATGTGAATATAGCCACAGGAGAATATACCTGTCCCACCACTGGCTGTCGACTCCACATAGCTGTCGGGGATCTTAGGAAAAGCATCCAACTCCTTCACTAAGTTCAACGCTTTCTTTTTAGTCAGTCTCCTCATTTTACGTGTCCCTCATGAGCTCAGCCTTCGTTCTTATTGTCCTGTTGTCCTGTAGTTACTATTTAGTGCTGGGTAAGTGTCACATATGGCTGAATCTTTGCCGTCTCGCCTAGTTTATGCGAGCGTGAGTAGCACTAAGCCAATCAAGACACGATGTGTAAAAACTATACTTTTTCTGTTGTGATCAAACATTAAAAAACCTTAAAATATGGTGATCGCCGGAGAAACGTCTCATGAATGAGCCAAACGAAGCGACGTGTCCATGTCCGGCAACAGCACCGTTTGACCCCGCCGCTGGAGGGAGCACAAAAGCTGGCACGTTCTGACTCAGCGCCCTCTGGTGGTGGGGAACATGCACAACATTTTAAGCCATAGGCAAAAAATCAACTACTAAACTTACTGATATCATGTAAAGCTTAGGAGAGTGGGCTTTGTTATTTTGTCATCATAAATCAGCAAAAATTTCAGTTGTATTATATTTATATTTTATATATACTGTAGTTTCAGTCATGTTATTACTTGTTTTAGGCTAAATTTGCACACTGGTGGAAAGTACACTAGTAAAAATACTGTAATAGGTATATGTACTTCGTACTTTATATGTACTTAAGTAGTTTTTGCAATAGATATTTTCTTTTTACTGGAATGAAAAGATTTTTAGCCTGAAATGGCCAAGGGGTTTATTTTTGTATCACATTCATGGTGACATCTTACCTAAAGGTTTTGAGAATACAAAAATATAAAAAGAAATTACTAAACCAAGTTGGGTTATCAAAACAGTAGCTTTTGTTGACCAAATATCAGCACAATTCTTTCTCAGAATCACCAGATTTGACACTTCAGTAGTTCTCAAATTCAATACAATATTTAACCTTTTAAAGAACACTTTTTCAACAGGTATTTCAGTACTATTGCATAAGTTTGGACATGCAAGTGACATCAGCTTTTTTTTCCCTCTGTAAGGTATTTTGAGCAATAAAAACACCTCAAATTGAATAAACAAGGAACACCTTTACTAGCACACAACAGATGTACTACAGGTCCTGCATCATATATCTTTATCTGCTGGCTGGTTATTGTTTCCTTTGGAGGTTCTGTAAACAGACCAGTCTAGATCGCGTACCGTACAACATTACCTGTGAAACACAGAAACACAAGCATACAAACGTATCTGTATAAAAGGTTTTTAAGGACAATTTTACATAGATATAAACTCAAACACACCCCAGAACAAGGGTGCATTAACAGAACAGACAGAGGAAATTTTATTTAAAACTCCACATTATCTGCATTTTAAACAAAGAATCATGTAAACATACATGAAACTGCACACGATGATTAGAGTAGTCTTCCACTGAGAATTTCCACTTAATTGTGAATGGTCACTCACTCAGAGCATGGTAGAGGCGGAATATCACAGGGACATGCCATAATTAAATTATATATCATCATAACACCCACACCTGCCTAATAATTTCACTAAAAGTCTGCTCTATTCAGCTGGTACAGAGTCTGGCCCCTCGTCCCTCAGCACAGCAATCTCTTGACCATCAGAAGTGGGAGTGTCAGGGGGTTCTTGGGACAGGTCCTCGGAGCACCTGCTCACTGTGGGTGAGATGACATCCAGACTTGTGTCACATGACTCTGTGCTTTGTTCAGGTGTGGCTGTGGTAGTTGTCGTGGCAACGCTGGGGGGTACAGGGTCAAATTCGTCATCATCATCCTCCAAAATGGGTGACTCGTGGATGTCTGTCACATTGACAGAAAGGTTTTAGACAAATGAACAGACATGAGATAAGATTAGATACATTGATATATGAAGAAGCATAAGCTGGACTCACTGCTGAAAGCCTCTGGGTACTGCTTTGCGATCTTTCCCTTCAGAGTCCTGTGCAGAGGATTCATGTAAACAGTTGTCTGTGTTCACACATGGTTTGTGGCAGTCTGTAAACCTCACCTGATTCTTCTAAAGACACTGTCCAAATCTTTCTTCATCTCCACCAGGGTCCTGGTGTGGAGCAGAAAGCGCTCGTTCATCTGCTGCAGTCTCACATTTGACAGTCCATTGAAGTTAATCAGCATTTCATTGGTTTTCTCAAAGCGGTCCAGCCTAAACAAATATGCATTATAATTATTAAACAGGAGAGCCAAAGCAGAATGTGAGAGGTCAGACTAAGAGCAGGGCCGCTCACATGTGTCTCTGAGCCTGGATGATAGCATTCACATCCTCAGAGTTCACCATGCTCAGCATCCTGTTACAGAAGACGCCAGAGGCTGTGGGCTCCTCCATGATGACAAGTGAATCCTGCAGAATAAAGAGACTTAAGATGCTCATTTGGTGCACAAGGTTTAGTGTATATTTATAGACAATTTTCTAAAGAAACCCTGATTTTAAAGGATTTATTAAAACAGAATACATTCAAAAAATGAAAAAAAAAAAAAAAAAAAAAAAAAAAAAAGATTGAAGAAATACAAAGATAGTCGTCCCACCTTGTACTCCTGTAACGGTGACTGTCTCTAAAATGTCTCAAATAAAATGTCTGTTACATTTAAGTGGTGTATAAAAAAGAACAACATTGGTTGGTATTAGCATTAGCATTAAGCGGTCTGCAATAACTTCCGGTCATGAGACTGTTGAACGCTTCTTCTTTTGCCTGATCTGTTGTATGCTGCCCTCTAGCGCTCACAGTGTGCACTTGCACTTTGTGTTATATAAGATGCTGGTTTATTTATATATATATAAAGCAGACAGATGCCGCATTTTAAAGGACCGGGCTTAGAGTGCATACAGGCCATAGACTTACACTATGTCTATGTTTTGACTTATCTGAATACATTTTAACGGTAAGCTATATTCTAATAGACTATGTTTTTATTCATCAAGTAACAGGCCTTTTAAAATAAATGCCAGCCACAGACTGTATACATACATTATTTATGATACCAAAAAAGCAAAATTCTGCAAGAAGTAATTTTTACTCAGCACTTAGTACATAATGGCTATAGCTTGATTCATGATCTTAGAATAAAAAGAAAAAAACAAAAACAAAAAGAAAAAAAACAAAAAAAACAAGATGACTTCAAGATCGAGAAAAACTCACAAAATTACTTTTATTAAGGGACAAGTAAAAAATTACATGAAGTATAAAAAATACAAAACAGCTTTGTCTAACTTGTAAGCTAAGTAAATGCATAGCAGTACAGAACATGCAAGTCTAAAGTTGTATTCTACAAGTTGGTAATATATTACGCTACAAGCTACAAGGGAAAAGTACAGTTTGGTTGCTGTAATTCTAAACAATACAGATCAAAGTGTTGGTACTGAATAAGTTAGGATTAAGGTTAAGCAGTAAATAAATACAACCACAATTCACAAATATTGACACCCAGTAATTCTACACAAAGTTAACAAAGTCTGTGCCAGAATTACATTCAATTTCTGATGTATTTAAAAGCCATACTACACAGGTCTAAAAAACTCTAAGCAGGAATATGGTAGTACAAATAAATATAAAATAAATAAATAATGAAAGAAACATTTAAGAGTTGATCCCACTCATTATGTACAGAACACACCTGCTGCTCCTGACAATATCACATGTACGGAACTCTCATTTTAGTGTTCATTGGAATACCATAAACGTACATAGAAATGACCAAGTGTCTATAGAAACCTGCACTGAGTTTACATGAGTGAATTGAATGTGCTTTGGCTTTTATTAGATAAATAAAGTAATATTAGACTATATATCACAACACATTTGTGGTATATTAAGAGGCTATGGTAAATTTCACGGGTATGCAAATAATGCTATAAAGTCTTTCACCTTAAAAATGATACAAAGCACTGAAACGGATATTGTTGAATGACTATAGACCGGTGGTGGGTTTTGCTGTGGTTTTTTGTGGTATTGTAATATGCATTTTTTTTTGTTTTGTTTTTTTTTTTATATACAAAAATAAGTTTTCAAAACTTGATTTAAAAAGAAGACAAAAATAAAAAGTTAAATTTACAGCATATATAAGGCCATGCAATTTTGTACTCATGCATCAGATCGTTCGGTCTTTTGGATGAGCGGGCTTGCCATTCATGCAAAATGCACTATGTCGCTGAGGCCACAATAAATTGGAGCTACTGTCCCTTTTGTTCCTTAATACCAATCCAGAATTAACACTAGCACTGTCCATAACACATTATTATTAAGGCTGGTGTATTTGCTGTTGAAGCTGTGAATAGGCCTTATTTCAAACGGAAACCCACATATTGTACAAAGACGTTAATCCGGTCTACAAAAACACAAGATCTTTGATAGGAATGGAAGTGGCGATAAATAGACACATACACAAGGGCAACTGTACAAATTTGTGTCTAAAGAATCATTCATTCCAAAACGAGATAACCACCAAGATATCCTTTTTCTGAACCTAAAAAGCAAAACTACAGTAACTTCAGTATAATAATACCATTTGAACAAACAGTATGGTAGGTATATTCTTCTGTAAATAATGATATCACATGTGATGATTTTCAGGTAGCACCGCTTTTCTGCCCTGACAAATGCGCAGTGGAATTATTGCGTTTTGGAATAAAAATCCTGTCAGTGAACCAGCAACGTAGAACTCCAGCATTATATCTAAAGTCGATCAAAAACACCACAAAAAATTATCCGCCAATATACAAAAATATGACAAAACAAAACAGAAAAGTCCATAAGTTACTGTTTTGACATAACAAAAAAAGCTTCATAAAACGTTGTATTTGAGCTGCTTGACGACTGAAGGCGATCTGAGGCCACTTCTTTCAGTAAGTGCTTGAGAAAAAGCAACACCCCGGGATTTCTTCAGAGATGTGTGCAAAAAGTGAGGTTGGGATTTTTTTACCAGGCTTCCTCGGCGACAGCCACGCTCCTGGTTGGAGAGGTTGTCACGGTAACGCACAGTGGAGCAGACTCTTCGCATGCTGGCATCTCTGTCTCCTCCTCTGGCTGGTGTGCTGGGGATTTCTGCCTGCCAACATCTGGTGCTCCGCCTGGGCCCAGCTCCACCTCCTCCTCATCCTCCTCCTCTTCCTCCTCCTCCTCTTCCTCCTCCTCCGGCCGCCTCTGCTGCTGCTGCTGTTGGCGCTGCTTTTTGCGGCAGCATGGTTTGAACAAATGGGGGTCAATGAGCACCTCCCCAAAGCGGCCCTTGTAGATGATGCCACAGCACACCTTTTGCCTGGAAACACATGACACGTACGGTGATGCACATGTAGTAAGAGGCGTGCAGGAAGATAATCCATGTGCTATGTGTTAATGCCATTGTAATGGCGTTTTTCGTGTGTTACTGGGTGAAAAAAGTTCCAATATGATGCTTGTAATTAGTGATTGATGATTTGGTATTTGGGCACCGTTGCAAATTCACCACATTGCGTAGTGTGAAAACTTTATTTAGTTCGTATTTAGTTTATTGTTGCATTATCACTAGTTGAACTATGATCAATATCAGGATATGCCAGTTATATACCTCTTCCAGTATGTTAAATCAAGGAAGGAGAAGACTGGCGAGCGGCTGGAGCCCGGGCTCAGCTCTGTGTCAGAGCCATCGTCGGACAGGTTGCTATAGCTGGGAGACTGGGCTGGAGAAGCACTGGAGGTGGTGCTGTGGGCATCTGAGTCTGTGGGCACATGGTACACAGTTAAACTGTTGAATGTAAAAAGGCTAGACTTCAAAATGTGAGAAAGCAGACTGACTGTTCCTCTTGAGCTCTTTCTGCAGCCTGCTGATCTGGCTCGGCCGTGCTTTCTTTGAAATGGACTTGATCTTTTTGGGCCGTGATGTGAGCTTCAGGCTGGGACCTCCCCTGGCGTCTACCACCTTTGAACAACATTGAGTGTGTATCATTAAAAGCTTGTGGTGTCTGCTGCTGCTGACCTTGTATGCCATTGCCTCTTGTAACCATGTCACAACGTCGCAATAAACATTACTCACGTGATTCCAGTTCTTTTTGGTACCCACTGGAAGCTTTTTCCAGCGTTTGACCAAAAGGACACAGGCATTACAGATTTCCCCAGATCGGGTCTCACTCAACCTACGCAGAATTAGAATGAAAATGTAATTTAGAAAAGGAGCACTCTATGGACTGAATGTCTAAAGTGCGCGTTACAGGTGGGCGTCTCTCCTCGCGACAGCCACGTGCCTGTGCCACTACTGTCTCTTACCCGAAGCAGCTCTTGAAGTCCTTCTCGTACCGTTTGCTGTCAGTGAAACGGGAGCTGGAGGACTTTGCGCGGCAGATGCAACAGCCGTCCAGACTCCTGTACATCTTCGGCTTGTGGAAGCCAAACATCTGAGTAAAACATGAGTAATATTCATTAGTCTACGTCTCAATCATAGTTCAACGCGCATTTTAGAGGAGCGTCTTTGGAGATTTTGACATTTTATGAAAATATACAGCCATATTCAATTATAACTACATCAAAATACATAAGTGAGTTGCGTTATGTGCAGCGTCTCTTCATAGTGACCCACTTGGAGAAGTAGGTCATCAGTCAGACACCGTGTCAGACAGATCACGTTGTCACGCTGTGCGCACAGGATGCACGCTTTATTTTGGCAAAATATTGTGTTTTCGTACGTTTGCCTCCAGCATCATCAGCATCAGTTTTAATTTTAGCAAGACAGAACCTAGGAGTACGAGAATACACGTCAAGGGGTGGATCTAAACTCCAACTACGAGGCTGAGGGATGTGCAGAGGAATTATGATTTATGTTGCTAGGCAAATTTAACTCTCGCTGTACCACATGGAGACCTGAACTGCGGCAAAACTGTGAGCCGCGCCCCCCAGACTGCTTTTTTTTTCTTGCCATCAGTCCTCGGGGTCCTCTGACAGTGCAGTGCCACGGCGAGCAGCCAAAGCACGCGAAACAAGAAGGATCTCCCACTTTGGAGACTCGCTCCAAAGGGAGACTTTTGGGGCGTGTTGCGTGCAGGGGGAAAACCCTTCAGTTGAAGTTTGCCCAATTCATATTCATAGCCTATTTCTGATGACAAGGTCAAATAAGTCAGAGAACATATTTTTCTACAGAACATTGATGGCCATATCTGCTGTATTTAAATTACGCAATACACGGCAGTAGAAATAGAATTAAAGCCTTTAAAGAGACAATCACTGCATAACGAAGAAATATAATTTATACCAAATGCTTGTAGTATATTATGACCATTTTGTACGACAAAATGGTCATAATTATGCTATTATATGCAGGCTGTTACAGCCTAAAGTGTGTTTTATTGTCTCAAGATGGTACAGCAGGAAATAAGGCTGTTTTAATCTGACACATATAACGCATTTAATAGCTTGCTGCTCTCCACGTGTTCCATCGCCACCCACTTTTTAGTTTGGAGAAGCTCATCTGTAAAAGGTAGACGATCTCTGCAGCAGAATACAGTACGTGACGCAACTCAACATGGCAACATGGAGCACACTTCAAAGGCGGAGGCTGCGTGGAGAAGGGGGTGTGATGCGATTTTCCGCTAAAGCTCTACAAATTTAACAAACTCAACAAAAAATGTAAAAAGCCGTGAAGACTTGTTAGAAAAGAGTCAACCGTAAAATATAAAATTCACAAATGTGAATATCACTTATTTATAGTCGAAAAAAAAGTGCAAGTCGCCGATTTCACCGCCCACTCCAGAGAAGAAGCATGGCATGCCACACGACCTGCTTCATGCGCAACCATTTTATAATGACCGTCCTATACTCGACGACGAAACACTTCTCTAGCTCCGCTATTCTATAATATTCCATCAAAGAAAGTAAAGCAAACACAATACAGAAGCATTTTGTGTTAGTTTTGAAACCAAAATGGAGCTTTTGTGGTACGACGGTGTAATATGATCTTTACTCTTTGTTATTCCACAGCCGCGTCACTGCAACAGTCCGCCTGTAAGCACATGTGCCCCACAAGTTCAGAGCGCACTGTTTTAAACTTGTACAACTACACAACCTTAGAGTTCGAAGCCGAGTGTTTGACTTGGTTGGAGTTTAGGCGGGTTTAGACCATCAGTCGCTGTTTTGTTGACAGAGGCGCCCGCGTGCTCAGACGCATCTCGTGCGGGTGGGCGTGAGACTCAACTTGGCTTATTTAGTAGCGTAAATGTGGAATAGGTAGACTGTCGACGCTTCAACCTCAATGTGAACACAGAAAACGCTCAAATATAACTCAAGCACCTGAAGCAACACACAACAATCGACTTTCTAACGATTTGAGACCGGGGAATGGCACAATTTAGTGCGAAGACAGCGCCAATGTGCAGAGCACCATAGAGTAGCAACAACACCAGTGCCCCTCATGTTTGCGCGCTAGTCTGGTGCACTTTTAACATGCATTTATGTATTTTATGTGACGATAACTAACCGGCACCAGGACTATTTAAAAAGGTTCTCATATTTGACTTTGTCTCTGGGCATGGTTCATGCAGAACATCAGCAATTGTTCTAAACAACTCGGTGCTTGTTTTGAATTGTATCTTTTAGATCAACTACAGCCATCATCTAAACAGTAAGTGCCTACATCCACAGTCAATGCGCAGCGCATGCAGCAGCATCTCTTACCTTGCTTTAATGGAGTCAAGTTGAGAAAGTATGAATCCTTATGGCGCGGTGATACAATGTGACTAATATGAAAATCAACCCGCATCAGTAAGTCGCTCTTGTTGATGTCGGCGCTTGTGGACGGGACTGAATAGTTGTGGACAAAGTGCGCATGCGTTGTATCCACACCTCCATTTCAGAGTAGAGCAGAAGGGGGTTTTTTTCGTTTCTTCAATCAAGCCATTTACATAAACGACGTATGACGTGTCCGTGCGTCTGCATTCTACTGGCCATATAAGGACGGAACATTGCGCGGGAACAGGGGCTCGGCCCCGGTTGCTATGGCACATTGGAGAATGTAAGCAAAGAGGCGGGGTCTGCAGTTTTTACTACTAAACGCCAGATGGCCCGTCTGGAAGCCTACGGTTTTTAGGGAGCTCGGCGTCTAGAAGCGAGATGCGCTTTGTTGACATGAATCGCGTGACAACCGCCTAGATTAGAGGTCAAATAAAAGAAGAGCAAAGCAGGATCCAGGCAAATGGTCAGGCAGGGCACGAGACGAGTAGGCTGGTCCTTGTCGCGCGTCTTGCAACATCCCCCAATCATGGCCATCATACTAACCAAATGCCTTTGTTGTTTCTAGTTTTAGTTTATTTGGAGTTGGGGACACGTCGGTTGCTAAAACAATAGCTGCTATGGAGATTAGAAAAGGTGACTTACTCCTGTACACTACAGACTTAGGTTATAATATAGTGGTGAGGAGCCCCCATTGTGACTGCAGCTACTTCCATTTAGTGTGAGGAACAGACGCCAGTGCAAGGACACGGTTACAACCAAATTACGCAACAGTTGCACCGGTGCGCAGTGCAGGCTATTGGCAGCAACTGGGCAGACAGGCACAAGAAAGTCACGCTTTTGTCAAATTAATAACTTTTATTCTTTATAACACATATCATAAATAACAATTATTGCTTCTTCCCATCTGCAGTATGTAAAAGATAAAATGGGCTTGGTCATTTCAGATTTCAGAGGGTTTGCACTACAGTGCAAGAAATAATATTTCAACATTTTATAATATTAAATAAAATTCAGCAAACATAATGTTATTTTTATAATTTGTTTTCCCTGTAGTCTCAGCTGGGTGTGTGTCTTAATATTTACAAAAAGTAAAAGGTGACCAACCTAAAATTTTTTAACACAACTGTACAGAAAATATAGCAGTATTCTGAGCCATATTAACAGACAAGCACAACTCCAGAGATGAGCCAAATTATTTACAACAATGACAGTGACAAAGACTGACACAAACAGGCCACCAGCTCCGCTCCAGTGTTAGACCAACTGAGGATTTGACGAGCACATCACTCCTGACCCAAAAACTAAGAAACACACAGATTTATATAAACAAAAATGTGAAAATAGCATATTAGAATGAGGCAATACTTTTATCCAGATAAAAATGCATGACTATAATAAGGCTGAGTCAGGGCATGACTACTAAAGCACACATGGATACGTAAATAAATATATTTGAGCCATGCATTGGGTTAGCTTCAAATCCAATTGCAAGCATTACAGAAGCAGAGAGGTGGTCACATTTGGGTATACAGTGTCAGTTACAATAAAAGTGACTCAATCAAGTGTGGCAATATGAATGTGTCTATCTCTGCTGAAGAAAACAGAATTCACAGTGTAAACAAACATCAGAAAGGTAACCATTTCCTAAAGGAACAATACTGGTACAGCCTGGGACATTTACTATACAGTAATAAACAAGGCCATATTTACTTTTTGGAAATGTCTATACTAGTCCTTCATTTTGATAAATTCAACAAGTCAGAGCTCTATCCCCTTTACCAAAGATGCTTCCAGGGTGATGTTGAACCCATACAGCGTGTGCAAGATGCGAGACAGTGCATGGACAGCGGCACGATCCCGGAGCAAAGCACTGTCCTCATAGGTTCGACCTGTCAGGGGGCAGTCAGCCAGTAGAGGGAGCCACAGAGCCAGGAGCTGATCCCTGCAAACAAACAAATGCCAGTCAAATTCTTAGTTCTTAGTCTTTGATTTCATTATATTATACAATGCAAATGAGCACTCAGATATTATTTTAACCAGGTCAGTTAATGTAATTAACAAAGCAGACCTATTACAAAATAAACTGGCTTATGCATTGCTGCATTACCCTGATGTTACATAACTTCAATGTCATTGTATAAGCTGGGATGCTATGGCAGCATCATTGGTTTGAGATGACATCATAACATTGTGTAGGACAGTTGTATTTTTGCATTGGGGGAAAGGTATAATGTTACTGAATTCATACATAAGGGGAAAGGACTTAAATGTCCAGATTTTTTTTTTTTATGTTAATAAAAATAAAAATAATATGTTAATACAATATCATATCAAGATTCAATTTACTGTCATTTTTATGCAAACATAGTTTACAAATGCTTTCATAAATTACACCAATATTAAATAAGCTATGTGCCTACTTTAGAGCAACCTATATCACGTTCATATAGGATACTGGTTATATGGCTGATCATTAAGAATATTAACTAGGCCCTTGAACTTGCAATATTACAAGAAAAATCTGCATAATTTACCTAATCCCCAGGCAAACAAACAGCTGGAATTTTCCCTCTTTTCCAATATTCCGAGGCGAGGAGTTGATGGCATTGACATAGTGACACAGAGAGTCCCACGGTTGACCTTTAGCCCGCATGGATCCATTCAAATCGCCCATTTGATCGGCCGTCTCCAAGGAAACCACTGCTTTCTCTGTGTAAAAATGCAAATATCTGTAACTATTGTGTGACTTTAGATTTTTCTTTTCCAGCCAGAGCTGATACAGAATTTAGCAGGTTTAACTTACCGATGTAGTCCCAAACAAACACACTTCTCTGGAACAAGCGGCTGGATTTAAGTCCGTGGAGAAGAAACTTTTCCAGCGCGCACACCAGGCCTCCCTCACCACACAACAGCACTGTCAGGTTTCCCCTCTGGGACAACACAAGTAGGACAAGGAGTTAATGGACTATTTTAGCTCAAAAGATTCAGATTTCAGCTTTAGCAATCACCCTTTAAGGTTGAGACTACTTTAAATCTAATTTAAGGTTAGATTTAGGTTTATTTATATTCATTAAAGAGGGGGTATTACACTTCTCTGGGATATTAAATGTTAGCATACATTTTTAGATCACCATGTTACCTTTTATTGTTTTGAAAATGCTATGTTTGCCAAAAACTACGCTATAAAATGTCAAATTTGTTTTAGTTTAGTTTTTGACACTCTTCGGGAGAGTGAGAGCATGAGTTACCTAGGCTTGTATGCAAAGAATAAATAAAAACTTTCTGTATCAACTTTTTTGACTGACTTTTTTTGTATTTTAAAAGTGAAAAAATGCATAGCACACTCAGATGGCCAAAGTCCAAAAGCTTTGTTTATTTTTAAATAACGTTGTGGCAAAAAGCCTTTGTCAGATCATTTTTCATTTGCACCACAATCTGTGCTATGCATTTTTTCACTTTTAAGTTGCTGCTCCTTGCGTTTGCACCTCAACAAGAACTTTGGTGTGTGTCATAGTAATATGTTAAAATTTTTAAAAACAGTACATACTGTTTTTGTCAGGCTATAGGCAACTGCTGGAGAGTCCCATTTTACACTTTGTATTTGTTTTGTTATAGTTTTTTATTGAATATTTATTTTTAAATACATCTTAATTTCTAGCATGTGCAAATATTCATATACAGGATCCTAGACAAGGGTACTCATGAACTTAATAAATGTCTTAAACAACTTGACTGTTTGACATTGAGGCCTCAGTTGCAGAAGTTAATGGGGGAAAAAATAAAAGCCCACCATTTTCTAAAATACAGTTATTACGAGCCCTGAATTTCTATTTTGTCTCCAAACGGACATCAAGGGTAATGACTCTGAAGAGGTTAGGAATATGGAGTTTAAAAGGTTTTACCAATCAAAGCTAAAATCAGCATTACAGGCACAAACCTCCTGTTCTGGTTTATGAAAGTATTTGACAAGGTTATTTGCTGCCTCCCTCATGTCCTCTTGTACTTCCACTGCATGCACTCCTGTAAAAATATACAAAACATGGACACTTGAGGACCAACATGATTGAGAACAGGAAACATGATATACAGCAGCTGAATGTGCTATTGTGTCTATTTAGCAACAAGTAGGTCATCCTTTGTGCTAAAGAATGCGATCATTGTTGATACGTACTGGTGCGACTGCTAAGCGATCCCAGCACTGTCATCACAGTCTGAGAGGGGGAGGCCAGCTCAGGGGGGGTAGCAGACCACCTCCCAGAATCCTCCTCTGCACCAGGTGTGACCAGCTGACCAATGAGGACGCGCTCCAGGCTGCCATCGCCCACTCCTTTGCCCAGCCAGCGGCCACAGGGGAACCTAACAAACAAGAAAACACAGTATGAGATGTTTTTGTATTTTTGTTTTGTATTGCACCTGCTGCCCCAAAACCTGAATTGTATGGGTTCATATCACATCATATTTGCCTGCATTGTTTTACTGAGAGCAAATGGGTTAGAACTGCAGATGGATCCTTAAAAAAGTATTCTTGATCCTGAATACTTTCCATACACTATGTTACTTTTTTTTTTAAAGTTTGGTGAGTTTAAAAGAAAAAATAATAAGATAATAAAAATATGTGTATATTTTATATTTTTAGTATATCATTGCTATGAGTGAGAATTGTTGGTATTCTATGGACATAATCACAACATAAATAGTAAGCTTCATATGTGGATTTTACTCTAGGATATTTCTGAAAAAATAAAATAAAAGATATAGAATAAATGATATAGGAATATGCCTACTGATTTCTAATGTTTACCATTCACAAGAGATGTAACAATAAACCAACATATTGTGATACTGTTTGGTCAAAAGGCTCACAATAATATCGTGGGTCATCACAATATCGAAGTACAAGTTTCTTTGCTTAAAAGTATTGTTTTGCTGTAGAAACTGCTAAAAATAGCGAGAACTACATAGATCATTATCCTTTGCTCCATTTCAGTGCAGACTACTTGAAGAGACAACAGCAATTAAGCACTTTTATATTGTACTTCTTTGGAATATGGCCGTAATGATTTGCACCAAAGTTTTGTCAAGGCATTTTTAAAAGCGAAAAATAGCACATCCACAATATCTGTTATATCTCAATAAATATCATACCGTGAGATGAATATTGTGATAATATTGTACCGAGAGACCGGGGTGGTGGTCCCTCTGTTTAAGAAGGGGGAGCAGAGGGTGTGTTCCAACTACAGGGGAATCACACTCCTCAGCCTCCCCGGTAAGGTTCCAGGGTACTAGAGAGGAGAATCCGACCGATGGTTGGTTCAGGAGTAGCAGTGTGGTTTTCACCCGGCTGCGGAACACTGGACCAGCTCTATACTCTCCATCAGGTGCTCAAGGGTTCATGGGAGTTTGCCCAACCAGTCCACATGTGCTTTGTGGATCTGGAGAAGGCATTCGACCGTGTCCCTCGTTGGGTCCTGTGGGAAGTGCTCTGAGTTTGGAGTCCGGGGCTCTTTGCTAAGGGCTGTCCGGTCCCTGTATGACCAGAGCAGAAGCTGTGTTCGCATTGCCGGCAGTAAGTCGGACCTGTTGCCGGTGCATGTTGGACTCCGCCAGGGCTGCCCTTTGTCACCAGTTCTGTTCATTGTATTTATGGACAGAATTTCTAGGCGCAGTCAGGGGCTGGAGGGGATCCGGTTTGGGGACCAAAGGATCTCATCTCTGCTGTTTGCAGATGATGTTGTTCTGATGGCTTCATCGGACCAGGACCTCCAACGTGCACTGGGGCGGTTTGCAGCCAAGTGTGAAGTGGCTGGAATGAGGATCAGTTCCTCCAAATCCAAAGCCGCTGCTCCTCCACGTCAAGAGGAGCCAGCTGAGGTGGCTCAGGCATCTGTTCCGGATGCCTCCTGGAAGCCTCCCTCGGGAGGTGTTCTGGGCACGTCCCATCGGGAGGAGGCCCCGGGAAAAACCCATGACACGCTGGAGGGACTATGTGTCTTGGCTGGCCTGGGAACGCCTTGGGGTCCCCCCGGAGGAGCTGGAGGAAGTGTGCGGGGTGAAGGAAGTCTGGGAGTCCCTGCTTAGGCTGTTGGCCCCACGACCCGGCCCCAGATAAGCAGAAGAAAATGGATGGAGATTTGGATATTGTTACACCCCTGCTATCCACTCACTAAGCACATTATACAGTATTATTTTTGTAAAAACTATGTTATTGAGAGATACTGAGGTCAAACTTCTATTTCAGCATGCATTCATTTTTTGAATGAACTATGATGTATGAAAAGAACCAAAGTTTGTTAAAGTTACTTGTAAGTGTGTCCTGTGATCTCGTTGTACACCATGACACAGTCGATGAGACACTTGGCCAACAGTCCGGAGTTCTCTTGGCCTAGCTGCAGAGTGCTCAGCCTGCCCAGGTTTTTACACTAAAGCAATGGAAAACAAACTATTAGATCTGCTAATAAATCCATCTTTACACTTATAATAACATAATCAAACAAACCTGGAAGTAGATCTCTTGTGTGTTCTTGGGGAACTGTCTAACTCCTGAATCACCCAGCTCTCCCGACACGCACACCCATGGGTTAACAGTTGCCATGGCGATGCTTAGTTTTTTCATGGGTATTATGGCAACGCGATATGGTATACCTGAGAACACATTATGGATAATTTTGTTCAAATGCAAGTAGCCTAATATTGTGAGCAATGTTATTAAAGGACCTGTACCTGATTTTATTTTAATCTAGTCAAAATAAATGCTCTTTACATCATGCATCATATAGTAAAAGCATAGATTAGAAATAAAACTGTAATATTACATAGCGTTTTAATGAGTATCAACTAATACAAAAGCTACTGACAGAGTTACCTTTTATCATCCAATCAGGCATATTGTTACTAAAAACATATCATATTTGATTCTCTGTCATGGTGCATTTTCATAAGTAAAAGCAAATAATATGGAGAGAATGGACAACTATAAGGAAACAACCACATGACACTGTCCTGGACAGTTGTTTCTGTGTCATGGTGCAGTATCACAGAAATGACTAAGTGGGTGGGGCTAAAAGTTCAAACTAAAACATTTTCCGGGCTCATGGTTCAAAATAGGGTACAGGGCCTTTATTATTATTGTAAAAAAATGAATACACAAATTCTGCATTCCTAGACAACACTGGTTATAACAATAGCATGTGATGACATACTGATTGAGGTGAAGACTCGGGTGAAGCAGAGGTAGTCCACTGTGTTCAGAGACAAAAGATGGAACAAAAACTGCTCACGTTCTTCCTCACAAAGCAGGAACGCATGTGCTTTGTACAGCTGTCTGCAAGGTCCCCACAAGGTAATATTGTCAAGGTTATATAAAAATATGATTCTACATAAAATAGGCCTACCTACTATATCAAGTGCAGTTTATAAAAGTGGCTCTTACCGAATTAGCTCTTGATTCGTAAGCAGTTCTTTAAGGTGTTGAGATAGCATTTTCTTCTCCAAGGCCAGATGAATCCAAGCTCTGGCCTGACCCACTTCAGACATCCCCTCACTCATGGTCTGAATAAAGCTATAAACATACATAAGCACAGCTGTTAGAATAGATTCTTATTGTACTGTTGATTTTGTTACATGGAATAGTAATTGTATAGTTAGCATTTGTGGTCATACTATAGTGAATAGGTGCACTTTGTAACTTAACCTTTATTTATTTAATAGGGACAGTGTATATTAATGGACACCTTTAATAACAGTGTAAAAATGCCAGATGATAGCAAATATACACATTTTCAAATGTTGTTCATTGGCAGGCATTGGGTAACAGAGAAGAAAGAATACAAAACATTGCAAAAAAAAAAAAGAAAAAAGAAGAGCACCTGGAGTAAATTAGATGCTTTTGTTAGACATAATATAATGGTAGTAAAACAAATAATAGTCCAACCAAATATATAATAGTGTTGGAAATTAAAGATTTTTTTTTGTTTTGAAATATTATTTATTTGTAATTTGTTACAGTTTTCAGTATAGAGCTTGCATTGTACCTCATGTCTTGTAATAAGGATCCTCTTAGGTGCAGGGTGGCATCATTAAATGTTTTCTGTTCTGAGCCTGTAAACAATATAAATATAGTGAGTTCTGGGTCCCTGACATAACTGACACAGATTGGCCTAATGAATGCTCTGACCTGGAGACTCAGCTGGTGCCTCAGCCTTCCTCTGGGCTGCCTGGTAGTGTAGCAGATGGGACCACAATGCAGACTTCCCCTGTTCAGAAATACTCTTATCAAACCACTCCATATAGGCTATATAGGGCTTTATATCATTATATCTACTTATAATATAAGTAAAAAACAAAAAATAACAAACCAACCAACAGCCAAATCAGGACTAAGGCAGAAATAAAATCAAGGACAAAACCAGTCTTAAACCATGTCTAAACTAGGACTTAACTAATCTGGAAATAAGACAGACTGTTCCAACAAACCAAGTGAACTATATAGTTGCACTCTTAAATAAATAGATATTCCAATCATGCAGCTGTATTACCGAAGTTTGCTGAACTAAAGGCTCACTATTTAACTTTCATATGCCGCATTGTAATGCCTGTGACTGACCTGTTTGAGCTGTAGACCGTGGCCCCAGGTCCTCTCCAGTAAGTCACACAGCCCGTGGATCAGAGTGTTCTCCTGCAGGCCTGTGATATTAGCCTCTCCCTGACCTAGCTCCACACTCTCCTTCCCCATGCGCTCCATCAGCATCCTCTTAGTCTACACAAGCAGAAGAAACACGGCTGTAATAAAAAGCCAGAGAGTGACCAGTGAACAGGGCAGCACAAGAGCAGAGTACAGACCTTTAGCCGACACTCGTTCAGCAGTCCATCTACGAATTCCCTGTGAGTTTGAGTGATGGCTTGAGGGCACTGGTCGAGGAGCTTAGTGTGAGCCAGGTTTTTACGTAGAAATATATGCTTCTGTCCAAGAGAAAGTCAATAAAAAGTGAATTAGATCATCATATCATAAATTGTAGAATGAAAATATATAATGATATGACAAGGAAATATTGAAAGAGATTGACAGATATATAAGGCTAGTATTAGTATTGTTATGGGAAATCTTTAAAAGGCACAAGCTTCAATTCAGCATAAGGCCAGTGCTGTCCTGTAGGCCACTAATACAGCAGTGTTATCAGATTCAGTGTAATAGAACTTATAGTATAATAGACAGAAGAACACTTTACCCTTCAGCGTAAGAAATGGGGAGGGGGGGAAGGATGGTAAAGAAAGTCATAAAAATGTTATGTCACCTAATAGTTAATTGATAAATGACTATTTATTTGCCATGAAAGCCCTATATCGGTCAACCTCTAGATCTGACAATATAATGTAAAAGCACATATACAAAAAGGTAACTTAGCCAAACCGACAACTTAAACTGGGCAAAAAGGGCAAAGCAAAACAACTGTAATGAACTTAATAACATCAACACCAATCACTTAAAATACACTATATTCATATATATTTTAATGACTTACACAACGCTGTTTTTGACTTAGGAGTTTAAGTATCTGAAAGCAATGTATGGGTATTTACTATTAAGACAATTTTACAAGTGTTTATTCAAATACAATAATTAAGCCATATTTTGTAAAATATGGCAAAGGTTATCAAACCTCTAAAATCACACTTTACACCAAATATAATATAGTCAATCAAGTAACTACCTGTGTTTGATCAATGTCTGCTCCTGAATGCTCTGCAAACTTTTTGGGGTCAGACCTGCGTGATGCTGTGACTCGACCAGACCACCTGTTCATCCAAAGCAGTAATCAGCTAATTCATATAATAAAGATGACAACTGAAATGTGAACATGTGATTAGACTTACTTGTTGGTGCTGTTCCCCTGTGCCAGAACATCAGCCTGCAGTCGGGGGAAGTATCCCGGCTGGTGGCGTCCCTGTCCGATCTTCATGTTGAGCAGATGTGGGTGGATGGCTGTGTGGTCTGCCTTCTTCAGCCTGCGCTCAATGGTCTGAGCTGCTGACACATATGTGACTAGATTTAATGGTCTAATAAACAAGATTTTATTAGAAGCATTATTATAAGCCTAGGATATTGAAGCAAGCATTTGAGGCTAGTGTGAACCCAACAGTTGCCCTCTGGTGCTCTATCTGTAAAGAATGGCCACTGCCGTGCTGACCGTTAGTAACCAATGTCTGAAAGGACAAATTTGATCAGCTTTATCTCAATCTAGTGCATATCAGGGCCATGCACAGAGCATGTATGACACACTCTAACAGTTAGTCACAAAAACATACATTGCAAATAAAAAGCAACAATGTATAGAAAGATTTGCAATATAGCATTTTGTACTTTGACTTTTATTTGAAATACTGAAAGACTGTACTACAGAAGCTTGCACACACAAGCCTACAATAGATTTTGGAACATTTGAGTGTACCTTTGACTAATTTTCATTACTTATGCGAGGCAAATTTCATCATATCATTCACTATGTGAGCCAGCGCTGTACCTGACTCCAGCAAGGATGTGCACTTCCTATAGCAACTGCTCCGTGGGTCTTGCTCGTCTGTGTCATACAGTCGCTCTCTCTCCAGGCGACTGTCAAACAGCTGCTGCATGGGCTCCCTGTCCGCCCAACGCGAGATCACCTTCCCATCCACAAAGCATGAAAACATGGCTGTCTCCAGGAAGCGCGACATGAATGTCAGGTGGGAGGCAGGCTGAACTGACAGGAAAGAACCCTGAAATGTAAATTAAAATCTGTTTTAGCCGAAACACAACTTTTATGTTTGTGAGATGATAGACTACATGTACATGTGCACTATGACATCTTATTGAAGTACCTTGTCAAAGTTGCACGATCCTTCTCGGTTGCTCAACCAGGAGTCCAAATCAAAAGAGCTGTTGATGACAAACTGGTCGTACCTTCCGAACATGGCAGCAAACCTCCCAGCAAACACTTCCCTGATCTGAACATTGAGCTTGGCAGCCTTGAGTTCGTCATCCTCCTCTTCTAGCATCAGCGTCTTTACGCCGTTGGCCATGTTGGCTCCTTCACACTGCTTGGCCAGTGCCTGCAGTTTCTCCAGGACCGCTAGCTCCTCGCCCCCCAGGTTACCATTCCGCCTGTCCTCCATCAGGTCTTCCAGAACAAGGCTGCTCAGGCGGGGCGATGGGGAGGTCAGGGTGGGTTTTGCTACCCCACCTCCTTGTGGAGGTAGTCCAAAGCGCAGTAGTACTTCTGTCAGTTCTTGTATGAGTTCAGTCTGATCAGGGAACACAGGGAGGTCCTCAGGAGCTTCTACACAGTGGTTGTCAATGTCCACAAAACAGAGGTTGGCCTGGATATGTACAGGAAATACAGGAAAAGAAATATGAGACTTGAGTTTTTTGTTTTACTAATTTGTATATTTTCTTGTATGTTTTCTTGCCTTGTTTCTACACTGTCATTTGCCAGTCTATGTCAACCACAGTCCACAAATTTGGCATCTTGACCATTCTCACGCTACTGATAAAAAGTGCTGTCTCCCTCATCATTTGTACTTCCATATCAGCAGTAGAAAGATCAGCCTCCTCAGCCTCTGCATGTGTTTCCCTTCACCACTATGTCCTATGAGGAAGTTTTCAATGTTCCCCCATAGACATAATAATAAATGCAAGGAAGTACTATGTGTCTCACAATTCACTCCAAAAACTCCTTCTGCTGTTGTCCATATTAATCCTTAATATTCCAATAAAATAATGAGTCAACTAATAAAAATGACTCCACTCCATCAACCACTTAAGCAACCAGGACTACAGTCATTTGTGGCGTTTCTCTGTTCATGGCTATTTATTAACATGATGTTATATTTGCAATAATAGCAAAATAGTCCAATGTCAAATGCAAATTAAAAAAAGAATTAAAAGATATTAAATATTCCAATCTAGAGTTCTTCAACTCAGTGTCAATGATTAGGATACACAATAGCAGTCTAGAGCATAGTAATAGTACATTAAGTTGGAGTGGTGCAGTGGTCAGCCGCAGCAGCTCCTCCGTTACCAGTGACCTCTGTGCCAGTTTGAAGAGCCACATGAAGCCTGATGAGCAAAACCGGGCTGACAGCTGCACCAGCCCTACACTACACAGCAGCCTCAGCACGCTATCACTATAGAAATTCAAACAACAGACATCAAGAATGGCACATTGTCATAATGAAACTGGAGGTGAAGCTAATCTGATAGCAACACCAAAGTTGAACACGTTGAACAATTTGTGTAAGAAACAAATGGTCTTTCCTTGCCAAATGTATAACTAGTTTAGTTTAGGATTTTCTTAAACTTTGGTTTCCTTTCCATATTAACCTTTAAAACCTAGAAGTCAATTTAGATGCTGACCAGTTTGCCTACACACTGGTAAGATGGGAAATGCTTTTAAGCTTTTTCCATGGAGCAATCTCTAGCCCTATTACTATAGTTTTTATTAATAATTTTGACAACATTGATTTTATCACAATATCCTCTAAAACACAAGAAACGCCCCGATCTTGTGTTCCTCTCTGTTTTGGCTCTCGCCCCCTAATCTCTCTTTGTGCCTGTTTTTCTAGGGCAGTCAGACTTCAAAGAGCATTTATGATAATACAACATGAAGCGAAGATCCAGCTTTGTACAATGTGAAAGACTGGGATTCACCCAGCTTGGAGGAACTGTCTCTATTGACCAGGCTTATGCCAAAGAGCAACACTGTTATTGTATTTCAAATAGTCCAATTCTGTCAGACCCATTTCAGGTGTATTAGTCCTCTGATACTGGCACTAGTTTGAATAAAACCACTCCATATTACACTGGTTAAAATGTTAATCATGATTTTTGTCCTCATATTGATCAATTCCAATTTTGGATTTTACTTTGCCACAATGAAACATAGACTACAACATAGTAAAAAGTCCAAAGTCTGAACTCCGCTCCAAACCACTTGCTTTAATTGGCCAAATAGACCTGAGCCTAGATTAAAATTTATTAATTGAAGAGCCCAGTTTTCGAGTACATTATCTAATCCATCTGAGCAGAGCGTACCTCGTGTGGCAGATGTAGGGATGATCTCTGGGCCCCCTCTCTGCGCTGGATGCCCATGAGGAAGGGCACGGGGGCATCCAGGAGGTGGTGGATAGGCGCAGATGTGATGGGCAAATACATGTGTTGCCACTGGAACGGGAACAGCAGCGTGGTGATGCCCTCTGCCACCGTCATCAGTCTCTGGTAATCTGAGAACAAGCAAATGGGACACAATGTAAACTATATGGGGTGGATCGTATAGATATATGGGGTGGACTTCTTGACAAAATATTGTGTCAAGGGAGTGTCAAAGCATAAGCATTTGAGCCTGACTGATAACATGGAGAATCAATCCAGCTGAAAATGTCTAATTAACTACTGCTAGGTCTGTTTAAAGGTGCACTATGTAATCTTTCTGGTGGAGGGTCTGTCACCTGCTTGTTTCTCTGGAGTTGTTACTGCTTCGCTTGAAATATTACACAGTCTGGCATTAAACTTAACTATCTCCATGGAGACAAGAGGGTGATAGGCCAAGTTACATGTTTAATCTGTGGAAAGAGGTATTTTTAAGCAATAAAATTGTGCGTAACAATTTCCATAATGTATTATAACATTATGTAAACTAGGGCTGCAAGATTTATTGCAATCAAAAAGACATTTCACTTACAACATTTCAAAGACTACAGTTTAAAGTGTAACTTTTTGGTTGGTGGTCCGTCACCTGCTTGTTTCTATGGATATGTCATTGCTCTGCCTAGAATGTTCCTAAGTATGACATAAAAACAGCTCTACCTTACATTTACAGGTGATTTTATAGCTCTCTAGAAGCCACAGCCTGGTGCAGCTGGGAGAGGAACTGTCTGGAGGCTTGGAGGAAAGGGAGTGGGGTGAGCAGGCACAGGGCTTTGGACACATACAGAGTGTCTTTAGATGCATCATAAGAGCCCACACCACCAGGACATGGAGCCACACCAGCCAGGGACTCCACGTCTGACTCATCCAGGCTGCTCACCAGAGAGTCCATGCTGGAGGTGGAGGGCAAGGAGGCAGAGGAGGAGGCCGCTGAAGAGGAGGAGTTGGACTGGCGCTAGATTATATACTCACAAATTGGGCTCTTCAATTAATCAAACTGTAATCTAGTCACCGGCTTGTTTCTATGGATATGTCATTGCTCTGCCTGGAAGTTCCACAGTATGACATTAAACAGCTCTACCTTACATTTACAGGTGGTTTTATAGCTCAAAAATAAGAAAAGAAAAACAGGCATTCTAACTATTAGTGGGGTTGACTCTCCACAGATCTGACCTGCAACTTGGGTCTGGTTTGATCTATATGAAGATAGAAAGGTTTAATGCCATATTGTGAAACATTTCAGACAAAGCAATAACATCTCCATGGAGAAAAGCATTTAACAGACCCTCCACTGGAAAAGTTACACAATGCACCTTTAAGTAACATAATTTCCACTATAAAATATCAAGTTTTATTATTATACAACCAGATGGCCATGTATTTTAGACCTTTACACATTAGTTCATAATACATTTTAATGCATTCTAATACATTCTTGTATTAGTTAAGCAGTTTTCCCTCCAATGGTGATGCTCCTGGACATGTTAATAATATGAACTTGGAGCAGATACAAAGGTTATTAAAATATATAATGCAAATGTAGTTACAAATTACAACTATGTTTATCAGGGAGAGACATTTTTCCAAAATTTAATCACAATTAAAATCAAAAGTATAATACATTTTTAAGGTTCGGCTGAAAGTCCATGTGTCCTTGGATGGTATAGTAACAACGTGAGACTACTTTCTGTGGCATTCCAGCTTTATCCAATCAGAATAGAGAACCTCTGTTACCAGGCTGTTACCGGGGGTTGGCTGTCTTACATGTGCCATATGAATGCCTATTGGCCAACCAGGGCATGTTTATCATCACGGGATAGCTTTTATTGGCTTGCTTGTTTGAGCCTTCCTTTATATCTCCTTTGGTGAACATAGCACAACACCCAGTTAATTAATGACGCTTCACCAATGTTATCAGTGTCTGGTGTGCCATAAACTGAGTAACATTCAGGTCTTGCTATAAGGTTTTTTCTAGTCTTTTTTTCCTTCCATTGATCTATCTCAAGTTTTGATTGGATTTGAAATACAAAGCTACAAACAAATGCCGTTTAACGCACAACTACATTTATAACAGATTATGCACATAGAGACAATATCAATTAACTGACATATAATGAACCCTGATAAATTAACTCTGGGGGTAATCAGCTCATTACAGCATGTTAATAACTTTTTTTTTTCCCAGCAGGAGGATGTGAGCTCACCCTTAGCCTGACCATTACATGGACACTCAAGTGCTATCAGTGTTCTCTGGATTCCTCCCATTGCCAGAGACACGTGTTAAATGAAGTGAATTGTGTTGGTCTGTTAAATCTTACACAGTGCTATTACATTTAGACAATATATTATACATTCATTCCTGAGAATAAATCATATTTATAGGGTTTTAGAAAACAAATCTAACTTAAAAACATTCAGTAATAAAAAAGAAAACTGTCAGGAAATCTCATAATTCTATTTTTTTAAATCATTCAGACCCTATTCCAAGGACTGTATTTGAAAACAGCATTTGAAAAGATCCCTCAAATGGGGCAATTAGTACATGGGGTTTTATAAAAGATTACCTTGTGAGTAGAGGAGCACTTGTGTCTCTAGAAGGGCACAGGTCAGTAGCTGTACCATGTTGTCCACCCCCAGCAGGCAGAAGGCCTCCCCAAGAGGAAACTCCCCCAGAGGAAGCTCCCCTGGCCCGGGCCGCTGACACAGGATGGGCCCCTGTACACCATGAAAGCGGAGAGAGCGTCCTGGAGGGGGCAGGGGAACCTCATACAGGATGTTGTGGATGTAGCTCTCCAGAGGAAGGGGCGGGGCAGTGTTGGAAGCCACAGCCTGGTGCAGCTGGGAGAGGAACTGTCTGGAGGCTTGGAGGAAAGGGAGTGGGGTGAGCAGGCACAGGGCTTTGGACACATACAGAGTGTCTTTAGATGCATCATAAGAGCCCACACCACCAGGACATGGAGCCACACCAGCCAGGGACTCCACGTCTGACTCATCCAGGCTGCTCACCAGAGAGTCCATGCTGGAGGTAGAGGGCGAGGAGGCAGAGGAGGAGGCCGCTGAAGAGGAGGAGTTGGACTGACGCTCAACTTGGTGCATCTGATACAAAGTGTGCATAGCTGTGGTGATAGCAGGACTTGTCACCTCCTCATAGAATGTGTGGACAAAGCCATAGGAGCGTGAGCCATCTTCAAAAACAAGAGTGAAGGAGTGGAACTGAGGGTCCAATCTCTCTGCCTGAGTACGGAAAGAGAGGCCGCGGGGCATACACAGCTGTACAGGGAAATATAAGAGCACATTAACAAAGCAATCACTGCCATTGTCTAAACTGCTTCTGAATCAGTTTAAATTCAAAGTGACTGGCTGATACAAAAAAAAAAAAACAATCAAAAATGGGTGACATTTGTAAGATTATACTTTTCTAGCCCTAAGATATTGGATAAAATGGGCTCCAAGACACAAACCAGGGAAGCACAGAAATATTTTCCTGCCATGTTGAAAAATTTTGTTTTCATTTTTATTTTCTATTTATTTGCAGCTTTTTTTTTGTTGTTTTCTAAGTGGTCATATACCTCAAATTCATATCACCTAGTATAAATGTGGTGTGTGCTTGAAGGGTTGGTGGTGGTTGGTGGGGCCGATTCCACAGATTAGCAGCCTGCTTTCATCAGTCTACCACAGGGCAGCTGTGGCTACTAAAGCTGTTTACCACCACCAGTATGGAGTGAATGAATAAAGCAATCTAAAGTGTTTTTGACTGTCCAAAAAATTGTGTAAAATAATTAGATTACTATTATTTCATATTTGATATATGCATATCTATCTTCCAAATAATATTTTTTACAAGCTTGTAGACAATTATATTCCACTACACTAGTACTGTTAAGCATTCATTGTTATCAACAGGATACCTGTATTAAAAAAAAGTCTTACGGTGATTACATTGCAGTTACTTTATTGCTGTCACTGCAGGCTGTCTTTGCAAATTCTAATGTAGAGAAAATGGACTTAAAGTGACTGATGCCTGACCTTCTGCCCTGCTCAGGAATCAATAAACCATACATCAGAAACACAGTCAACTGCACATTAAGAGTCCTTCCTGTTCTATTACACCCTTCCACTACAACATGAACACAATGAGGAAAAATTATTTATCATATAAACTTTAGGCACTTGGTTCCTTATTTGGGAGCATTGATCATTTTTAAGTCAAATATTGTTCACTGACTACAGTCAGAGCTGCACAAGTTATGGAATTTTAATAGTGATTATACTGCTCCAGTAGGTGATCTCAAATAATTGCTATAATTTTAATTTTGTTTTCATAATCAAACACATAAAATTACTCAGCCCTGATATCCATACTCACCATGTTAACTGCATTCTTATTGAAGGGGTTCTTTTCTGTGCTTTCCGGATAGTGCACCAGGACTTTAGACTTGAAGGATCGTCGAAGAGGGCTCTGCTCAAGGCTCTCACCTGTGGGACAAACAAAATAAAGACAGATGAGGACAGGCTGCTGCTGCTGCTGCTACTGCTGCTGAGTCATGTTTCACTAAAAGATAGGAGGACAAGGCAACCTTGTCTGACACCCTCTAAAATGTGAATGTGTTCGTAAGCAAAAAGCAAAATCCTGCAGAAAGAGGGAAATCTTTCCAAAACGTGTGTGCAAGGTGACACATTAATCATAATAAATGCTGCTAACAATGCATCAGCAATCCATATTCTGCAAGAGTAAATATTTTAGGAAGTAAGAAAATCTGTTCTGTTGTTTATGATGTGAATAGTCAATATTTCTCCATTCTCTACAAAATATTATACATTCCCTGCATAATAATTTTCAGCAAAGTGGCAAACAGTTTGAGGCAAGGCTAATGCTCCAGCTACTCCTGATCCAGACACTGTCACAATATACGGAAAAATATTTGTGGGAAGGCTCATGGTACAACTGACTTTTAGGAAGAAGGCTTGAGACGAGCTAATAGTAGTGTTTCCTATTGCAATTTAGATTCAATTACAGTTAATCATGTAGCCCTTGTTTAGGGTTTTGTCCATAATAAGCAATAATTATAGTCATATTTCAATATTTCAAGTAGTAATCTATATGCAAGCGTGTCCATTTGTAATGCTTTCATGCTGGCTGCTTTGGAACAGAGCATAGGATTAAGATAATATTCTGCTTTTCCAAACAAATACATTTGAGATGCAATAATATAGGTGTAAATATATTATTGTGAGACTTATAAATTATTCCAATATCATTATAAAGCCAACATTCATGTTATTGCATTCATGGGTTTCAGCTTTTAGCAACATTTTTTTCTAATTCAAAAGATATAAAAGAGATTTTCTTTTAAATTATAAATCACTATGGTAACAACAATTCTGAAAATCATAGACAGCCTACACTCTCTGCATTACTCAAAAATATACAAAAGGCACATTATCATTAGCCTGTGACGTCATGATCTCCCCAAAAGAACATGACACACAGGGAAAAGGAAGCACTGCAATCAGACAGTAGCCTACCACTCCTGCCCGGGTCAGATCAAAAACTGTGAGCCTAATGTGTTACCACGGCAACGACATAGCGTTCTTCTACAGGGATAAAACTAGAGTTAGCGTATGGAGACAAAATTGCTCCGTTGCCATGGGAGCCATTTCTGCTGTGATAGCTGAGATAACCATCGGGACAGAGCTCGTCACTTGATACGTCACTAGACTTCAATCAGCGCTGCTCTCAACAAGGTCACCCACTTAAAACTCTGCATAATGACGCACTCTAAAGATGATTTTTTGAGGCTTTGAAAGAGAAAGTACTCTTGACTGGGATAAAAGAGAGAGAGGTAAACAAGAATGAAGATTTGTATAGAGATATAAAAAAGATATGATGAGTCTAAATTGCTAATATGCTGATTTGAAAAAATAGGCAAAAAATTCCAAACTGTTCTCCTGCTGTTGTAAATAAGTTAAATAATATAAATAAGATAGAGTGGAAAAAAAATACATCTGCAATCTGAGTGTTTGGTGTTGGGTTCTCAGTACGTCAGGACTTGTCAACTGAAGTAATTCAGACCCCATATGTAATCAGTGGCTATGTTCACATGCACTCCAAAATCTGATTATTTGATTTCTGGACATTTCAGATAATTAAATAAATGACAACGCAAAATCTAATTTGAGTTCTCAGATCAGAAAGAAACCAGATGATTTGGTATGTCATTTTAATAATCTTGTACCAAAAAAATGATATAATGCGATAATAATGTGATTTTGAGTGTGGATGTAACTGCAGCCAGTGTTAAAATGACGTTTTAAGCACCACAAATAATGATTTAAAGTTTATTATTTAAAACAGTGTCTAGTATTTTAGAAACATTTTCAATAGTGCAAAAGCGGCTAAAAAGGTTGACCATAGCTGTAATGGTGGTTTTCAGATTCTATAATGAGATGACGTCATACTCCCAGCAAGACCCACATTGTACTTTCCTGTGAAATGTCCAAAAGGTAAATTCACAAATGTTGAACCTGATAATATCTATTAATGACTAGACACTAGAACTCACTATATAAAAATAAAAAATAAAAAATAACAATATCATTTTAGCTGTCCCCATCTTTATCAACTATGATTGGCCTATAGAATGTTATGTCTGAATAGTTTATTCTTGTTAATCCAGCATATCTGATGTCAAAGATCTGCACTGAAGGAAGAGTTGTTTTATTTCATTCCTTTAAATGAATTATACAAGTTATGTGTACATTGCGTACTTAATAACAACGGGATATGACCAAAATGTTTGGGAAGATACAATACAAAGACACAATTTTTAAGACAAGTATAAAGTTCTACTGACCAAACTGGGCATTCTATAAAGATTAATATATTTTTTTAAAGGAATAGGGGTGAGACACGACTTGGAGCCATTTTCAGTTTTATCATGAACAATAATGACAATATCTCATCTTGTCTCATTCTTATGAACCTAATCTTGTCTCGTGGAAAGGTAAAGGTACACTTTATTGTCCCCGTAGGGAAATTTGTCCTCTGTATTTAACCCAAGTTGTGGTCATTAAATTGTGATTCGTCTCAAACGTACTAAATAAATCTGTCTCTTCAGAAAGTTCACACTGTAATAGATTAAACCCTTATCGAGCCTGACCAATAAGAGAGATTTGGAAAAAATGTTTAGAGCTACATTAAACTGAAAATGAGAATCACAATATATCACCAAAATGGCATTTCTTGACACTGATGAGATCACAATAAGATTTTTATCACCATATCATATTTGAGGAAATGACACAACTTGGCCCATAGATTTACTTTACTGATGAAGTCATGCCCCAATCTTTTTTGAAGCCCCATTTAACATTCCGACAGGCATTCTCATGTGAAATTTGATTAGGCTGAGGAAAACACACTGACATCTATTTAGTAGCCAATAAGAGCAGATTGTCTCCACTCAAGCATTTAGCCATCAGACACAAACATGGCTACGGTATGACCTCATCCTTGTCAGTGTGAGCTTTGAGTGGTAATGTGCATAAACGCTAACGCTCAACTGAAGATGATGGGGAGGAAAGCTGCGGATTCTCACACATTTCTAATCCAGTGGACGAAGCGGAGCCCCCATGCTGCAGTGGGTATAGGATGACCTGATGTTACATAAGCAGCTTGGTGGAGCTCAGATAAAGTGGCATTGCTGTCAGTCGCTCTAGGGGGTATCACCAACTTGGTATTTGGGCTTTGTATTGAAATGTGCTCACATATAACTATTACACAACACAACTGAATGATTGATTTAGGTTGCATTCACACTTTTACATGTGCCACATCAAAATGGGGACTAAACTGGAACTAAATCTAGAACTAAACCTGGTCCAGATCAAGACTGAACCAGGACTAGAACCAGACTAAGTCTCTAGCACTAAACTGGGCTCAAACCAGAAGCAAGCCAAGACCAAGTGTGAAGGCAATGGTTGCAATTAACAAAATCACAATGGCTACAGTTATAAAATCCCCAAGGGGTGAGTTAAGAATTTTGTTTAAAAACCTGCTAACTCCAACTTAGACCACTACATGTTATAAAATGCATGAGATTTTTCTTATATTGGTAGTTCATATTTCAATCTTCTCTTATGTGTTAATGCTCATGGATGAGTTTAAACATGCACTTATGCTACTGATTTAAAAAAGTGGTCAGTCTTTGTCAGATAAAAAGATGTTTTTTTCCAAGATCCCAATTAATTACACAATCACTTCCAGGCAATCTATTTATTCCAAAGTACAGCATGCCATCCCTAGAGGTACAGTTGTTAAGAAGGGGGAAAATGGTGTGACTATTGTATTTATAAATTGGAAATGACGTCAAGGTATCCAGCGCACCTGCCTGGTTGCTTTTTCTTACAAGGACAATATAAAGCAGCAGCTGTAACACGTGCAGACGTCACAGGAGGGAGAGCGCAGATTCACATGTCCTCAGCTGACTGTTAACAACAAAAAGGCAAAAAAATAAAAAAAAAACAGCATCCAAACTAGATCTGGCAACATTGAATAACTCAAGACGTTTCCAGCAAAGACTAGAAGCTTTCCACCTTCAAAACGCTTGACACAAAGGAGAAACACTGCAGCTGTGGCAACCCCCCCACTTGCATTAAAAATCAGAGCATCATTCCGCCTTTGGAATGGAACAGATGTGTCCTTTTGCTAGACAAAGAATCTGGAATTTGAACAACTGCAAAACCAGATGCACAGTAGACTAAAAAGAGGAGAGTTCTGGCTATTACTCAGATTACCATAGCGTTTTTGGGCAGTGGAATGTAATCTGACAAGCATCCAGGCTGGTCATGATGAACCCCCTTTGGTCCCTCCATCTGTCCTCTGCATTGGACAGTCCCTGGGCCATGGGCACGTTCTGGTATGTGACAATATGTTCCTTCATATTTAAGAGATAGCTGGTTGACTTGCAAATATAAAGTGTTTGATAATGGCAATGTTAAATCATGCGTAAAAGGTGTCAAAATGAAAAATCACAGCGATCCTATTCTGTTTACCTCAATGTCCAACACAATATGAAAAAAGATCGATATAAATAAGATTTTTTTTTATTTGGATTTAGATGTCATTAAATCGGTGTGATTGCGCAATAACTCACTAAAGCTAATTTAAATCGAATTATTTAAGCTTGATTATCATGCGTAAAAATATGAACCATCCGAGCGTATTGGCATCATTCCACTTAACATGCAGACAAAATATGTGACGTGGTCTCTGATCATTTATTTTATGTGTTTAGGAATTAGTCCTGTTTTTGTCTGGCGTGTTTTTATGACATACCAGCTCCATCGTCTGGCTCCAGGCCCGTGTCGGTGTCCAGTCCACACACAACAAAATAGTGGGCGAAACGGCACGACCCAGATCCCGCGGTGGTCGCTGTAGTTCCGTTCATCCTGGGAGGATAAAAGTGAGGTTGCAAGCTCCGTAAAGGACTAAAAACACCACTTGTTCATCGCTGTCAGGGCCCAGTTTGGTGGGGCTGTGCTCGGCGACTCTCTCCGGTCGGTGACTGAGCTCAGGATGTAGCGGTGCTGGCCATCTCGTTTAGCGCGAAGGGGAGGAGGCTCCGTGGGCGACAGAGAGGGAGGGAGAGGGAGACAAAGCACTACCATCAGAAGTCAACGTGAGCAATATTCATTCAGGCCTTCTCTCACCGGAAACATGGTCATATTTGGCTTGTTATAAAAGAGAAATACAATTAATTAATAACATTTTAAACAAACAAATAAAAACCCTGAATAAAAATAAAGAGGCACATGTTGTGGAGTGAAAGTCTTTACATAAAACTTAAAAATAAGTGTAAATGTTTCACATGGATAAATAATACTAATGTTCACATTTATTGAAGTGTTTTACATACCTTACATTTCTAAACCATGTTTACCACAGTATGCTTTTAGTACAGCATGTGGCTGGCTCCTCTGTCTACACCAGTGTAGATGCCATCATGTCTATTATTGTAGGCCTGCTCATCCATGTGACCAAGTAAATCCAAGTGAATGTAACATCTACTTCATATCAAGGTTTCTAACTAAGATATAAAATAATGTTTGACAGACTTGGAAAAAATATTGTCAGTTTTATTTAAAACCATATATTTACATTTCTATATGCAAATACTTCTCTAAAATATCAAACAAAAAATAAATATTGCCCAGCTGTAATGCCTGAGAAGGACAGCTTTTACATTCTAGTTGCAACACCAAAAAACATTTCAATCTGACAAACATCCTGTTCCAAGCTATTTCCTCAAACACATGATACAGGAGAATAAACAGGTATTTGAAATTCAACAGCTTGACCACATCTTTGATCTCACCTCAGGTTCTGGTAAATATTTTACAGTAAACATACTGGCTTTAGTATTTTGCTGTTAAAAATAAATGTATTCTTATTAAAAATTAAAGTACTTTATCCATACATCAAGAGTGAGTGTAGTACATTCTCAATATGATCACAAACAAAAATACAGAGGGATGGTCAGTTGCATCATGACTTACAAATTATAGTAATCCAGTATAAAATGGCAGTGCGCTTGGCCTTTAGGTAAACATGAGGTCTTTTAGACGACAGGTCAACATGTATGGGTACTGTCTAAAAACATATGAATTTAATTATGCTTATAAACATATCTTGCTTATAAACATAACTTACATTCCTATATTATACCTCCATAACGTAGCAACATTCTTTTCCATCCATCCAAACATTACATACGATAAAATATGTATTAACATTTTTGGAGAAGGTTTGAGTATTGATGAAATGCTACTTTTTTCTGTCTCCTGAAAGCATTAGTGCAATAATGGTTTTATTATGAGTTATTATAAATGGCATAAATGCATATAAATGCTCTGAATGAAACAAAGCAAATAACTATGGCCAAGTAGTTCCCTCTGAATTTTGTTAATCATGCCAAAAGATTCATTTTCATTTGTTGTTGTAACCTAAAAGGATTTTTCCAGTATATGATAATGTCATACTGTCATGCCCATGTTGTAACATCCCTAATATGTATGCATGAAAATTGATACAAGCCAATATAAATAGACCACGTGATTAACTCGACAAGTGATGAATGGAGAGGGTCTGTCTGTGGTGGCTTTGGCAAATACTTAAAAGCACAAGTAGTTCCTGGATTCAAACAAGTTCAGATGGCTGAGGCAGAAGTCTATGTTAACACTCGAGCTGCCTGGACCCTGACTTCCTCCTCAGGGTGTGACAGGAGAGGAAGCACTCTGCTATGGAGCTGGGACGACTCATCTAACATGAGCCGGAACAGACAGTCCTTCTTCTGCCTTAACTCAGCAGCCACCTGGGCCGAAGGCCGCCAAGCCTTAAGGTTCCCTGCAAACGTGAGGAGACGCACTAGCACTGCTGGAGCTGTCCTGGAGTCAAACAGAAGTAACACAGAGGCTGGAGCCTGAAACAACAAGTACATACATATGAGACTACTTTACACTAAAAATACCAAGTATTTTTAACACTGACAATATTTTTACCTGGACCTGAACAATGTCATCCATCATATCTGGATTAGAAGACAAATTTACTAGAACCTTCAAGGTCTGAACCTGGAAAAAGAGTTTTAAAAAGGTATTTAACTGTTAATTTAATTTAAAATCATCTTAAGGTTACATCACTTACCTGTAATGTCTCATTGCTCACAACAAACAGCGACAGTAAAAGTTTGATTGACTCCCTTAACAAGTGCTGGTGCTTGTCAGTGACTGAGAGGTTTGTCAGCAGTCTGAGTGCACACATCTGAAGTTCAGAATTCACTGGTGATGTTTCAATAAGCTCCAAAACTTTAGGTACATACACCTGAGAACAAGGTTATTACACAGTTAGTACAAGCTAATTTAGGCTGTGAAATGCATAATATCTTATAAAGGCGAAATACCGTTAGTTGCTCCTGGTTTTGAATGTTCATACTGAGATTATTTAAAGCAATTAATGACTGCACGCGCACATCTGCAGCAGGATCAGAAAGAAAACCAGCTATAATAGGAAGCCCCTCATATTCACGGATGAGATTCTGGAAAATAATTATAATAATAATGCAAAAACAGAATACAAAACCTGATGCCACAAAAATGTTTAAATATATCACCCAGACCATTTTACAGACTTATAATTCCATCATACCTGATTTACAGTGAAGGCAGAAGCATTCCCTAAAGTAAGTAGCATCCGGCATTTGTCATCTTGATTGTTGCTGGACTGTAAGCATGACAGCAGCATCTTTAGGTGCTTGGGCTCCAAGTGGCCAGCTAAAATATTGATGCAAGAATCCACACAACTCAGATTCAGAATTAAAAATAAGGTAGCCATCATAGAGGCTGCAAATAACACTGTAGCCTAAAGAAGATAATCATCAGTGATGCTTACCTGATGCAACATCCACAGTCTTGGAAGTAACAGGTCGTGCACAAACCACATCCAGTCCAGACACTTTTGCCAACAAGCTCCCAGGCTGAAGGCTCACTGTACTCACATTAGAGCTGTCAGTTCGTGTGCCTTTTCTGCTTTTCCTAAAGCTACCGCTGCTTATCAGTTTGTAAAGACCATAAGAAGCGCCTGCCCCAGCTACTATCCCAAGTAACGCCTTCATGTTGCCAAATCTGGGGGTAATGCTATCCCCCATGCTGCTATGAGCTAACAGTTAGCGTTAGCTACCGGGCTAAAAGTCTCCGCTCATCTGCGCCAGTAGAGACCTCCTTGTGGGCTATTATCTGCAATTTGTTAAGCGATACCATGGAAATCGCCGCTATAAACACGCCTCATTTGGAGAGCTTTGTTACTCTACCAGATCCAAGACAAGTTAGCTGACACCTGAGCGCAAGTGCGTTTTTCCGGTCAGCTGATCAGTCTGTGGCGGGGCCAAGAAACAACCCAGCCTGTTTTCATTGGAGATGAATAATGTAGAAACTAAGTTTTTCACATTTTTATTTGCGTTTGCAAATAATACACTTACATGAATAAATCGTGTTTTACCACAAAAGAATTCAACCCATGTCCAGCGCGGATCACCCCCTGACCTGTGGTGATCCAACCACGGGCCAAAGTGGATGTAATCTAGCAACGTCCAATCAAATATTAAAAATACCAACGCTAATGGAGTAGGCAGATGCAGTTGTAGCAAACTTGTTATATTAGTGCATAAATTCTAATTAAAAACAGACATATCAAACCGTAAATGACATGATGTAGTTAATGCGCTTTTCCCACCATCCACCAGGAGCCAGCAGGATGCGCCGAGTTTCACGGACGGACGCTTGGTGGCGCACTTTCACAACTTTTCTTTGACCTTCACTAGGAAATGATGATGGATCAGGCAGACCGCTGTGGGTTCGTAAGTTGCTCGTAAAAGTCCAAATTTACCTAACGTTAGGCCTAAAATAGCCTACATTTTTGAAACACTTTCAAGACAAGATAAGACATAGATAGGCAAACCTAAATTAATGTTGGCAACAATGAAACCTGCTTATTTTCCACACATGTCCTATGTTAAATTTAAATTTCATATGTTGTTGAAATATTATTGCCTTTGATCTAAGGATTTTTAATGAATGACACACCTAGATTAAATAACCTACATTTAATGGGACTTGTAATGTGAAAATACCATACAGAAACCACTTCTGTTTTATGATGTTTTGGGTTGTGGCTGTGCGTGGCTTTTCAGGCTGATGGGAGTTTTGAGGGCATTGCTCTTCTCTTATGTCTAAGTCAGCTATGAAACACGTGGCTTTGTGGTCATGTGGTGAGTTAGTCTACTGCTTGTGCTAGTAATAAGTCATTGTCACTTCACCACACTAATTTTTTCCTTTCTGCAAAACGTGTATATTGTTTGCTGTAACACGAATTATGCAAATCAGATTCCAATCAAACAAATAGGCTACATTGTTTATGTTCACCCACCTGTGGCTTGGCATATCTGTATTAACTTGACATAGATGACTTGTTGGCTTTTCCATTGGAACAGATGCAGCAGTAATGCCTTTATAAAGGCAGGATTCAGAGGACTGAGGACTTGGATGGTTGGTGTGTATGGGAAAGTTTGGAGAACGGTTTTCACTTGACATTTGGAGGTTGGGACCCTCTTCCAACTGTACTATACAATTTTTCCATTTGTCATTTTGTTTTATGCTGAAGTAATTAGCCTACCATTATAAAATTATTTTTGTGCACTTTTCAAATTTTACATAGATGCAGATTGCAGCTTTTGGAAATTGAAGCCAGATTAATTTAACTATTCAGTTTTAGCTGCAGGTGTTCATATAAGACCTAGAAGGGTGATGTTTTCTCCATGGTATGTATTAATGAAGAGGAGGGGGCATTGAAAATGTCATGCTCCACATGTGTAGGTTTAGTTTATGTTGTCATACTTCATGGCAGTTTCTTCTTTATTGTGTCAAGGCCAAGGTTGGTATTTAAAGATGCTCCAGATTGAGGCCAATCTAAACCATATGGAGAGTGACCTAATTAGGATACATATAGAGAATAGGGGTGTGCTGAAATATTGATATATAATACTTAATCTGTTGATAAAATATTAATATCACAGGTTGCTGTATCGATATATTGTCATTTAAATGCTTAGAGAAAGCGAACAACATATTTATTTAATGCAGGTGGTGGCACATTCACTGTTTTGATTATTAAAAAAAAAAAAAGAACATGTAATTAAAACTGTGGGTGAGTATTTTTTCTTGTTTTTTTATATAACTGCCATGTTGTTTAAATTGTATACATCATAAAAATGTCATCAAATGAGCAACATGGTCATTCTGTTTGTAACATTTGGAACATTTCAGTCTGAGCCCAGAAGACTGTGGGCAGCTGCTGTTTTGGAAGTTATACACACACAGGTGGTGGATTCAGTCAGCTCTGTGTATGATGATGGCTAAAATAGCTGTTCCGTTCACATCTTTTAACAATGAAAAATGCAAAACATCTGCCTTTATTTACCATTGAATATCTACTCTTCAAAACCTTTAATTTAAAGGTGCACTATGTAACCCATAGTTGACTAAAGAAAATCTTGGTTGACTAAAGACATGCCCTGTATCAATTAGTCAACTAAAAAGGGTGCATGGCAAAAGCTCTCAAAACTATTACATATCTGTATGTATCTGACCCAACCACTCACACTCGCAAGACTACAATCCTGCATGAGAGTTTATGCAAAAACAACATATGCAGAAAAAAGTACTATGAAACAATTAACTTACAGTGTCAATATGCTTATATAAAGACAGATTAAACTTGTGAATCATGAGTTTAATCTGCCTTTTTTCATAGAAATACCAAAAATAAAAACAAATCTTCAGCTAACTCACTCTCTGTTTTGTCTCTCATAAATCCTTATAATCTAAATAAAATGACTAAAGGACTATAGCCTTAATTGTTTTGCGTAGAAGGTTCCACAGCATGGCATTAAACTTATAAACATCCATGGAGGCAGGCAGAATATGCTACCAGGTTATATCTGTGGAGAGGTGACCAACCTCACAGCAAGAATGCTTGCTAGATAGATTCTTTGAACCTACTGTGAAATGTTCTAGGCAAAGGAATAACATCTCCAAGGTGACTGTAACAAACACTCCACAAGAAAAGTTTCATAGTGCTGCTTTAACTTCTCTTTTTATTGTACATGAAATGGGAGCCTTGTCAATGAAAGTCCAGCATGTTTCTCCGCGTCAGTCTTCCTAAGTGCGTGTGCTTAAAGGTTATCCTAGCTCCTAGATCAAATTCCACCTCTTTTGTCACTGCAGACTCCTGTGTCACCGGCTCATCCAAGGTATCCACACACAACCCCACGCAACCAATAAGACAGCATTTCATATTTTCCACTGTTATAGAATAGACGTGAAGTGCTCATTTAATTTTTCATTGAATTAATTATAAGAGGTGTGTGTTGCAGGGTTGACAGCGCAGGATAGCTTACAATGAGCAACAAAGAGAAGAATGTCCCTCCACGAACTTTCAAATGGTGTACATGGGTGACATGGCTGGAAAGCAAGCAGCTTGGTAAGTACTAAAATTTCTATTTCACTTTGTACTTAGACATGACAAACAAAACACGCTTGTTTTCAAGTATTTCAAAGGAGGCTCAGGTCTACAGAGGTGCATTGCAACCTCAGTTAAAAATGTTTGCACCCTCATTTCAGGCACCTAAAGTAATGCCACTTAATGGAAGCGTATTATGTTTGCACCCCTTTCAAACTTCGAATGAACTCTAAGTCAGTTTGGTCTGCACCCAGGCCTATTTTCAAGTCATTACTCTCAATAGTTGTCTTGTTTATGCTCACTGGTATGACTTATCTTGTCTCGTGGTGATCTTCCTAAAGGTTGATGCATAAAAATCCATCAAAAAATAATATGCAGTAGCTTTAGGACCTAATAACTCCTACAGTGTTCAATCAGTGGACACATATGTTTAGTATTAGGCAAGAAAACATTTGGTAAATGTGGTTCTATTTTCAGATATTTCAGATATTTTGCAATTAGATATTTTTCCCAAATCGTTCAGCTCTATGCCATACATAATATACTTAGTGCCTAGGACCAGATTCTTGCTGCATTTAAATTACTTGCTTATGTTTGGCTTTAACCAAAGAGTCTTGCTTAATAATGCACAAACCAAACAGTCATGTGGAAAGTACCATCTTTTTCGTGTTTTGTTTATCAGTTCAATTTTCAGGAGACACTTGGTGAAATGAGCAGTGAACCCCAATGTGATAAAGATGTTTTCTCTAAGCTGCCCAGCTGTCTCTCACGGAAGGTACATCTTCTTCATTATACAATCGTTTGGCTCTGCTGCTTTTTATTTTCCATACTGAGAATGAGGGAGCTCCACTTCCCAATCCCCTGTGCCGTCCGGGTGAGATCATAGCTATTGCATAACCCAAAAAAGAACTTTGGTGTAAACATCCTCCCACGAGCTTTGACGCTGCTACAGTCATTACGATCATTCATTATTAGGTGTTTGTGTTGAAATTACTACACATTGTGATTTTTTTTTTTTACACAAACATGATGTAACTATGGCTTTTTGTGGTTTGAACACAACTGAAAGTTTAAACAAGTTTATACTAGCTGACGCTCAGTTTGAGTTTTAGCTCTGCTACTAAAATATTGCATTAGTTGTTATGTTATGATAAGCACCTAATAAATAAAGCCACTGCATGACTATGTTTGGACAAAAGCAAGGGATGTGAATGCACTGAGATCAGACTCAGACGTCACACAACACTGGCACTCAAAACTCTGCCTTAATAAGACTTGTGTAATAAATGTAACTATAATATTTGAAATTTGAAGTTTTATGGGATACAAATAGAAGCTTTAGAAGCCAACTGTGTTCTAAGTAAGTTCAACACATGACAAATAATAGCCCCATAAATCCGATTTATTAAATACAAATAACTTTTACTGTAGGAGCTGCTGAGTTTTCCTAAAATGTTGATGTACACACACTAGACTTCTGAAAGACAAATATTGGTCTCAGAATGGCTGCATGGTTATTTTGGTAGTCCCAACCTGAAAAGTTTGGGAACCTCTTATTTAATGTTTCAAACTTATTTCTCAAAATATAAGTTGACAACACTAGAATGAAATTTCTGATCTATATCGTAATTTGCATTTCATGACCATTTTCCAGATTTTTAGATTTTTGCGCTTACGAGACTGGTTGAATTGTGCCGAGGTGTGCAGCTCATGGAAACATCTAATTCAGTCAAGTGCACTGTGGAGTCAGGTGAGTAATTACATCACTAGTACTATTTCAAGTGTCTAGTGATGGGTTTGGTTTTCTATGTAGTATTTCATTTATGGCAATAATAAAGTAAGGTCATAGTGCACAGTGTTTGAGTGTTTTAGTAAATGGGCATTTATATTTGGTTGTGTTAGATCGATTTCTCCAGCGAGAAGGAGTGGATCACGAATGCTGAGGTGAAGCAGATTTTGCAGATGTATCGTCCTTTTGTAGTTCACCTGAACCTGCGCGGCTGCACCTTCCTCACTTGGCCCAGCATCAAGTGTGTCAGTGAGTATCCAGCTTTGTGATCAGAAACAGACGAGCATGTTCTGGGTTGTATTTTATCTTTTTTATCAATGAAAATATACAGAGTTCATCTGATACAGACATTTATACAGTGATGTTAAAAACCGAAAGAGGCAGGGGAAGCCTTGAGATTGTAGGTCACTCTGCAGTGATCAGGACAGTCTAAAGATCTCATATTTCTGTGGCACTCTCAGATGACTGGGCTCCAGCTCCTCCTCTAGCTCTGCCTGCAGCTCCAGAGGGGTGTTCCACAGCTCGGGGTCAGTCTGATCCGCGTTGGGACGGTTGTACGGCCGCTCTTTGGGACAGCCTCTGTTGTAGTTGTTGACATACTCCTCTACTCTCTCCCCTGTGTACTCAGGAGGGGAGCGGCACAACAGCCCCGAGTACCTGACTGCCGGGTGCAGACGAAGCCAGTACACCATGTAGTGGATGCTGTGGGGAGAGCACAGAATGCAGAGGTTATGTTCATGTTTGATACAGAGCTTAGTGTTATTCTCTTCAGCCCTAAATAACTTAACTTGGAATTTTATTCAATGACACAATCATCATTGTTGTATTGGTATATAGGTAATTGAGCATCTCGATAATGACATGTGGCCCCAATCCCCAATACAGTGGTTTAAATATTTGTATTTCTTTCAGAAATAGGATCCCCCAGCCATCTGAAAATTAATACATCCTCAAATTACTAAATTTATTTCAATATTGTTTGTACTATCAGTTGTGTATTGTCAACTGTTTTGCAGGCTCACAAACAAACTGCCTATTTACAAGCCTCTCACAGAACTCTCAGAGAACATAAAAATAAGTACCATACTTAGTGAGGATGACCTACCTATAGTCACACATCCAGGGGTTTCCTCCGAGCTTCAGCTGTGACAGAAAGTACAAGTCTTCCAGAACCCCATACTGAACAAAATGTAGAAGGTTGTTGGAAAGGTCCAGCTCACGTAAGTGCAATAACCCAGTCAGGGAAGCTTGGAGGCACAGACAAAAATATATTACCTCACTGCAACAATTACATTTCACATATTTATACTGCTGTAAGTTGCCTTGTAAAGTCTAGACAGTATGTTTAGTAGCCCCATGTGCCTAAATTATATTTACTCATTACCTAGTCATTTATCAACTTGCTCCCTGTACAAATACACATAATATTGTATATACAGAGAATGGCAAAATGTCTGCTGTGTCAAGGAAAAATTGGAAACAGAAGTTACGGTTGCGTAACATGTTTTAAACGATTGGGTTGTCCACCTGTTATCCATCAAAAAAAGCAAACAACTATGCGTGTTCAGTTCCCTCTCTAAGGACGTGTTACAGTAAAACATGACTCATACATTACTGAAATAGTACAAGTACCTGTGTCAAGATGCTCCATGTTGTTGCTGCTGAGGTTGAGGATTTTGAGGTTCTTTGCGCCCTGGAATTCTTTGGCTTTGAGATGACGGATGGCGTTGTGAGAAAGATCCAAGTGAACCACATCATCTGGGATACCCGTGGGCACTTCTGTTAGACCTAAACATGACCAAAATCTTTAGTCAGATGCATTTCAAATAGATGTATCAAGATAGTGCAAATATGGATAAGATAGTAACTGAAGACATGGTTTGAACCCGCCTGTAGCAAAGGTGTCAGGCTCTTTACCTTTGTTTCTGCAGTCCATGCGCACCTGGGGGAAGAGGTACGTATGGCACACTTGTGTGGCGTCTGGTTTAAGGCGGATGCCGCTGGGCTCCAGAGGAGAGGTGGAGGGGCGAGTGCCTTCATCATTAGGAGGGAGCTCTTTGCACAGCTGCTCCACATCCAATTGCTTCAACTTTCTGCCTTTGAGCCAAACGGGTTCTTCACACCTGTCCAAATTATAACAGCGATATTATAAAACCAGTATAAAGCCAAAATCAGTTTTAGATTGATTGATAAATAGATAGATACTGAAGAAAAGAATTGTGTATATTGTTAAAAAACAGGAACAGTTTCAGAAAACATTTTCTGACTGGTGTAGTCAATGAAACATACCCAGTCGTATCCATATTGCCACCATACTATAGTTGAATGTAGCTACTCACGTGGCATGATTTCCCAGGTTGCGGTTGCTGGGCACCTGCAGTGTGCGTATGAGACTGTCCATGGCACACTGGCAGTTCCATGGGTTATCATACATGCGCATGTATCGGAGGTTAGGCATGGGGATGATGGTCTCCTCACTCAGCGTGCTCAGACGGTTGTGCTGCAGCAGTAGTGTGGTGAGGCGGGTCAGCCCTTGGAAGGCCCCCTCCTCCACCAGGGAGATCTCATTCTGCTGGAGGTCCAGACTGGTAAGGCCCTCATAGCCAGTGAAGACCCCATTACGGAGGACTTTGATTCGGTTGCGTGCTAGAAGGAGGTGTTTAGGCTCTTTGGACCAGGCCTGGGAGGAGGGGATGGTGTTGAGGTGTCTCTCCTGGCAGTCGATGAAGACCTCTCCAGATTCTGTAGACTCAGCACAGTTAGGTGCCACTAGTTTGGATGTATCTGACCTGCTGTGACGTCCAGCGCCCCGTACCCTGACATGCACAAAAAGACACAATGTAATAAATGATCATGCTTTATCCCCAAATAGGTTGTGTTCATGATTTCACACAGATTAAGAGTGGGGTCATGGGTACTCAAGGCAGACTTGAATTGCTGTTACTATAAAAATACCCAAATTGGCACAAAGTCTTCAATCTGCATCAATTAACAAAAATTGAATTATTTTCTGTTTAACTAAATTGGCCAACTTGTGGGCCTAAATTCAACAATACATACCTATCAAAATAAGAGAACCTTTATTCCTTAAATGGGAACATTTCATTGTTGCAACACAAAGTGTAAATAGAGTGCAGAAGAATGACAATATGCAGTCAAAAAGCAAGATGAATATACTATTTCAAAATATATTTAAATCCAGCTGTTAAACTAGAATATTAATATATACTTTGAATAAATATAAAATACAAATTGGAGTACAAATTATGCTAATAAAATACAATAATATGTGCAAGTAGCGTAAAACTTCAAGGCTACAAAAATGTATGTAGAATAATGGCTATGACTGTAGTTATGTGCTGTACAGCATAATAGTAATAACGGAGCCTATAGGTATCAAGTTGCAATTAATGAGCATTAAAGGTATTGAGGTAAACTTAAAACATGCCCTTACCTTGAGAGCTTGTGTCTGGCCCCTTTCAGACCCCGCCCCTTGTTCTGCTTCTTGGCCTGGGTGGATGGGAGTATCACGAGTAACAGCGTAACCAGGAGGAGTGAGCAGGCCAGCCGCATTTTGAACCCGGGGCAGATGGTCCCAATGAAGACCGGAACTTTAAGATGAAAGTCTGAAAAGAAAAAAGACAGGAGCCATAAGTCATAGGAGATACGTTTGAGGAAAAATACAAGACAGATGTTTTTTCGCTGTACAAGAAGTGCAAAATTAAATCTTATGTAAGAAGTTTGAGCATGTCATGAATCAGGAAGACAGAAGAGTTTTACTACTGAGAATTGATAACAAGACCATACAAATTGTCAGCATAAATTCAACCAGACTGTATTTTATTTCAAGCTATTCACTTAAAGATGTACCATTTAACATTTTCTGATGAAGGGTCCACCATCAGAAAATGGTTCCACAGTATGGCATTAGACAAATATAGATTGCCATGGAGATAAGAAGGTGACACCACCAGGCCATTTTACAGGTCAGATCTGTTTAATGCTTTATTAGCAAAAAATAAATAAAATAAAATCACTGTAAGTGAATAAATTATAAGCTTTATGGCATACCGTGTAACATTCCAGGCAAAGCAATAACCTCTCCATGGAGACAAGCAGGTAGCATACCCTCCAGCAGAAAAGTGACATAGTGCACCTTTAATTACACCCTTCCCTCCCTCTTCCTGTCATTTCAACTCCAGTATTTTCCGTAACAAATCCATCATTACCTCACTTAATCTCACTGTGTCATCTGCACCTGCAGGGTCTAAGCCGTTTAGCTATTCAATAAACCTTACTATTTTAGATTGAAAATTTGTTTTTTTGTTTGATTTTTTTAGGTGAATGCCGAAATCTCCAGGAACTCAACTTGTCAGAGTGCTCAAACATTACAGTAAGTTCTTGCGTGCAAATGTAAATAGCTTGTAAACTTGGATTCTAACCTTTTCTTTCTTATATTTCTCCAGGATGTGATGCTCCAAAAACTTACCAAAGGCTGCCCCAGCCTGCTCTATTTGAACCTCTCTGCCACTAATATCACGAACCAAGCACTGAGAGAACTGTCGAGGTAGTCTTGCTTCTTACTCACATCATCACAATTTTTCCTTTCATTTTATTGGCCCTATACTAGCTCCCTTCATTCCCACATGTACCAATATGCCTTCTCTTCCCCCTTCCCTGTCATGCCCGAAAGCCTTTTGGCCTGTGCTGAAAATGATGGAGCAAAACAGATGTGGCTCTTATTATAATACCAGGACAGCGCAATTAGTGTGCTGACAGATTTATTAAGATACAATTAGCATACTTAGGTTTTATAGCCTTTTGAGCTACAAATTAAACAAAATCTTTTTACAAATTTTGTGTTTTAGCACATCTAAAATTGGTCAGTATCAGTTGGTGTTTTTACTACACCTAAGAATTAAATTTTTTGTTTACCAAATTATGAATAGATAGATATATGTGTAGTATATGTAGTAAAAGTTTTACCATCTTGCACAAGCATAGTGTTGTTGTGCCCCTGAGCAATACACTACACCACTACACTCATATTGAATTGTCCAGAAAAACTGGAAAGAAAAAAAAAAAAAGAAATCCACAAAATAAACAAATATATATATAAATAATAACAAAAGTGAAAAACATTTGCACAAGATAGAAAAATAATAATTGAAATGATTGAAAATTGAAATTTTAAAAGCATTTCTTTTCACAGAAACTGCTTAAACCTCCAGTATCTCAGCGTGGCTTACTGCTCCAGATTCACAGATCAGGGATTTCTGTACCTCACAACTGGACGCGGATGTCGCAATCTGGTCCACCTCAACGTATCCGGCTGCACTCAGGTCAGTCCAAGGGTAGTCCCACAATGCACTTGGCTTCAGATAGTCACAGTCCCTCCTCTGTGCTTCCTTCAAGTCTGCCTGGATTCTTCTGAACAGCGAAGTCTATGGGCTGAGTTTATCAAGCTGAGACCCACCCACTCCTCCATGTGTCCATAACATAACACAGCACACATGCACGCCAACTCAAAAGACGTACACTGCTGGGAATGTGCGTTAGTCCTGTTCCAGATGTATGGCTCCAGTTTTTGTGGCTTTTTCTTTGACGATGCGGGAATAGAGCCAGTAGAGTGATTCAAATTCCACTGCACACTCATTCTCCTCTCGTTCTAGATGTCAGTAAATGCATTCAGGTACATCTCTGCTGGATGCCCCACCATCAAAGAAATAGTGATCAATGACATGCCCACGCTGTCAGATAGCTGTGTCATGGTAAGTTTGGTTTGAAAACTTAAGTAATATAATTATTACATATTAATATACTCATAGTGAAATATTTGTGATGTGTCATCCCAGGCTCTTTTGTCTAGATGTCACTGTCTCTCTGCCATTTCTCTATTGGATTCACCCAATCTTTCCGACTTAGCGTTTAAAGCCATTGCAGAAGTGGCCAAACTGAGATCATTGTATATAGAGGGTAAGACAGATTTTCACATACATAACAAAGAGATTGTATCATCTTCATTGTATTTGTATCAAAAAGAAAAACAGACTGCATACCACTACCAAGACGCATCTTGATATAGTATCATTAGAATGGACAGTTTATTGGCTAGATAAACAATTAGAAGTTGGAGACCTCCAGGAGAGTTGCACTGTATATGTTCTAAAGTTCTACTGAACCGCACAGGAGCGTATTATTCATGCATTTCTGATCTTTTCTTAGCAAAAATGCTTATTAAGGCAATATTCAAGTAGTATGGCTTTTTCAGTGCTGCTCTACACTGTAGTTGTAGCTATCATTGGAAATATATTGGTCATTCAGGTATTGTGTTTGTTGTAGGTAATAACCAGCTGACCGATGTGGGCTGGAAGGCCCTTTGCAGCAGCTCCGTGGGCCTGCGCAGACTCCATGCTGCAGAGTGCACCAGACTGAACAATGTCAGTGTGAAATCTATGGGAACCCTCAGACACCTGCAGTACCTCGACATCTCCATGTGCAAGTGTGTGTGTGTGTGTGACTCTTTGGTACTGGTCTTTTTAGACAGGACCTTTTACCTTACATAAAGTATCTTCTCTTGTCTCTTTTAGTGTGGGCAATGTAGGGATCAAACACCTAACTGATGGTTTGTCAGCACCCAAATTACGAGAGTTGAATATAAGTTACTGCTGTCGCATCACTGATACAGCCGTGCGAAGGATAGCGCTACGGTATGTAGGCATCAATGATGCATAAAACACAAGACATACTCAACATTACAAACTTTTACCCAAAAAATGCAAAAAATACTTTGACAGAAATATAAAAACTCTTCAAATGCCTCACATTTGTAATGCACAATTTGCAATCTTTTATTTATTTGACAATTATCATTGCCACCAAATAAGTAACTGATGTCTACACACTTAAGGCTTTTAGCCACAAGCTTTTTTAACCAGCACTGTTGCTGGTTAAAAAAGGTGTTTCTAAAAAAGTTAAATAGTAAAGGCATAGATAAGAATACACACACACAAAGAACTGACCATATCTGTCCACTCTATATCCCAGGGCAGTTAAGTCACTGTGGATTTTCCATAAGACAGTTTTTCCATTTTTGTGGAGAAACTGAGCTCCAGTGGCAAAGATTTCCACAAGTGTGAAGCTTTCACTGAGAACGCTGACTGACCCAAAGCCTCAAATAAAATATGCCTTTTCAAAACCTTGAAAACTTTTTTAAACTTTCGTTAGAATGCATTACTTATATGAACTAAAAAATCCATGTCTCGCTCTTTGTTTTATGCTTTACTTAATCTGTGTGCATGTCGATGCTCAGACTGAGTAGGCTGTACCATCTAAACCTGAGTTACTGTGGAGGGCTGAGTGACAAAGCCCTGGAGTTCCTCAGTGACAGTTCCATCCGCTCACTGGACATCAGTGGCTGCAGTGTCCAGGACCAGGTGTGTGTCAGGACTGTTCAAATGACAATATCTCATGTCTATTATCAACACTCTGTATGGTGTGCTTTCCAGGGGCTTGCTGCTTTGGAGAGGGTCCACTTGAGAAAGATAGTCTTGGCTGAATGCATCTTTGTCACTGACATTGGCATTGAGGTATGCCATAATTAAAAACAACTGAGTTGTTTTATGAACTAGGTTATCTGGGTTAATCCTCTGCTGATTGGTTTTCTAGAAATACAGTTTCAAATTATCTCTGATAACCAAGAAATATTACCAACATATGACAATAAATTATTTAAATCATGAAGAACCAGATAACGTGTTTTAATATTGTGTGTTTGATGCAAGAATCTCTGCAAGAATGTAAAATATTTGGAGGACGTGGACATATCACATTGTGCAGCTCTGACTGACCGGGCCATTAGAACACTGTCCTTCTTCTGTAGAGGCCTTACTGCACTCAAGATGGCAGCTTGCATCAAGGTATGGAATTCATGTATTTAAATGTAAAGAAAGACTGGTGTGTCATGAAGGTGCAATACTGTAAATGACTCTAAATACTGTAAGTGTAGGCACAGGCTGTGTGAGATGCAATGAATAGTTCATTAATTGATGTGGCTGGGGAGGTTGACTATTTTGTTGCTGCGGTGGAGGTTAAAGAGAGATATGTTTTAAGAGATGATTGATTTCAGAAGACAAGGACGCACAGTAGACAAGCGGCAAAAACAATGGATAGAAATAGCCTTCCATGCATTGAACATTTGTGTGTATTTCTGCTTTAGATGACAGATATGGGCATCCACTACTTGACAACAGGAGCTCCGTACCTGAGGCAGCTGGATGTGAGTGGCTGTGTTAATTTGACCGATCGCACTGTGCGCCACTTAGAGAAAATATGTCCTCCTCTATGCTCTGTTTCCATGGCCTGCTGTAGCGGCATCTCCAAGTAAGATCAACACAAGAGTCTAGGTGAAGTGCTAAAATAAAATGAATATTGTAAACGACTATAGTTCTTGTGTTACAGGTTGGCGGCGTTAAAGCTAGAGTCATATATGGATCATTTGGAGCATAACAATGATGAACCATGTGACTGGTTGATTGTCAAAGTGCCGACGTCCATGGCTAGCCCGGTAAAGACTGAGGGGACAGGGGAAGAGGAGAGCTCGCTACGGAAAAGAGCAGCAAGTACATGAGATTATCTGGATTCTTTGGGGATACTTGATACTTAAAAAATTTGACTTTAACAGAATCTCTGACATTGCGTATTAATAAGCTACATTTTATATTCAATAACTGTATAGAATATATTGTCACAGGCACTGGAATACAGCTGAAAGATATGTACAGTAGATAATACAATTTTAGTTTTAGTTCAATTTTCTTTAACATACATCTATAAAAGCTGCAATAAAGGCATTATAATTTAACTTTATTAGTCAAAATGTTGATTTATTTCAAACTGGTTTGTTATTTTTTATTTTATTATGAGACTAAATGTGTGTCTTCAGTTGAAACAGCAAATTTACCAGTCATGACAAAAGCAATACCAAACACATGATGAATCAAAGTACATCAGTTTAGTTCTAATTGATCCAAGCTGTGGGCCCATTTTACTGTTTACCATAACTGTGGTTTGGCTATGTTCCTGGTGTTTTCTGCTTCATGAGAAACACCCTCTGGGCTGACGACAAATGCTCCACACTGTTCGTATTGCACCCCAGAGACCAAAACATATGTAGATTAGACCTGCTTATAGAGTTAATCTTATCTTATCTCCTATTTTAGATGTCCATTTTCTACACTGTGGAGACCTTCTTAAGGCTAACCAAACGAACTGACCAAAACCAAGTACACAAATGTGTAAAAAATATATGAAGTTCAATCAGCAACTACATCCGGTTTAAGCTGGAATTTTTACATATAGAAATTTGTCTCACCTTTTGTTGCTTTGCAATTAAATGTCTTAAAAGATTTAAATTAAAATTTGTATTGATATTTCAGTGGAGAAGAAATTATATACATACAACACAATATTTTTTTTATTTATTTAGCTTTTAAAATGATTGAGATGTGCCTTGTAACATCTTTGATGGAGGATCCACTACCTGCTAGTCTCCATAAAGATGCTATTTCAACTGAAATGTTCACCAGATGGCATTAACCTTACCTATCACCTTGAAGAAGAGCAGGGGATGCCATGAGGCTAAGTTCATTTTTGTGGAGACGCAACAGTTCCTATAAATGCATATTTTTGATTGTGGAACATCCCACACAAAGCAATAACATCTCCTTGGAGAAAAGCAAGTGGCAAACCCATACCACAAAGGTTTCACAGTGCGCATTGCAATTCCATTTGACATAAAATCCAAATGCTAAAATCTTACTTTAGTTACTTGTAAAGAAAAAGAGCACAATGTGTCAAGAACAGCAAGTACAAAGTTATATTTCCGTAAACAACTGTGTACCTGTCAAGCAGCATCACATTTTATTCTAATAATCATTTCCACGTGGGCTCATTAGAGCTGTGAGAATGACTCATTTCTTCTCTCTACACTTTGAAAGCACGTTGTTGTTCTGTTTCAGTATCTGCCTCCTGGGCTCTTACTGCCTTTTTACTACAAGTGAATATATGTGGATCTAAAACCAACATTACACTAGTGATTAATCAGAACCAAATGAGAGCCTTGTATTTTATTTGCTTGCTCATTTTGGACTGAGATGGTGTAAACTATTATGTGGATTCTTGCTAGTGCCAATTTAATAATGTAATGTTTGCAATAATGATAGGTGGGTTCCCAGAAGTAAACCACAAATCTATAATTAAGAGATAAAAATGCTGACATATATTATTAATGCATTCAGACAACAAGTGCTAGATACATTTTAGAGGGTTTTATGTAAATTAAACATCAAATACCAATATCTTAGCTTGGGTATTATTTGCCATTCATTACGTTCGAACTGCATAAATAATTATATATTGTCAAAATCATGGCGCATGCATGATTCTTGTCCACGCTGTTGCTGCCCCCTAATGACCGAAGACAAAACTACAGCATAGATAAAGTTTATTAGTAGTAGACAGAATATCAACATTTGACCGGTATCTTGCATACAAAAAATAAATAACACTTTAACATTAACAGCATAAATATTAAGTGATTATTTTTGCACTCACCATTGCGTTTGTTATTGTCACAGCTAATGGAAATATTTTGGTGTGATAATCAGTGTAAGTTGTTGCCATCTGTTCTTTATAGGTCCTATTACTCTTGTGAGCTTTAAGCTTTGTTAGAATGTTGTTACCTCACCAAAAACATACCCCAAGCTATGTTTTGCTTCATTCATATGTGTTTGAGTAACCCTTTCATTTATTTTTATTTTCTAGTCTGTCTACATTATTATCCAAATGATTTTAGCGAAGAGGTGTGGAGTATAAAAACACAGTGAAACATTTCCTGTATTACCACATGATATCTCAAGGTGCAACAAAGAGTTTTCAGACCGAGAGAAGAACATAGCCTAAATATGCAGGATTTGTGTGTTTAACATGTGTGAATGAACCAAAACACAACTCCAGGTAGGTTTTTGATAAGAATACAACATTATAACATAGATCAAAAAATAGCGTAATATGGGCCCTTTAAGCAATAACATACATTTGGAGTATCAAGACTTTGATACATATTAAGAGAAATCTCACCTTTCTCATATTTACATACAGTCATTTTGTTTGATCAGCTTCTCAGTTTAAGGGACTCAAACCAGCTTTGTGTCTTCAGTGCGACAGAGCCTGTTTTGGTCTGAGCATTGAGGTGGGGCTGGTCCATTTGAGACTCCCCATTTACAAAACCTGGGAAAAAAGACACAAATCAAAATGATAATTCAAACATATAATTGCCAAAATACATAGAATTCGGATGGTAAAAAAGCAATAAAGGGTTCTATATACATGTGACAATCAAGAAAGAAGTTCACACAGATACATGATTTATTTATGGGATTGCACTTTTTGTATATTTTGCCATCTGTCCTATCCAATGTGTAAAAATTTTAGCTTTTAGGATTAGTTTGTTTTAGAAAAGCCAGTGTTTTAGGTGGAGAATGCTTTTATATTCCTAGCCCTATTATACTTCTTACCCATAACTGTGGTCTGGTCTGGACCCTCATGCTTTCCTGTTTCATGAAACACCACCTCTGGGCTGATGTCCACAGACGCTCCACACAGTTCCACCCCTGCTCTTAAAGTGGAGGGGACCCGCACACACACAGCTCCTATGGCACGCAACAGGTTACAATGATATATTAGAATTTAATGATGCATAAAGTTCAGAGGGAGGGCAAAGAGGGTAATACAAATCTATGGGCGAGGCGCTGATAGTGTAGGAAAGGCCATAAAATTGTTATATTAATCTTTTATAGTGACAGGATGGGTAATTATATCATATTAAACATGACTGTAATATACACATTTAGGGTGTGGTCACACTTGTCCTGGTTTGAGTTTGATTACAGACTATTTTGGTCCAGTTCTAGTACTGGTTTAGTCCCAGTTTTGATGTGGTGTGTGGTGAGTGTTAAAGCAAAGCCTACCTTGTTCACTAAAGACATGTGCAGAGCCACCATCTCCTACGTATAGGTCTATGTCTCCACTGTGAGAGGACACCTGCATGAAGCTATTTGAACCATCTGTACAAAAGAGGCATTTCCTTTAACCTTGTGTATTATTCATATACTGTGAGGATATGGATCACACTTACCTATGATCGTATCCCCAGACTCATTTTTCACTGTGGCATTTCCTGTTTACAGTCAAACATAAATATTTATAATAAAAAGTATTTTTGGTGGCATTTGATCTTGATCTATTGTTTATGACAGTGATTTAATATAAAATCACTCTCTCAACATTTGCTTTGAAATATATTACTTTAGCTTATGATGCCAATACAGTATTTGTTGCTACTTACTTTTCTACTATCCATCATCAACATCAACTCACCATGCACATGTCCCAGTTCTATTTTCCCTGTATGGGACGAGATGCTGCTGGACTCTGCATAGATGGCCTTCACCTTCAGAGAGCCATGTTCAGTGGACACATTCATAGTAGTACCCTGGAGTTTTTTCACATCCACCACCTGTAAATCCAAACACAGCAGTAAGGTACATGTTATGTATAAAAACAAAAGTTCTGTCATTTCTAACAGTTAAAAGCCTCTGATTAATATGGGTAGAGAAATCGTGTTGCTTTGGAGTGGTGATATTTAAAATGTAGACCTATACTGCCATCTACTGACAAAAGATGAAAACATAACCATGACTTTACACTTTCTCCACTGGAGACGATGTCCACGTTTCCATGGATAGTACCAAGACCAGTGATGCATCCTCCAGAAGACCTCACTTCAACATGGTGGCCCTATACATACAACAGTAATGTGCATTAATAGAACTAGTACCAAACTGATATAATGGTTACTTGGCTGATGCAGATACCGATTAGATCAGTGATTCTCAAAATCTGGGGTCCCCCCAAGATTTTGAACACTACCATGTCTTATGATCAACCAAATATATAATGTTTTGAAACAAGGGCACCAATTAAGTAAATACTATGAGATTTTTTTTTTCATCCAAACTCGGTTATAAACATGGTTTGAACTTCTGAATTTTATTGTAATGTCATTGTGGGTGCCGATAAGGGGTCCTTGGTCTCAAAAGGTTTAAGAACCCCTGGATTAAATTACCATTTAAAATACATACTTTTAGGCCAATGTGTAGGGCAGATTTTGACTATTTCCCTCAAATTGCTATTTTAATTTACTAAAAACTCAGTCACAGCCTTTTTTTACCTGCTGTGTGGAGTTATCTCTTTGTATTAAACTGTTAAAATAAGGCTTTGTGTGTATTCTTTGGGCAGCAGGCCGGCCATCTCTAGTGGTTATTACTATTTAGGAAAGGAGAACAATATTGCATTCTTACTTTGACAGAGTGGAGTGTGCAGTTTCCCTCTTGTGTGGTCACTTTGCAGATATCACACTCCATTTTACTGATGCGCACATGACCTCGTCCCTGAGTGGTGATGAAAAGATCTACAAAAATACACATATTTTAATTATCACGTATTCGGTGCACACAGATAAATTTAATATTATTTTGAATACTTTTTACTTTGGTAAACCAAACACATGTAAAATGTTACCACTTATTAACTAACAAGTGACTCACTGCTTTTGATTGGTGCTTCCAGATCTATTGATAACTCGCCATTTCCTTCTCCACTTGTGATCTTCAGTTCTCTCCTCTCCTCATCATAGTGGACATGGCAGTGGTCCAGAGCGGTATTTGGTCCTTCGCTGACCCCGTGAACGGTGATGAAAACCCGGTCAGCTTCAGGGAAGGCGTGGGGGTCTAAAGATGTGACGGAGATGTTGCAGGAGGCCAGCTGCGCCCATACAGATGTGAAGGGACTGACGGACAGAGCCCACTGCTTCAGCGGCTGTTCCTGTGACCCCTGCCCCCGTGAGGAGATGACCCTCGGGACGACTGGACGCAAACACCGGGCAAGACCCACACACAAGGAGACTCGACGAGCTACAGCCCCGAGCATGGCTGACACGTGCTGCTACGTCTCATTCACGCAATGCTGTTAGTAACGAGAGATGTAAATAAACACACTTTTCTACATTATGTTTTCTGTGGCTGTCATCTTAAACATGCGGCACTTCTCCTCTGTCAAGCTTTGTTTTGCTTTATCGCACTTCCGGTTGCAACCTTCAATTTCAACACAAAAAACAGCAAGTGCACCGCTTTAATGGTGTGATAAAGAAAGATTCTGCACTTTCGCCATTATTATCTATCTTAGATGGTACCAACTGTTGAAAACATACCCTTTTGGTGGTAAATGAAGCAAAAGACATTTGATTTCTTTCTCTAGTTGCCGCACACTTGACAACCCGGAAAAATGCAGTTGTGTAAAGTTGGCACCGCCTACTTTTTTGTTTTGCCCAATCGTGTGATTTGTCTGCATTTAAGGAATTGTGGGAAACTGAGTTTTCTTAAACTATTTAGCGCTAAAATTTTATCTAGGTCAAAGATAAGCTTGACCACTAGTAAAAACAGACACATTTCAAAAATACAACAGTTTATTTTGCATAGTCAATATAAAATATTCTTTGTTAAAAAATTATCTAGAACAGCCACACCATCACCAGGCCACCGTGTCCTAGGCAAATTAATATACTGTATGAATGTAAGGCCTTTTTTCCGCTTAGGGCTTAAGTGATTTACTAGGCCTATTATACAGGAGGAGCCCCACTTTTTAGTTTGGTTAAGTGCAAGAGGTTTTAACATTTGCTACCTTCATTTTTCTTTACTGCACTATTAAAGTGCTTTCACAATTACACTCACAAAATGTGCATTCATAAAAATTATAGGAAAAAGATACAGAAATTAAACATTTTGTACATCCTTATAAACACCTATAAGCACACCAGCCACAAGGCGGCAGCATTGTCTTTACATCTCGATTAAAACTATATTATTTGCCCTCTGCTTTTAAAAAGTGCAATAGCAAAATAAAAGTACTTTATTCAGAGCTTTCTGGCTGCAGTTTGTGAATAAAATATTCAGTCTCTACCTGAGCTTATGGCTTAAAGCCCTTTGGTCTGATCATCATTCTGACAGTTTTAAATGAATGTCTCTCGTTTGTGGGATAGTACTCTGTGGAGATGTTGTGCCATGTGCCCCAGTAGATTCCATCGCGCACTCCCTTGTACCTGCCCTTGTAGTACCTCCCGTTCAGGTTGGCTGCCATACAGGCATCGAACCACCAACCGGAGCTGTAGTAGGCCCCACAGTTCCCTGACGGGTAGCGGTCATTGTCCCGGTCCGGGGTGGTGAACGCCCTGTTGTTGTGATTATACTTCGTGTCGTAACGAAGGGCATCGCCTGCAGTGCCCGAGTACCCGTCCACGGTCAGTCTGTAGCGCATGCGCTCACTCGCCACTTTAAAGAGCTGATATTGCGCGTACTCTCGGACCCCCTCGAAGTCCTCCAGCTCCACCCGCAGCTCCATACTCCTGTCCCGGGTAAGCAGGTGGATCAGGTTGTTTCCAAGCCAGAACTCCCCTCCGTCCAGCAACCCGAAGCCGTCACGGTACTCGGCCCAGGAGCGGTTAAAGCTGACGGTGCCGTCGTGTCTCCTCTGGAGCACGGTCCATCCTCCGCCGCTCTCCTCCATGTCACACAGCACGCGCATGCTGCTGCCGCTGGGGTCAGGGGTCACCAGGTACAGTCCACTTTTGGCGTGTCCCCTGAGCACGTGGTCTGAACAGTCTCTGGCAACCATTATATCTGTGAAGAGTTGGGATAGTATAGATAGTAACTGGATAATAAGTATTAAGTATATTGGGTATAGTTTACTGTAGTCTGATTGTTCATTCTCTCATAGTTCACTTCAGTCACAATCGGGAGTGATTAATAAGGTTATTACAGTCACAGCTGCCCTGGTGCAAATTAAGAGACATGCTGCTATTCTGCGCCAATAGCCTCACCTGCCGTCACTAATCATGCAACATTCTCAGAGGCAAGGGAGCATCAACAAACCTTTACAACTTTTACCATATGGTTGATTAGTTACTACTACACCAAAAACTAGCCCATTACACAGTAATAGTTGGATAATTGGTAAGCAAAGTGTGAGGAAAACCATGATTAATTCTTTTTATATAAAGAAGTAAAGTAACCACTAATGTATATGTACCTTTAAAAATAGATTGTAATTGTTTTTAACCCACCACCATGGAGTGTTTACAGCCCATCAAAGCAGTGTGCACCATGAAATGTGACTGTGCTGCCGGGTGTAGACAAGTGAAGAAAAGGTCAGTGACGTTCCACTAATAAAATATTTTATAGTGTTTTCAAGACTTAAGGAGGCTGACCCTAAACCCTTCAAACATTTTTTTAAACATTTTATATCTGGCAAATCAGTTGCTCAATGATGAATGTTTTATTAATTGTTTATTCTCCCAGAAGAAGATACCATAAATCACATGCAATAGCTGTGGTTTTAAGCCAAATGGCAATTAAGAGACACATTTTGAACACATGTAGACTCCCCGTTTAATATGTAGACAACGGGACATAATCTGTGGTATGTGGCTAATACCATCATTAACTTTGAAACGTATGAGGTTGATCTGTGCCTCTGGTGTGGTCTTCTTGGTATAAGGCTGTATTACTTCTGCATCTGGAAAAGCACTTTGCTTTACATCAAACAATGATCAGCTATCGAAAACTTGAGGCAATATTTTTCTCATGCAACATCATGTCAACATTAGAAATCTGTATTTTATTTTTTGTTAACCTTGTTGAAAACAAAGTGTCATTATGCAATATCTGATTTGTTGGAGGATGAGTAAAAGCTCTTGCCACACTATTTTTTGAACAATATGTTATAAACAAAAGTTTCATATGTTCATGTGGTATTTACATTCACATATCTGCAAAATATTAGTATGTATATTTTTTGTATAGATAGCATTGATTCAGTGATGTTGATGATGATGATGATGAATCTAAATTTAAAATATCATGATTCATTTTTTCACATCACATTGTCACTAAGTGCAAGAGGTTTTAACACTGGTTATAACAAAGTATTTATGCTTGTTTTTGTATGCTTATATACTTGTGTATTTGTACTAGTATGTAGACCTATATTGTATAAACTCTTACCTGGTTTTCCGTGTGTTTTTTCGCTCACTTCCGTCTGATCTCCAGGGCCTTCATCCAGGGGCCTGCCTTGTGGTCGTTGTTGGCTACTTTTATTGAGGAACGCTGCCACCTGGTTAATTTTCACTCGCAGCTCTCGTGCACTGGGAGTGGTATTCTCCACAGCTGGTGCTTTAGGACCAGGGTGGGGGGCTGGAGGGACTGTTGACCTGAAAACAGTGCGCACAGTGGGGCTAAGCTGCTGAACCCTGGGGGGAGAGCTTGGAGAGTCTTCCCCTAGATTGAGGTCACTTTTTGTTGGTAGAGTGGTGGATACTTGGGTGGCTATGTTTGGTTCTGTTGTCAAAGCGATGGATGGGACTGGCTCGGTTGTTTGTGAACTAGATATAACCCCACTGTTTGGATTCATAGTTAAACTTTCCAAGATTGTAGTATTTTGACGTAAGGGGTGAGCTGCTAGGTCACGAGCAGTCTCCCAATTCAAAGTTGTCAATTTCATAGGACCAGATGTTGGCTCTGCATCCATTTCAGCCATTTTTTCTTTCTCTTTTAATTGTTGTTTTATCTTTGCAGCAGGTATAACTTTTACCTTGACTGGTTTGGTCGGTGGTTTAAGTCCAGGCGACAGTTTTGAGCTGTTTTTCAAATCAGCAAATTTATTTATTTTTGGAATTTTGTCCTTTGGTGCTTGCTCTACTTTCACTTGACTTGATTCCAGTTTGGGATTTGCAGATTTCATTATGGACACTTGGGGTTTAGGTTTTTGGTTAATTTGGGGAATTTTAAGATTTAACGTTGGGCTCTTTTTGCTGCCTTCCTTTGTACCATTCACTTCTGATGATCTATTTTGAGCTAGTATGACATTACCTGTATTGTTTTTCATATTTCCAGTCTTTTTGATAAATTGCTTCAACCTGCTCACCTTATCTATTTCAGAATGCATAGTTTGTCTGCTGTCGTGCAGTGAGGACACATTAGGTCTTTTCCTCTCATCTATTAGCACACCTGTCATGCTAGGGGCCAGTGTAGGAGTGCTTGCCTTTTGTATTGGAGTAGCAGAAGGTAACGGATTATCCTTGACGTTTACCTGTAATGGCGTGCTTTGATCAGATTTAGAAGGAGTCTGAGCTGGCCGTGGGGCTATGCCGGGTGTCACCTTTGGGTGCATTCGCCTCTGGTCATTCTTAACTTGGGTGTCAGGTGAAGGTGTGTGGTCAAGTTTACGGTCATTCTTAGGATTTTTGAGCTTTAGGTTAGCTTCGGGCTTCATTCCAGTAGTGGGTTTTGGTTTTTGATTTGGTACAATTTTTGAACTGCTTATCTTTCTGTTATTGCCTGATATGAGCGGTGTCATAGTGGGTGGCGATGTTTGTTGGCGAGGAGTGAATGTTGTTGATGTAAGGTCTTCTTTAAAACTAGTATGGTGTCTCAGAGTAGAACTGCTTGTATCGTCAAATAAAACACTTGCTGGCTGACTTGTAGGCAGATCCATGTGTGCATCTTGATTTGAGTTAATGTCCTTTTCATTATAATTAGTTGATGGCTGTCCATAATTTGTTTTTTGTTTTGTTTCCTGTTGTCCTTGGTTAGAATTTTGATTAAAATGTGTCTTAAATGTTGTAGGAGTAGAAATAGTTGTATCCTCTGCTAACTTATTGGCTATTGGTTGAACTATATTGGCTTTAGCTGACACATCAAAACTTGAAGGAACTTTTTCCAAGTCCTTACTGATGCTACTTGCAGAAGATATAGCTTCAGTGGTTTGTTCGTGTCCTTTTTCAATAGAAGTGGTCATTTCTGACTTGAAAGGTATGGAATCATTCACTGCATTTGGTTTACTTGTAGCTTTAACTAATGGTGCATCTAAGCTTGAATGCTTATTTTCACTGTCACGCTCATTGTAGTTACTTTGAGATAGTTGTCCATTAAAAATACTATGCTCAAATTTTGACGTTGCAGTAGTAGAAATTGATACATATTGTTCAATTTTTGCTTTCGTTTTGTCCAATTGTACATCATGATTTAAATGTGCACTGTCAACTTGATTCCTTTGAATTCTGTCCTCATAATCTGGTAGTTGCTGTTGGGGTTTAACATCTCTGCCTAAATGTGAGTTTGATGATGTAGGAGTGGAACTGGTTGAAGCTTCAGTTGTAGCTACCATTGTAAGTTGAATTTTAGTTTTTGGTAATTGTGTATTAATACTTGTGGATATTGGATTGTTTTCTTTTTCATTTGAATTGTTTTTGGGTGGAGTATAACTTGACTTTTTATCTCCATGTTTAATATCTTTGGTAAAATATGACTTTGATGATTTTGGAATAGTGGGGGTTGTAATTTCATCAAAACTTGGCTGATAAAATGGACGATTAGAACTTGAATGCTCAGTCTTATTATCCATTTTGTTGTAATTACTTTGAGATGGTTCATTGCCTGCTTCCATATCTTCATACTTATAAGTAGTTTTTGTTAATTCTGAATTTGAGTCTTCATTTAAAATCTTAGTCAATTGTTCATCAAGACTTGCATCCATGGTGTCACTATCCTCTTTACCTTGATTATTTTCAGATGGATGTTCAAAAGTAATTTTAGTTGTTCCCGGTTTGACATTTGTAATAAAATGTGCATTTACAACAGTTGGAGAAGTAGCTGTGGATAGCACTGTTTTTAAAATTTTAGTTTCACGATGATTTAAGTTCACAGTTTTAATGTCTTTTCTGCTAATTGTATTTGTTGATGATTTGGCATCCAGATTTGAATCCTCTGTATTAATGTATTTTTCTGGAGTACTGGAGATAGTTGTATCTGATGCACTTATTGTTAATTCTGATTTTGAGTCTTCACCTAAAATTTTATTTAATTCTTTATCAAGATTTGTATCCATGGTGCCACTATTGTTTTTACCTTGGTTATTTCGAGATGGTTGTCCAGAAGCAGTTTTAGGTCTTCCTGGTTTGACATCAGTAATAAAATGTCCATTTCCAGCTGTTGGAGAAGTAGTTGTATCTGAACCGTCTTTACTAGGTACTGTTTTTGAAATGTTAGCTTTGTGATGATTTGAGTTCACAATTTTACTGTCTTTTCCACTGATTGCATTTGTTGACGATTCAACATCCAGATTTGAATCCTCTATATTAATATCTTTTTCTGGAGTAGTTTGTGATGGTGGTCTGGAGGTTATTTTTCGTTCACCTTGGATAGCATCTCTGCCTAAATGTGAGTTTGATGATGTAGGAGTGGAACTTACTGAACTAGTTGTATCTGATACACTTATTGTTAATTCTGATTTTGAGTCTTTACCTAAAATTTTATTTAATTCTTTATCAAGACTTATATCCGTGGTGCTACTATCGTCTTTACCTTGGTTATTTCGAGATGGTTGTCCAGAAGCAGTTTCAGGTCTTCCTGGTTTGACATCAGTAATAAAATGTCCATTACCAGCTGTTGGAGAAATAGTTGTATCTGAACCATCTTCAGTAGGTACTGTTTTTAAAAGTTCTGTTTCACGATGATTTGAGTTTGCAATCTTACTGTCTTTTCCACTGACTGTCTGTGTTGATGATTTGAAGTCCAGATTTGAATCCTCTGTTTTAATATTCTTTTCTTGAGTAGGTTGTGATGGCGGCCGTGAGGTTGTTTTTTGCCCTCCTTGGATAACATGTCTGCCTAAATGTGAGTTTGATGATGTTGGAGTGGAACTGGTTGAAGCTTCGGTGATGGCTAATGCTGTAAACAGATTTTTAGTCGTTGTTAATTGTTTGTCATTATTTGAGAACATAGGATTGCTTGCTTTTTCATTTAGATTGTTTTGAGGTGGATTATTATAATTTGCTTTTTTATCTCCATTTTTAATATCTTTGGTCAAATATGACATTGATAATTTTGGAGTAGAGGTGGTTGTAATTTCATCAAAACCATGAGATGGTGGTTCATTACCTCCAGTATCTTCTGAAGAATAAGTAAAATGTAAATTGGAGTTAGACCTAGTTGTATCTGGTGCACTTAATTCTGTTTTTGAGTCTTTACCTAAAATTTTATTTAATTCTTTGTCAAGACTTGTATCAATGGTGCCGACATTGTTTTTACCTTGGTTATTTCGAGATGGTTGTCCAGAAGCCGTTGAGTTGAGTCTTCCTGTTTTGACATCAGTAATAAAATGTCCATTCCCAGCAGTTGGAGAAGTAGTTGTATCTGAATCATCTTTAGTAGGTATTGTTTTTGAAATTTTAGTTTCACGATGATTTGAGTTCACAATCTTACTGTCTTTTCTGCTGATTGTATGTGATGATGATTCGGCCAGATTTGAATCCTCTGTATTATCTTTTTCTTTAGTAGTTTGTGATGGCAGTCTTGTCAGAAATTTCAAATCAGAATTTGATCTTGTATCTAATGGCACTGTAGTATCTATTTTAGTAGGCCTGTATCCCTCGTCTATACCCACTTTCCCTCCATCATAGCTGGGTTGAATTTCCAAAGCAGGCCGCTCTAATTGACCATCTTCCACATTTGCTACTCCTCCATTTTCAAAATTTTCCCCCTCACCACCGACTGCCAACTCTCCATCAGTTTTGAACTGCTCATTACTGCTACCCCTTCCATTATTTTGTCCTTGCTTGACATCTGTGGTCACATGTGAGGCTGTAAAAGTAGGCGGTGATGTCAAGGTGACTGACCAGTCCAAGTCAATAAACCCATGGCTAGGAGAGGAGTTAACGACGCCCGAACTTAAGTCTGTCCCTTCCATCAGCTCTCTGTTTTCAAAATCTCTCAGCTTCTCTTCATTCCCTTTTAAACTCCTATCTGCCTCCCCATTAGCCCTGTGATCTTGCCCCATATCACCACCACCACTTCTCCCTGACATCTTTATTCTCTCTGCACTGCTAGTTTCCATTGTTTCATCCAGCCGCATGTGATGGCCACTCTGCATACTACTTTTAGGTGCCTTTTTCCCCTCCTCGCTAGCATCACTGGTTTTCCCTCCTCTCTCCTCTATTCTCTCCATCTGATTTGTATCAACGCGGGTTTTATCGCGCCAGACAGGACGGTCCCGGTCTATTGGCTGCTCTGCACTTTTATCCATATTACTAAAGTTTTTTTCTGCCCCATCCTCGTGACTTGCCTTGTGATGTTTATCTGACCATATGTGTCTGTCAATGCTATCTGGACTGCTGGGTTTAATGTTTTCTTTATTCTTCATCATATCTTCTTCATCTTTTGTTTGATAGTTTATTTTTTTACCATAATTTTTCTCGTCCAGTATTGTTTTGTCATGCAACTCCTGTCTGCCTGATTCTTCATTTCCTTTGCGTAGCTTCACTCCTCCATCCTCTGTCTCATCTGCAGCTTCTGTTTGCCTTTTACTGTCCATCATTTGATCACCCCATACCTGACTTTTTCCAGTTGTCCGATTTTGCATGTGAATAGTAGCGTTTCCGAGTGGACTGCTTTGCTTATCTAAAGCCCGGTCTATCTGTTTCCTATCAACTTTTCTTCTTTCAGAAATCCTCACGTTTTCCCCTGCAGCCACCACCTGTTCCGTTTTGTCCTTTGGAGATTTTCCATCCTTCCTTCTGTCTTCATTCACTACTCTTTTATTGTTTTCCCATATCTGTCTGTTGATATAAAAATCTCCATCATCTGCATCTTGTTTTGGTCCTTTTATGCACTCCTTTTCGGCTTGACTTGCACCACAATCTTTGCACATCTTCCTTAATTCATCCACATTGTTTTTCAGCATCTGCAACTCCTCCACCAGCCTCTCCAAGTCCATCAGCTGCTTGGGCAAGTTGACGGTCATGGGCGGCAGATTGACCACAAACGGACACCCATCTCCCTCATGTTCGCAGGGGCCCTCGGGTGCCAGGGTAGCGGAGCAGGGTGGAAAAAGTCCCACTTGGAGCTCACTGTCCCGAGAGGCAGTAGCTAGTACCAGGATCCCGAAAATGCACAAGGCTGCTGCTGCTGCTGGTAATCCCATTGCGTCTGGCTCACAGTAAAGAAGTGAGGAAAGGGGAGAGTGTGTAAAAACAGACCCACCTCAGTTTAGGAGCGAGAGAGGGAGGGGGACAGGGAGGGCCAGTGGTGCTGATGACACGCACCACTAAACTACTAGTAGTAGACTGCATGGGTGTGTGTCTCCTCGTGATGTTTTGGATTTTTCAAGCTGGGTTTCAGATAACATCACAACATTCTAAAGGCATGAAGTCTTTTATTGAATTGAGGCTAGGTGAAAGGGTTATTGTCACTATGCAGACTCTGGCGTGTGACTGGATAAATATAACAGGGGAAATTGGTGATAAATAAAAATAATAGGGTTAAAGTTGCACTGCGTAAGTTTTTTGGTGTGGGTCTCCATAGATTTTTCTTATGGTATTAAACATATCTCTAGCAAATAATTCAATAGAACAGTTTTTATTGTGAGTGGGGGCACCTCCATAGATCTGACCTTTAGCTTAATCTGGTTGAGTAGCTCCATGATGGAATATTCAAAAAAGTTATGCAGTGCAGCTTTAATTATTAATTATCTTATAAAGTAGTTTTTTTTTAGATTTTAGAATGTGATAAACAGGTGATTTCACTGTCTTTCAGTTGATAGGCAAATACCACTTTTGCCCCAAATAAAATAAAAATTATTATAGTTTTTATTACTACTCAAAATTAGGGTCCATATTGTGCTATTTTCTGATCTCACAAGAGTTAATTTTGCATAATATTTGACCTTTAAAGCATCGTTGCCAAGCATGTATGATTTCAGGATAAAAGTAAAAAAATAATTAGAAGGTAGTTATCTGGACAATGTGTTTTAAACAGAGACATTTCGACTGCCATCTGAATGTCATTTTCAATCCTTTTTCTACTCCTGGGCGGATGACATTTCGAGTCAAAACAGGATTCTTTCCATAGGTAACTCTCTGTTTTGGAAAGATAATATACCCACCTATTTCCACTCATTAAACACCCATACAGTATTTTCAACACAGTCGTTTTAACATTCTGTTCTTATGTCCACACACCCTCCCAAACCTTAACCTTTGGAGCTGTATCAGAATGTCCATAGAATTCCATCCATCTCAGATACAGATAGCAGTGCTGTCGTGTTAAGCTTCAGGCAGCGCTTATTTTGTTAACACCAATCCTTTAAAATCCCATTTGTCTTGACTTTAATCCCAACAAACAAAAAAGAACCAAACAAAATCAACACCAGTCACGGTACATTCTCACTCTGTGCTGTAATAAATGCATGTGCGCAACAGTTGTTATGCAGGGCGGGTACCAAGTTTATTGTCATTAAGCAGCATAAAACATGTGAATGACAGATGGGACAGGTCAAAAATTACTGTTACTTTAAAGAGGCTATATTACAATATTTTCTGATATATATATTATAATGTTTTCTTATCAAAAACATACCTGGAGTTGTGTTTTGTCTCCAAAAACAAAGTAGTGATCCAAAAAAGTACATTTGAGTACATTTGCTCACCTTACTTGACTTATTATATTTATATTAAAAATGTAAATTCAGGTCCAAGAAATCAAGTTAGGCCTGCAATTAAAGGTACACAATGTAACTTTTCTGGTGGAGTGTCCGCCACCTGCTTGTCTCCATGGAGATTGTCTTGACTCAATGTGAGATTAGCCTCACTCACTGTAAAAATGTCTTTGAAAGGATTTCAGAGCAATAAAAACACAGCTATTTAAATATATGCTAGATAGATGTGTTTAAAGCCATACTGTCGAAATTTGTGGACCGCCCCCACTGCATAGTTCATGTTCAAACTTCAGAAAACTTTTACAGAAACTTGCATTGTAACCTCAAAACATGGCAGAATATAAGTGAATTTCAAAAAGTACGAAATTTAACGTGAAAATTAAAAGTAAAATTGATGTTACGTTTATGTTACTTGAGTAAATTGAGCTAATTATTATTTCTCACTGCGACTGTTGTACAGTACCAGTTGTTGTGGAGTGGTTTAGTAAAGTATCTGCGAAATCAAATTCAGGAATGATCCAGATTTTCCAAAACAGACAAGTACATTGCCAGAGGGGGGATATTAGTTATGTTTTATTGACTTTAAACAGACAGGCTAATTCTCAACAAGAAAGAATGGTTAGGCAATCCTGGATGAGAGCCAGCGATGAGCCAAAACTGTTGTTGAACTTTGCAATAAGTCACAAGCCACCTCCCACCCACCCTCCGGCCCTCCTTAGAAATGGTTGCTATACTAGACAAACTTAACATAATTCAAGTTGAAATATCTGAAAATAGAAGATATCTAAGGGACTTGCATTCATCATTTCAGCTTTTGCACAAATGCCTGTCTCTCCTTAAAAGGCCCGAGCTAGGATGGCCAGATTGTAGCCTCAGGAATATTTGCTCACCATAGTATTTTGTTTTACTTTTTCAAATAATGTGTGTGTGTTTTTTTTAATACTTTAAGCTAGTGGTGAACTGCAATTTACTTAACAACAGATAATGCCTATATAAGGAGTGCTCCACCACCTGGCTTTCAGTTTTACAAAAAATGGATTTTGTGTGTGCTGCTCTCTCCTGGTCAGGGTACCAAATTAAACCATTTTGAAAAGGCAAAAAGCAGCACAGTGAATCATAATGCAAGGTTTTGTAGTAGTAAATAATATGAACAAGTGAACATTAGTGATCTAGTTTTACTGATGAAAATCTGTACACACAATTCACGCGCTTTCCTCATGGGAACAAAAATAAGGTCCCCATGAAGTAAATACTACTAATTATTTGATCATTAACAAGGTGTTAAGTTCAGATATGGGTTAAAAAGGTTAGGTTTAGGTTAGGCTCTGTCTCCAGGAAATTAATGGAATGTCCAAAAAAAGCATGGAAACCCAGCGTATGTGTGTGTGTTTTCTGGTAATGTGGAAATTGTTGGTTTGATTCTCAAGCTCATGCATAGTTCTTGAAATAGTTAACAGCCTAAACAAATTAATAAAAAGGCTATAATAGGCTGCAGGATTCAATATGTACTTCTATATTACAAGTGATATACTGCCTGTGTATCTGCCTGTTGACCTTCTTATAACCCATTATGTCTTTAATCATTTTTAGAGAACTTTTTATCAATCTATCAATTCAATAGCAGAAAAATATTTTAAATGCACTGGCTCACTCTGATATGATTTAATAATAAATGAGTACAAGTTGGCAAACTATATCGAAGCACTATTAAAGATTTGTTTTGGAGGCTCTACTCTTTCTTTGATGGGCATGAACAGTGTAGACAGACAGGAAGCAGAGTGGGAGCGTGGCTTACTCCATGGACCTGAGCTGAGAAAGTAACCCAGGTCATTTCACCCATCTGGTGAGTACAATATAAAGGAGCTGTCAATCTATCAGTGTTTTAGATGAAATATGGTGTGTGAGTGTTTCAGTTTATTAAAAAAATATTCAGATTTTTGGGGTACGTACAGAAAAGCTACAAAAATAAACTTAATATGTATCATTATATTTTTTCCTTACTGTCTTTGTGCCTTGGTTGCCTGTGTAACTAATGAAATGTGAATATGATTATGAATATGTTGGACTACCCATTTGACATTAGATAACATGAAAAAAATCTTGCATATTTTTTTCCTAGTTTGACTATTTACGTTACGTTAAGAATTTTACTTCCTGATTGCACATGGGCAGCATACTATATATATATGATTATAGCTCTATGGGCAGCAGAAGTGAGAGGTCCAAAGCTCACCTAATTTACATAATAATGATTTCATAGATAAACTCATGTTTAAGCTGCCAGGAAAAAAAGGTTTATTGTTCCTTAATTAATTAATTATTCCACTAAAAAAGATAAAAACTTATAGGCTGACTGTAATTTTCAAATTTTAGGGTTTAAATTGAGGAATATAATTATGATTAGGCTCAAAACTATACCGAGAAAGGCCCATTATCACTGAATTAGCTTTTTTTCCTGCTAAAAAGAGGCAGAGCTAGCTAAATTAACCTAACTGTAGTATACTGCTGTGTGTATGCTGGCATCCTAATGAATCAAAATACACACAACTACTCTCCCACTTGTGGTTGGAATAAATTCAATTGAAACTCAAATCATATAACTAAATGAGTAATTTACTTTGCAATAGTTATTTTTTAATTGTGGTGTCAATCCAACCACAGAAAATTTGCAATGATGGGTAGAGTGGTCTATATTTGATTTGAGTAAAAATGTCACAATTACACGTGTTTTACAGTGAAAATATTTTTAGAGTGTGGTGAAAATGGATCCTGGTGCGTCTCACGTCTGTCTGCTGCTGCGCCAGAGCTCAAGAGGTTTCTCAGCTGTGCATTAGTGATGACAAAGGAAGCCTGTTGTTTAACTAGAGCTCTGTTGGAAGCGTTAAGTTGGAAATGACAAATTGGATGAAAGGGTTCAAACTCCAGCAGTATCAGAGAGTGAGGTAAAAAGGTCGTACCAAGTTATTACAGTCATAACAGTAGGGCGTCCATAGAACTCACAGGAGCAGAGAGCTAAAGGCTGGTACAGGTTGGAACAGCTGGAGGTGGGTGGACTTTTTCTAAAAAATTAGATTCAGTTGGTGCTTAAAGGGCCCATATTGCGGTATTTTCTGATAATGTTGTTTCCTCATCAAAACACACCTGGAGTTGTGTTTTGTTTCATTCACGTGTTTAACACACAGATCCTGCATATTTAGGCTGAGCTCTTTTCTCAAATGGAAAACCACCTTGTGATGTCATGTGGTAATGCAGGAAGTGCTCCATTGTGTCTTTAAACTCCATTACTCTTCACTAGAATCATTTGGATTATTTCAGCCCTGGAATTTCCCATCTCTTCTGAATTAAAGGTAAATAGATATGTTAACTTGAAAACTTCAAAAAAAAAAAAAAAAAAAAGCTCACAAGAGTTTTAGAGATGTAGACAGACTAATAATACAGGATTATTCAAACGTGTGAATGAAAAAAACGCAACTACAGGAATGTTTTTGATAAGGTAACAACATGGCTGAAAGCTCACAGGAATCAATTTTACATAATATAGGATATGAATTAACATATATCATCATATTTTGTTGAGTTTGATTTATTATTATTAAGTTATCCTCATGTTTGGGCATTGTTCACAGTAACATTATTTCAAAATAGTCTGACATGCATTTACCTGCAATTTGACATGATTTAGTTCATTCTTACAGCCTGTAGTAAGGTTGTGAAAAGAATAAAAATAGATACTAATCAATAGTCAAACTAGTATCGAAACTAGATACTCATCTGAACAAGTATGGATACTCAAAAAGTCACATTCACAGATAAATTAACTTTTCCTGAATTGCTTTAGAATGATTTTGAGCTGTATCTGAACAAGTATAAGACCTCATTGACTAGTATACACACATGGACCATGGAACCTTCCTGGACAAGCTTAGGGCTACATGGTAATATAAAAGAAAGAACTATTATTTAATATTAAATATTACATTCTATTGTCTATATAAACTGTCTTTAATTAGCAATGTGGAATCAGTATTGAGTATTGAGTCTATTCCTTAGTATTGAAATCAAGTTTAAAATTTTAGTATTGGAACAATACTGGTCTGTAGCCTTAGTTCACCTTCAGACTGAATCTTAGACATGGTCCAGATTTAACACATTTCTTATTGTGTAATGTTTTTATTTATTTATTTATTTTTAATTAATGGGATGTTATATTAATGGTACTACTCAGGATCAGTATGCTAGCTGACGTCCTCCATGCTAGTGCATCACAGTGCTCCCTGGACCTCTCAAGTTCAGCTCACACAGGGAAATGTGTGAATGAGATGTTTACACTGCTGAAAGACTCCTGTCTGCACACCGGCCCAGATAGATTTATTATCAGAGCCAATGTCCCAGTGCGGAGCCAAGACTAGATCCAGGACAGACTCTTGTCTGACAACAAGATATGGAAGTTATCAACTACAGCTGCAGCTGTTTACTGAGGTTAATACGGTACATTTGTTTATTGGGTGTGAAAATGGCATGGCAACATATTTGTTTTTACTACTGTAGGGTGAGGTGACAGACTCACTCCACAGGCAGGTGGTCTTGGGTTAGATTCTGAAATTCCTGTTGATACATGTTTACATTGAGATCATGATTCAGTCATGTCTACTCATCAATGATCAGCTTGCATTTTTAATGGAGAGGTCTACAGCCAATCATCTGTCAGTAAAAGCAAGTAGCGCAAAGTTCAGATATTGATGTTGAAAACCATTTTAATTTCACTTAGTAAGGCAAAATCAAAAGTTGGAATCCGTCAAAAAAAAAAAAAAAAAATCATTTAGTCTGTCATATCCCCTAGCCCTATTCCACAGACTATTTTAAAGCTGCAATAAGCCCTACTCTTTTATATCTGGTCTGTCCTCTTGTCATTCTAATAAAATGCTTTAACCATGACTTTGGCCATTTATGGGCAGCCTCATTTCTCCATCCTGTGCCCTTATGCTGTTGTGAGTCCACTTAGTGAGTTGGCACGGCGCATTGCAGACGTGGATTGTCTAAACATTGTATTTTTTCTGTGCAGAGCAGAGACAAACATCAGACCTGCTCCTGGCTTTCTGTTGGGCTTCCTGGCAGCGCACTTGATCCACTTCTACATCTGTCGTCATACTGCTTTGGTATGTCCATGAGCCCTGTCCCATTTTCAGAAGTGGGTAGAGAGGACAATTAGTTTTACAACAATACTTTTATTTGAATAATATTTTAAATAAACCGTACTTACTGTACAAAACCATATTTTATCAAATAGTACTTCTAATATCCACTTTCCAGACAGTACTCAAACTTAAATACATATTTACTATGCTTCCCACTTTACAGTAATACAATTACAAATTGACCAATATGTTTTTTCATATCTGATGCTGATACCAATTGTTTCAAATCTAGAGAAATTGATGACCGATAAGCTGTGCTGATATTTTTGGGACGATATGTAGGACTGATTTTGATCATTTTCCCCATATTATATAATCTGAATTTACTACAAACTCATCCACAATTCTGTTTTACTACAAAGTGGATAAGACAGCAGTGAAGTCACATTCTGTGCAGCGCCCTCTTCTGCTGGCTGACATGCTAAAAGTTCAACTATCGGTCAACCAATATATCGATTCATCTGTACTGACAGTACGTCTTCTGTACTTAACTTTTAAATTGTTATTTTCTCAGTTGTTATTGTTTATAGAGTGAAATTATATTTATTTGCATAATATTTTTAGGATACTTGTTTTGTAGAATTACATCAATTATTTATACATAATTCAGGTATTATTTTACTATGTAAAACAATTACTCTTCTCCAAATATTTACTTTCCCTTGAGTCTATTTAAACATCAGTATAAGTAATATAATTTGGTTGTAATGGTAATACCCACCAGAATTAACCCACAGTCAGCAGGAAAAGGATATCACCTAAAAAATAATAATTCTCCAATGCCAAGGATGTAAACATGAATGCAAAAACAGTTACATATCAGTTACTTAAATCTAGCTCATTTTATACTCCTTATTAGCTTTTTTCCCCTTACTTGTTACTGATACATTCCTATGCTATGAACTTACTGATAGGATTTCTCAAAATTGAACTGCCCTTCACATCTGTGCTGGATTTTCAATAGTAAACTATCACCAGATAACGTCAGGCCAGTTTGTTTCCAGTCCAAAACGTGGACTTTGTTTAGGCCTTGATAAAATATAAAAATGTTATGATTCTGTTTTGGTGGAAACTGTGGGTCATGGTTGCTAACACTTTCATAATGGGGAGAGTTTGTTTAATTAATATAAAGATGATGTGATAGCTGACTGTATTGTTTTTATGGTTAAAGGCAACTAAAGAGAAACTTAGGACACTCTCTTCTGTCCATCAGGCTGGACACTGACTAGACAATGACATCACTTGATTGCGTAACAGCTGCTTATTTTTTATGCATTTTCCTTTAGGATAACTATATACCATGCAGTTGTCAGTACAAAAATATAATAAAAATAACAAAAAAGCTGCAAGAGTATCAGACTGGACACTGACTAGACAATGACGTCAGTGGATTGCGTAACAGCTGCTTGGTTTTTATACATTTCCCTTTAGGATAACTATATACCATACAGTTGTCAAAACAGAAATATAATAAAAATAACAAAGAAAGCTGCAAGAGTGAGGCTACAGGTAAATTAAAATGCTATTACAGTTCAACCTGGTAGTATCTGAATGTCAAATGTTTTTCTCATTTTGTGCAGCCCCAATTCCATCTATATTGGCTTTTTACTGCTGGAATTTTATTTTAGTATGAATGTATTAAAGTCTGCCACACTTAAAATAGCCCGAAGGAAAAATGTGACACTGATCTGCGGTACTTTCAATGTGATTTCATTTAAAATGCTGAGCCAAACATCCCCTATTAATTTCCCTGTAATTCTAAGACAGTGTCACCTGAACATTTGAGAGTCCAGTGTCTCAAGATTAAATTTCCAACAGCCTCCAGTTAGCCTTAACAAATTAAGCTATGAAAGAAAAACAGGTTTAATTGAATGAAATATATTTGGATTTTGATGCTTGATAAAATTGGATTGCATTATACATATGAAAAATAGATTTGTTTTGGAAACCACACCATGCTGAGTGTAAAGCATGGATAGATAGATAGTATTGTGAAGATGTGGTGGTTTACTCCTTAGTTTGTGGGATGAAATGAACTATTGGTAACCTTCAAAAGCATGACTTCATCCTGTTGTGAACTGTATCTTCTCCTCCATGGCAACCCCTATCAGCGTCACAGTTACGTTTAACATTCGCAGGAGAACAAACTAGGTCGAAAAAAATAAACAGATCGTTGATTTAGAATGAGCCAGTACTGGCCCTGACAAAGACTGTGTACACTAAACTTTACAGGCTGAAGGAGGAGCAGTGTCATGTAAACGCTTGTCCAACCTCTATAACTCACTAAATCACTGTATTTACTTTAGTCTAAACTAAATATTTTTTATCAATATTTTTATTCAAACTGAGCTTCCAGTTTGTCCAAGTTAAGTTTGTGAACCTTGTTTTTTTCCTGTAATTTGATGATGTTTCATTATATGATACATATGATAAAATAATGTGCAGTACGCACACATATACATATACTATATTGTACCGCCATCTAGTGGTAAAAGTAAGACATGGTCGAGAGAGAATTTCAGAAAATAAACAGGGCCTAGTTGCATTTATGCTGATACATTATTGATTGGTTAGATGCAACACTAGGGGCTTGTTGATATTAGTAATATGTCCAAGGGTTGCATTATAATTGTAACCCAATAGTTTGTTTTGCTGTATGTTTCTTATTATTAAATAACATTGAAGAGTGTTTTATAATATTACGCAACACAACTACCACTTTCACTACTATTTTTGACCAGTAGAGGGACACCTTGTACTATGTTTGTCAACCTCGCTTCACACTATCGTACAGTCTATGCTTCTTATATATTTTGTTCCTCCAGTGGGGATTTCTTGTTCCTGCATCTTTCATGATCCTCTTTAAACAGATTAAATATTCAAAATGCTGCTTTTTTTTTTTTTTTTTTTTTTTTTTAACTCGCACTACAAAACTGGAAAAAAAAAAAAAAAAAAAGGAAAAAAGATTAGGCATGATTACATTAAATTTACATGTTGTGACCAATGTTGTGACCTATTATATTTGATTAGACTCTCCAAATGTATGTATGCTTATCTATAACCATGTACAGGATTCGTGCATGTTGAGGAGTAGTACGCGGTGTTCAGTAAAGCTGACGTTAACGCAGGCTGAGCTCTAGCGATGTAGTAGGTCCATTTGTAGGTTTGCTGGACCCCAACACGCGCCCCTCCTCCTTACAGATCCACGAGCGCAGGACGCGCAGACGCACGTTTGCTTAAGCCCCGCCCCGGCCTGTCTCTCACGCACGCACCAGTTACGTCTGACCGTAAAAAATAGAAACTTCCAAGATGGCCGAATCCGTGGACTCCATGCATTTCGCAGCAAACAGCAAAACAAATTCCCCTAAACCCCTTATAGCTAAACGGTCACCTGAGAGCAGACCGCAGTCTTCCAACGAAAATTACCCCCCACCACCAAAGAAGATCCGACTGGAGGAGAGGGCCCCGAAGCACAGCAAACTGAACGGAGAGGTGTGCGCAGGGGAAAAACACAACGGGAAGCAGAGTTGTGGGAGCCCAGCGAAATGGAGTTTCGGCCCGGCCAAGGCGAGCCACTCCGCCGCCTCACTGCCCGGGACTCCCGCGCGGAAAATCTTCAAAATAAGCAACTTCCTCGCATCGCCACACAAAGTAAAGAAGTCGAAGGAGAAGCGACACAAGGAAAAGGAGAAAAGCAGCGAAGCGCGGCGGAGTCCTGGCGCGGCTGTGGAGAAAGTGAGCCCCGCTAGCTGCCATACAAAGACGGAGAACGGAGACGTGAAGGCGCTCCAGAGAGGTACGGGCACCCATACCACCACTGCTTTGGTTTGTTACACACTTGTTCATGAAACATGCAACTAAATCAACACAATAACGCTGTTTAATACATTACTGCACATTTGAGTTGTCCAATAGGCCGCAATGTTTATTAGGCCCAGATAGTCAGGTTGCACGTGGAAATGTTTCTGGTTACTTTAGTATTGGCATTTCTCTTAACACACTTTTGTATTTTAATTCCAGATGACCGTGTTAAAGAAGAGAGGAAAAAGGAAAAGAGCAAGGAGTGGAAAAATCACAAACTGCCATCTGTTCATGACATGGGGAGAGAAAACGGAGAAGTTACGTCTCCTCTGAAAGGTAGGATGGCATGCAGCATTCACACAAATCATTCTTAAAGCTGCTGCTATGGGTACTCTGTTTTTAGTCATTCCTTGCAGGTTGCTTTAATGACAGTAATTGATTAAGTACCTATTTCAGAATCATATACTTGTTACATAAACCTTCGGTGAAAATATATCAGTTTATGAGTTTCAAATAAGAAGGCATGTGCACCATTACTTTTAATTACTAACTTAATTACTGGAAGTGCTGTGATGTATAAATCCACTATTCTACAAAGAAACAGTCAACACTGTATGCTATTTTTTTCTGAAAGATGGACTATGCAATTTATCGGGTGGAGGGTCTGCCATCTGCTTGTCTACTTGCAAATGTTATTGCTTTGTCTAGAATGTTCCACAGTGTGGCATTAACCATAAACTTAATTAAATCTTTTAAATTGATCTATCTTGTGTTTATTCAATTAAAGATAAGATAGCAATAACTTCGACATGGAGACGAGCAGGCAGCAGACCCCATTCAGAAATGTTGCACCTTGAAATTACATGCTAATTAATAATATGTCAATTGTTGTTCTTCTACTACTCAATAAAAAGTGCTGTGTTATAGTCTAAAACAATGTCAAATGTCAATGTCCATATTTGTTTGACAGAGTTGAAGGAGAAATCCAAATCCGGATCGGAGGAGGACCTGCTGAAAAAGCTGAAAAAGAAGAAGAAAAAGAAACACAAAGACAGCGAGCGGCCCAAGGACAAACACAGCCGGCCTAAGATGTACCACCGCTCCTGCCAGACGGTGTGCTCCGGAGTGGCCCTGCCCCTGCCCGACTTCCTCAGCAAAATGAATGGCAACAGCAGCAGCAGCACTTTCCTCACGTCCACTGCTTCTCCAGTGCTGCACCAGGACACAAACTGCTCCTCTGTCCCCTCTCCTGCTGCCGATCGCTCGGGCTACTGCTCCCCCCTCCACTGCACCCCCTCCCTGGGCTTGCCAGGGCTGGAGTTCAGTCGCCTCATCCACGTGGAACAGCAGGCTAACGGGGGAGCCTCAGTTGTCCATGCCTACAGTGACCAGCTCTCCGGGCTGTCGGCAGCGGAGATGGAGCGCTTCGCAGAGGAGTTTGTGGCCCTCTCCTTCAGCGAGGACCAAGCCCATGCCGCGTGCTTTGTGATGGGGATAATCCATGGAGCGGCAGCGTACCTCCCGGACTTCCTGGAATATTTCTCGTACAACTTTCCCAACTCGCCAGTGAAAATGGAAGTCCTGGGGAAGAAGGATATAGAAACGACGACCATGGCCAACTTCCACACACAGGTAAGGGAGTCACTTTTACAGAACAGTAAAACGGGAGTAAGATACAGTACTGCTGTTTTTTCTAGTGTGATTGTAGAAAAGGATTTGCCTTTTAATGTCAAACGGTTAATGACATTTGAGTACATTGTAGTTCCAGGTAGATTGCCATAACAATACCTCTTACCTTTAGAGGTGTTAAGATTCTTACGTAACACCAGCTTTCCCTTCTTGCTCTTAGAATGCCATTGTCATTATACACTATTCATTTTATAATAGATTTGATTTCAAAATATGATATAAGATCCAAAGAAAGAATAGTTTTTTATTAAGTGCTTTGAATTGTAACAATTTGCCAAAAATAGTATGTTTGTAAAGTGGATTTAGCTGTTTGTCTTTTTGCTATTCTTAGAGTTGGTGGTTAACTGTTAAATTTGTATAGAATTGTACATTACAGATGGTATTAGCCAGCACCATCACATTCAAAAGGTGGAACATACGTCTGTCACTCATTTTGAACCTGTAATAGGCCTATATTTAGTCATAATGGGCAAAGCTATAGATTATCTTTTTATAGCTTACTATAAAAAGTCTGTTTAGCCCATCTGCTTTAGACAGTGAGCTCAGGTGCCCAAAGCTTTCAATCCATATTTTCTTTAAGCAAGAAAATCAAGAGTCTGCACTCATTTGCTATTGATACATTATGTACCACAGCTAGTCTTAGATTTTAGCTGGGCCAATACGCTTTATATATGGCGGTAAACCTTCCACTTGAATTTCATTAAAAAAGAGATAATCCAAAAATCCAAATAAGAATAGGTTTGAAATAATTTTGTGATTTGAATGGTTTAGTGTGGTCTGGTGGTATCACATGTTCATCTGCGCCTTACAAAAGACAGATGGACATTTTGTCACTGTGTTCTCCAGAGTTAAATGAAGACTCATTGCCAGTTTGATTTTTATTTAGAAACAATTGGTTTATATCAGGTTTAATCGTCTGGAGATGTTTACAGACTTGAAGTGAAGTCTGCACAGGACCTGGTGAATAACCCCACTTATGTGGATCTCTGACTGTACCATTTTAATACTGGTCAGCCGTACCTCAAACTGCATGCAAACTGCACAACTAGTGACCACTACAGTTTCACTTTGAGGGGCTTCCTGCTTGAGTTTCATAATTATGATGCTTTTCTATTTAGCCTGCTCCAAGGTTTGCTGGTCATTTCTAACATAATAGTTGTTGGCAAAAGGAGAAATTAAATTTGTCAACTGGACAAAAGTTTATTTGGTCGAATACATTTCGCAGCTCATCCAAGCTGTTTCTTCAGTTCTGGTCAGACACTGGTGGACACTGCCTTATATCTGCCTGAAGGGAGGAGCTAACTACAGTGAAATTACTCTGAGACTACCACACATATTTGTTTACAGTTTCTGTTAGTTAGCTGGGCCTATTTGACCAAATAAACTTTTGTCCAGTTGACAAATTGAATTTCTCCTTTTGCCATGGATTCTACCTGGACGACTGAGGGATTCTACACACATAATAGTTATTCTTGATTAATCTACATTCAGCTGACAGTAGTTTTATGCAACGTTCGTTTGATTATTAAATCAAAAAGAGTATGCTAGCTTACCAAATGCACTACTCTTCCACACTCAGTGGTCCAGCAATAGGAGCCGTGGCTTTGTGTTTTGAACTTTTTTACTTCATTTTTTTTTTTTTGCCTAATCTGTTTTAAAGTCTGTTGCCTGTGTTAGACCTCAAACTGTATGAGGACTTAGAAAAAGAGTAATTTTGTTTAAATTCCCAAACAGTTATAACAAATTGTAATCAGGGGAACAGCTACACTAGGGTATATTGATTTTGGTTTCAGTGCATTTTAAACATTGCCAGCAGAATTAACATTGAGAGAAAATTGAAATATGAACTGCTAAAGTAATTCAAAAATCACATGTGTTTCACAACATGTTTGTAGAGGTCTAAACTACAGCTTTAGAAGGTTTTCTAAACTAAAGAAACCATTGAAATGGCGATTTTAGTTTGATTGATAATCGTGCAAGACTACTCTGCGCATAAAGTAATATATTTGTATTAGTGTAGGTTGGCAGAATGTGATGATGGTATAAAGTGTAATGTGTGTGACTGCAGGTGAAGCGCACCTATTCCCAGGGCACGTACCGCGCCGGGGCCATGCGGCAGGTCAGTCTGGTGGGGGCTGTGGATGAGGAGGTGGGAGACTACTTTCCAGAGTTCATCAACATGTTGGAGCAGTCTCCTTTCCTCGAGGTAAATGCATGATGTGGTCTGTTCTACCAGTGCACAAGTAAAACCTTTCTAATATACATATATATTCACCACTACATTTGTGCAGCGCACTCTTCCATGGGGGACGTTCTCCAGTCTGCAGCTCCAGAGCCCTACTGAGAGCGACGATGGCCCCATTATGTGGGTCCGGCCTGGGGAACAGATGATCCCAATGGCCGACATGCCAAAGTCGCCCTTCAAACGGAAAAGGTGAGTTTCTGTACAGCAGATAAATGTTGTTCAGATGCTGGCCACACTTCTCTCTTTCTCCAGTGCACTGCAGATAATCCTTGACTGTGACAAATGTGTTTCAGGTCCACCAATGAGATAAAGAACCTGCAGTATCTGCCCAGAGCCAGTGAGCCCCGGGAGATGCTGTTTGAGGACCGGACACGGGCCCATGCTGACCACATTGGGCAGGGCTTTGACAGGCAAACCACTGCTGCTGTGGGCGTGCTCAAGGCTGTGCGTTGTGGAGAGGAGTGAGTGCATTCACTAAACTGCCCTTAAAATCTGTAGAAAGAAACCAGTCATATGAGACTTTGCTTGTAAATAATCTGTCCCTTTGTTTTATTCTGTGTTTGTCTTAAGAGTTGTAAACTGTTTTTAAACTGTTTTTACAGCAGTGACACTCCAGCCCGGATCACCAAAGACGTAGTGTGTTTCCATGCTGGTGATTTTCCAGATGTGGTCATGAGGCTGCAGCTGGATCTCCACGAACCTCCACTGTCCCAGGTGAGTTCTCCTTTCTTTTGCAAAAATATCCATGTCATTTCTGTTTATGGTTTTACAATTTCATTGTTGTTGTTTCATCGCCAGTGTGTCCAGTGGATCGATGACGCCAAGCTAAACCAGCTCAGGAGAGAGGGAATCCGATACGCCCGAATCCAGCTGTACCACGATGACATCTACTTCATCCCCAGAGGAGTGGTCCACCAGTTCAAAACAGTGTCCGCCGTGTGCAGTCTGGCCTGGCACATCCGACTGCAACTCTACCACCCCCAAGAAAAGAAGGAGGAGGCCAAGGAGGAGAAAGAGAAGTGTGAGTCAAGAGAACTGGCTCAAATCAAAGAGGAGGACGAGGAGAAGGAGATGCCAGTGTCAAAGGGGAAGGAGGATCTGACTGCTGTACACATGGAGATGACAGAAGAGAAGCCACTACTTTCACAAATGCCAGAAGTTATTAAAATGGAAGAGAAGGAAAAAGACATAATGGACCCTTCCACTGTAACACCTGCTGTCACTGTAAAGGAGGAAAATAATGAAGATATTGTGCCACTTGCAGTAAAGGAGCCCAAGACAGAGCCAGAGGAAGCCCTATGCCCAACAGTGCACAAGGATTGTGACAAGACTGAAGAAGTGCACAATAATGTACCATTGAATTCAGATCAACCAGTTAAAAAGGAGAGCGACATGGTAGAGGAGAGGCAACAAAAGATGAGTGTGCCAGTGTTGAAAGAGAAAAGTAAAGATGGTACGAACAGCACTTACAGCACACACAAAAAGGACAAGGAGAAATCAAAGGGGCGGGATGAAAAGGACAGGCCCCGAGATAAAGATAAAAAAGACAAGAATAAAGAGAAGGACCGGGACAAACGAGATCGAGACAGAGAGAAGGAGCGAGAGAGGGTGAGGGAAGGAAAGAGCGAAGCAACGTCTCTGTCAAACAACAAGAAGAAAGAGCATGAGGACAGAGACCCAGAGAAGGTGGCAAAAAGTCACTCTTCCGAGAAGAGCTCCAAAGAGGGCCATATCAAGAGAGAGAGGGAGAACGACAAAGAGCGAAACAGCTGCCAGACGCCTCACTCCCGTCCCGACAAAGAGGACACACACAGCCACAAACACAAGTCTTCACATGGGAAGAAGGAGAAGAGTGTCCACCGTGAGAGCAAAGACGGCAGCTCCTCTACTTCCCACAGTTCCCAAACAAAGTCAGCCAGAGAGGAGGGCAAAGCCAGCAGCCAACAGTTTAAGAAGGAAAAGGAGACTAGTAAAGATGAAAGGAAACACCCCAGCTCTGCTTCTGCTTTATCAGAACACAAAGCCCCACGGACACTGGTCACCTTTGACCTCTTTAAGCCCATGGCATCGCATATGCCAGCCCCTTCTTATACAGACTGTCGGCCGAAGAGCCACCACCACAGTGACTCTCGAAGCACTTTGTCCAAGCCTGGCTCTGACAGCCGGACTGTGGTGGGCTCTAAAGGACCTAAAGTAAAAGACTCTGCTTCTGTGCAAGGCAAACCTGCTGTGTCCATACAGGACACTCGGACTCCACAACACTCGCTCAAATCTCCCCTCAAAACACAAACGTCATCTCTCTCTGACAAAGATTTCTTATTATGAATGTCCATGTCTCCTCCTTCTTTGACTGTAACTTACGACGAGGCTCTGTTAAACTGTTTGGGACTGCATCCATTTGTTCATAATAACAAGCTCAGTTTCTTTATTAATACATTTCAACTCAGTTATTTAAAAAGAGGATGCATATTCCAAGTACTTTAGCGTTGCCCAAGAATGTAAGCTAAGTAGCTCACTTCACGTTTGTTAGCGAATGTACGTAGGCTCTATAGAAAATGTTATGTGACATGTGTCAGTGCCTGCCACTACTTAGCTTCGCTCTTAAAGCACCTATTTTAGGTACAGGACAAGCCAATCTGAAAACGGCCATCTTTGTTTTATGTCCAAAAAGCTCCAGTTGAATCCTGTCAGGAGTGGCTCTAGGAGTTGTCATGCTGCATTAGGCCATGGATTTATACTTTAACACTAAAAGCTGCTGTTTTCAGATTGGACTATTCACTCACAGGGCTGTAAATGATACTGTATCTACCAAAACTGTACAGTATAGATGTTATTAGCACCAATGTGAGAAATGTATACAGAAATTGCATATATTTTTTGTAAGACAAGTTTTATTTTCCATAGAACTTATTTATATCATTTACTGTCTGATTTTATTTTAAACCAATGTATGTGAATTTTTGTTGTAAATACATTTTATTTCCTAAGACAAGACTTGGTAGTGTGATTTATACTCAAAACAAGTGGATATGGGATTGTATTATACCTGCTTCCTCAGCACGTTACATCAAGTTACGGCATCCCTTCTGATATGTTAACCTAAGAATTTTTGATAGACTTCATAAGGTTTCCAGGACTATAAAATGTCCATATATTCAATGCCACTTACAATATGACTTGAAACAAGAAAAAAATCTACAAAAGTATTTGTGAAAACATGGGTTCAAATATTGTTTTATAATGTAGCTAAAATGAACAACCCATTAAATCCACTACCAGATGTCCAGGAAAACCTAATGCCTCAATTTTATATTAATAACAGTCTTTTGGATCTTTAGCATCTTCCAAAATACTCAAAAGTGCTTTACAAAAGGTTAGTCATTCACTCGACACAGTTGGTGGGATGTTACCACTGTAGTCACAACTGCCTTAGGGCTGACTGATGGAAAGTGGCTGCCAAGCTGCCCCAATGACCTTTCCAACAACCACCATCATTCAACACATTCATTCAGAATAGGGCTGGGTGTGTGCTATCCCAAATAAATGAAATCATACCATGATTTAGATTGTATTGAATTGTTTTTAAAATTCTTGCTGTTAGTATCTTTCTTATCTGCCATTAAAGACTGCGAGATTTCACACTTCACTGTGATTGGTTTTATCTGTCCATGATGTGACAATTTTATCAAAATAGCACATCTTCACAGGGCTCAGATTACAATTTGATTTTTTAATTGCCCAGCCCTAATATTGGTATCAAACAAATCTTTGAGTTTACTTGTTGGGTTCTAAATTTGAGCAGGATGGGAGGCCAAAATTGTACAAGTTCTTGGAGAAGAATTTTCCTTTAAAATGTCAAAATGTAGATATTTTGACATGGTTTATAGTCAGTGTCTCTGTAAATACTGGATCCATTCTCATGAAAAAAAGAAGTGGCGGCATAGACTTTTTCAGCAAAAATAAAGATAAATTATTTTTATTTTAGTATAAAAGGCTGGTAGCAATATTTAAAGACAAGGCACAATTACTGTCAGTTGAAAGGACTTTAAGCCACAAGTTTTATCATGGCAAATTGTAAAGCTCAAAATATAAAGATTTCCTTTGAATTTAGATATTTATTTCAAAAACACCTAATTTCCCAGTGTTTTTATTCCACTGCCATTGGCTTCCACCTGCAAAGATGACACTTCTAGCTGTTGTGGACCTAATAGAACTGAAATATGTGTCTATGAAAACCTTTTACACTTAAGTAGGATGACTCCACCACTGATTGTTCCTAAAATCCTGAAGATTCCTATAACTATCACCAGCATGTGTATCATATGTGATGTCCTGCAATATGTTGGTGTCTATGTCTTCTCAGTATAAGATGCTTTAAAATTCAAGTCTCATAATTTGAGGCAAGTGGGACAGTTTTGATAATCCTTGTTCAGTCTCTCCTGAAGTAGAAAACACTGTGTCCTAGCTCCACCAGTGCCCCTCCTAGCAGCACCCAGAGCGGTACACACACTACACTGACCCACATGTCCGTCAGCCTTTCCAATCTGCAGCACAGGAACAGACAAAAGGCCAGCTTCAATAACAGAGCCATCAGGTACCACAACCTCCGCACCGGGCTCTGTTCGCCCTCCCGTGGCTCAAAGTCCGCCTTGCACCTCCCAGCCATTTTCACTACCAGCATGAGGATGAGGACAGTGTCAAAAGTCCACACAGGGAGGAAGATCAGAAACCAGTTCCAGTGGATTTTTGAGTCCAGTTTTAGGACCAACATGATGAGGAACATGAGAGCAAAGATCCAGGAAAGGAGGACGCGCTGGGCCAATGACATCTTCATCTACAAATAGGGCGCACTGCCAGGTTCACCTACACCAGGAGAAGGAGGGGGCAGAGCAGGGCAAAACCAAATGATCTGAAAACAAGATGGGAGACAATGAGTGCAAATGTAATACAAGTACATTATATTTATTTGATAACCGCAAAGAGTGATTCATGTATTGTCCACTTCAAATGTACAGAGTAGGTAGGAACATATTTTGTGGAAAAACCAAACCTGACTGAGTGAAATATTCTGACAAAAATGTACAACACACAAAGACTCACACATTCGAGATTAAATATGCAAAAATATGTCTGTTTTGTTAAGTAATATTACATATTTTTACTACAAACTGTCAAGTGATACATTACAATCTGAGGCAACAATTCTAGCAAAACAACTCGTTCTGCTGTTCTACCGTTTACAGCTAAATAACATTAGCGAAGTTAAACAAAGCCTACTAAATTGTGTCAAAAGCGTCTTACCACTTACGATCGTTCTCACAAGCACTCAGTTCACAAACAAGCTAAATAAAACGAGAATAACTTCATTATTAATCAAACAAAAGAAATGTTTTAAGAAGGACCCATGCCCGTACTTCTGTTCATGTTTCGCACTTAGCATTAGCCACTTCGCAGTTTCCGTTCAGGTGCGTCCTTTCAAAATAAAAGCTTCGTTATGTTGTCAAAATAAAATGCTGCTTGCTTTATACAATTTACAATTTACTTGTTAATTGTATCTCTAACAAAAGCCACAACACTAATAATTTAGCAGTACAATCTGAATTATCATATTTCTAAGCAAACATGACTAAACTAAAGACCATCTGAAGACTACACAAATACATTGTTTTTACTGGGCAAGTTTAATACAAAGTACAACTCAGTAGACATATAGATTGTCAAAAAGTAATGTACAAAACACTTGAGGTAAAACATCATTTAAAAAGATTATCTTAAAAAGCCCTTATTAAAAGTTTTTTTTTGTTAAAAGCTCACATTAACACCATTTAATTCTAAAAAAAAAAAAACAAAGCACATTTATTTACATTATAGTGGTGATGCAAAATACAGTGTGTGACATGACATTCAGTCAAATCATTCTTGTCATACAAATATAAACAATATCTTGTACAAAGCTTGCACAATACTAGAGAGAGCAAATGTGGTCACTTAGCTGTTATCTCTAAATAGAAGCTTTTGTATTAAGACCCCTAAGAGCGCTGGCAAAAAAAAAAAAAAAAAAAAAAATTCTGGCATTTTACAAAAGTGAAAATAGTATAAATAAATAAAAACATTTTGTGGTTAGGAATACATGATATTTTCCATTGTTTGAATGTAAACATGCTGTTGTGAGAAAAAATTATATTCATTATTTTATTTTCAAGTTACTTTTTGAGTAGTATGAAATAGTGTATTCAACTCATATCATAACAAACCACATTACCACAGAACAGACGGAGTTTCAAATTCTTCTTACTGATCTTTCAGCTGTTTTATTTGATCTACAAATGTTTCAACCATCAGAGAATGCATTTGTAACTCCCTTACATCTTGTACTACTGAAAAAATAAAAAGTACCAACTAGTCAGAGTGCAGTGGTAAACGTCTCTAAAGGTGTCTGTATTATTATGGAATACACACTGGGATTGGTTTCCTTAAGGCAATCACAGCTACACAATGCTCTGCCTGCTCTCACGGCCGTATCCAAGCGTCTCTGAGGGATGAGGGGGGAAATCTATAAAGATCCCATCGGAGTCCGAGTCGGCAGATTCCAGCACTGGTCCGATTATGGTCTCGGGGCTGGAGGACTCGCTGGGCGGGGTGGAGGATGCGCCCTTGGTCAGGTCAGTCATTGTTGTGGTGGCCTCAGTGCCGTGGAGGGGCCCTGAGGAGTGGAGAGGAAGGATTGAGGAAGATGAGAGAGGGAGGGCCAGAGCATTGGATCCTGCTTGTACAAGTCCTGTAAAGAACACATCAGCATGGATTAGACACAGATGGCTTACATTTGCTTCATATGGCCTGCACTCTCACTGTTTTAAAAAAGAAACATCAATCACAACTGAACCTGGATTGCCAGTGCTTTAACCTGCAGATAGAGGACACTTTTTCTGTGTCAAGTTCATAGACTGTATATATAAATGGACATAGCTAACGCGCTAGTTACCGTGTTCCAAATAGGAAGTTCGCATGCAGCTCTTCCGGTTCCTACTGACTCTGGCTCCCATTGACCTACACTGGAATATTGTGGCCTCTGTCTGTGTAACTGCTGCTGTGAGCCTCGTTATTTTGGTCTTAAAATGTTCATATTGACCCGCTCTAGGTGATCCTGGTGTTTTGTTGTTGTTTTTTTGCTACTTTGTCTGTCAAAAAAATTCCAAATTCGCTCCTTTAACTGTTAGCATCATGAGCTTCATTTGAATATTGGAATATTTGTTATGTTTATCTCTTGTCTGGTGACACAAACAGGCCATGCAAATGAAATAGTACATACTATTCCTACATACCTAATTGTAAAATTTGAAAAACACAATACTTTTAAAAAACTTAGCAATAAAAACTTGGATAAAAATACCCCTTATAAGCACATTGGTGTGTCCTACCATTGAACTGTGGGCCCACACACAGCCTGTTGGAGGAGCTGGATAGCTCAGATCCCGGGGCCCGGTCGGCGTAGGCTAGTCCTTGTTCCTCCAGGCAGGATATGATCTCACAAGCCGAGTGGCGCCGGATCCCTCCATTGCCTGCAGAACTGGCATCTGGGTCATACTCCGCCACTGGGGTCAGGAGCAGGGGAATGTTGTAGCTTTTTGACCGCACCACCGGGTTCTTGGACAGCTGATCTGCAGACTTGGCCAGGCCCCATGGTAACCGCTTCTCTGCAGACAAAAGATCGATTACAGTAATGAAGTGAATGTGGATGACTGGACAGGCATATTGCTTTCTCAGTCAGATAATACTTAGAAAAGACACAGAAATGAAAAAAAAAGCTCATATGTTTTTCAAATTGTTAGCAGTTAAATTTTCATGTTGTAGGATTTTCGATTTACTCTCTGTAATTCAAGTTTTGGGAAAATCTGTACAAATCGTCCTCACAGCAACATAGATTACTTCTTTGTAAACACTTAAAATATTATTGTTTCAGACTAGCCTTGTAATGAGTACTGTTGTCATTCTGTACCAAATCTTTTAAATAGAAATAAATGATCATGGACTGTAAACTGGCTGAAGTTGAAGGATAAATATGTACAGTCTCTCTTCCTTCATTCTTATTTCATTGTCAGTTCAAAAACTCAAACTTCTGCCCTAGCAGCAGGTCATTTATTCAATTCAATAAACTATTTTCTCTTAAAGATGCACTAAGTTATTTTTCTGCTGGAGACATCCACTTGTCTCCATGGAGATGTTATGGCAGTATGGATGGTATTCAATCACAGGTGCTCTTATAGCTCAAAAAACATGCATTCTTACTCTGAGTTGCCACTTCAAAGATTTGATCTGTAATTTGGCCTGGTAGTGTCCCATGCTTGTCTTCATGGATATAGATAAGTTTAATGCCATATTGTGGAACATTCCATGGAAAACAATAGCATCTCAGTGGAGAGAAGCAGAAACGTTTCATAGTGCAGCTTTAAGATTTCTAGATTGAATGAATGCAATGTTGGCTATGACCAAGGGCTTGGCATAGCGAGTGCACCTTGTAAGAGCCCCTTTGTTCTCCTTGTGTAAAATGATAGCGTCCCTCTTACCTAAAACGCAGCAGTTGGCTTCCACACCATCTCCGGAGTACAGGCCATGTGTGCCAAGGAAGGGCGACACCACCATCTGAACCAGGGACTCCAGCCTCAGGTATTCCTCACTGATACCACGGGACTCATGGACCCCCTGGCAAAACAATCCAAGTGTGCCATCAGCACTGAGCTCACTTAAAATCCCATTAGATCTAAATCAAAATATATGGACAAGTATTAATAGTTTTACTAATGGGATGCTACCATACTCTCTATTGGGTTACAGTCCGTAGCTAGATTAGATTATATCAACTCCTTGTTTCTATGGAGATAGTCAAGTTTAATGTCATACTGTGGAACATTCCAGATAAAGCAATAACATCTCAATCAACACAATAGCTGCCAGACCCTCCAGGAGAAAAGTTACATAGTAGAGCAGAACAATTTGGGAAAAAATATCCAATTGCAAATTTTCTGACAAGCACTGCAATTGCGATTAGATTAGTGATTTGTGTTTAATATTTTATTTTATTAACCTTTATCAGCTGAAAAACCCATTGAGATTGAAATCTCTTTTTCAAAGGTGACCTGGGCCAAAGTGAAACTGCAGCACACATCATGAAAAAAACATTTACACATTTGCACTAAAATAGAAACAGTATTAATGATTTTAACTACATTTAAGAACAGAGATAAAGAATTGTCTGTCAGCTCACAAAGCTAATAATAGCTGTTCAAGGTTCACATCACTTCCAGGAGAACTGACAAAAAGACTAAATAACAAACTAATACAAGAATCAATGTGCTTGAACGTCATTTAGAACTGTGAGCATTCAAATACCGGTTTGATTTCAATTAATCTTGCAGCCCTGTTACATAGTGTACCACTAAAACTTTTTCTGTTAGGCTGTTTCTTTACAAAATTAAGTCTCACCAAGAGTAATACACTCCACACTGATGCAGCCTTTTATCATACCCTGCAACTATCAACCCACCTCCACTTTGCAGTACATGACATAGATGGGCTGACCTGCAGAATGAGCAGCATCTGAGTGACCGAGGGGGGCACCCGGGCACGGGGTCTGGACAGAGCCTCTTCCAGCTTCACACTTAGGACTATGGTGTTCCTAAAGTGCAGCAGTGCCAACTGTCTGACCGACGGCTCTTTACCCTGACAAATACAATGCAATCAAGAGGTTAATAAACAATGTCAAGTACATAGGTCAACAGTTTGACTGTCACTTCAAAATATTACTAAAGGAACAGTGGTAGGGTTGTAAAATTGGTACCCGGATAGTATCAAATCTATGTTTGAGCAGGTATTAATACTGAAAAATACATATACATGCATTTGGACAAATCTGGACCCTTATTGAATAGTTTTAAAATGGTTTTGTATATCAGAACTAACATTTCAAACTCAGTACAATAATTTCAATACTAATGAAAAGACTCGATACTTGTACCGATTTTGGTACCCTTTTTAAACAACATTGCAATTATTATACCATGTGGTTTTCTCTAGCTCTGATAAAACTCAAGTTGAAACTGCTCAGGAAATGTCACATTTTATTCAGTAATGTGTTTTTTTGTATCTGCCTTTTGATACTTTTGACATAAATTGGTATGGAGTATCAATCCTTTTCCCTGGCATCAACAATTTTGCCACTTGTATGAGTAGGAGTAAATGTATTCAAAGCTTACTTAGGTACATGTAAAAAAGTGTATAAAGTAACTAACCATCAATGTATTAAAATAAAAGTGTTCAGTTATTGTGTGAAGTTACTGTTGAGATGGATTTGTACCTGCACTGGGTGAAAGATAGCCTGAAGCATGGAGAGAATATCGCAGAAGAAAAAATCCCACGTTTCTGCCAGGGAATCCAGCAACTTTTGACCTAAACAGAAAAAATGTATCAAATTGTGATGTTTTTGTTTTAGCCTCAAGCTTGATTTATGAATGAGGTTTGCACCTTCGTAGAATCGTATCTTATCGCGAAGGATGACCATGCCTTTTGTTAGCAACTGATTCTGTAAGAGATTTCCAGAAAATTGCATTTACAACGTATCAGTGGCAGTATAGTAGCTACATTAGTGTATCTCAAATGTTAAATATTCATGAGTTTCAGAATGATAAAAAGGAGAACTGTTGCCATAGTAATTAACAATTTAAAAGAATATATCTGTGAAATTTGTGAAAAGTCCTCAAAATGGCAGACATAACAGGAAGCTGAAACCCATAAATACATTTAGTTTGTGGGGTATGTCAATATCAACATAAGTATAAATGAACGTACAATTTAGACCAACATTATTGTTACAGATTAATTCAAATACACGCTTTTTGATACCAGCAAGTCAGTTTTATAGATATACAGCTAAGGATCATGGGCTATGTAGTTCCCTGCTTTTTTGCCTTAAGACTGCATTTTATTCACACAAATTTTGAGACATCCACGAATAAAATAGTACTATAAGTTACTAAAACAACTGGACTTAATTCATTTTAGAAGCTGACATTTCGCTACCAACCAGGCAGTATATATACAAACTATTGTCTGTTACCTGTAGGTATTCAGTGAAGAATGATCCCAGCTCAGTCTTCAAAAGATGCCTGCAATAAATTGTAAATAGCATTATTCACATTTTCAACTGACCATGACTCAACACAACAGTGGTAAAATGTGCCTTTAATTCTTTCACTACATGTGGTTATTAATGGGACAGCAGCACAATAGACT